>CM021749.1:10865649-10919675 GCA_011075105.1 Heteronetta atricapilla
CGCCCCCCCCCCCCCCCTTCCCTCCACAGAGCGCCCCCCGTCCCCCGCCGGCCGCCCCCTGACGCCGCGGTGTTGTGTGTGTGTGTGTGTTGCAGGCCTTCGAGGAAAAAGTTGCCGAGCGGCGAGTTGCCCGCCCCGCGGCCGGCGGCAGGTGCCCGGCAGGAGGCAGCGATGTAGGAGGCGCGGGAGGCCCGAGGAGCTAAGTGGGGATGTGGGCATGGCGCGGGTAGGCTCGGCACGGCGCGCACCGGCTTCCAGGGCAGCGGCTCCCAGCCCTCCCCCCGCGGGGAAGGGGCGCCGAGCGCGGTTTCTTTAAAAAAAAAAAAAAAAAAGGAGGAAAAATAAATTAAAAATAAAACCCGAGCGGACAAAGCAGACCCGCCCCGGCCCGCTGCCCGAGGATGGAGTTTGAGTAGGCGGCCGGGGGGCACAGGGGTTCGCGGGGGGCCCACGCGCACATGAAGACCCCACGAGCGCCCGGCGGCACCAGGAGATAAGGCCCGAGGGGCTCCATGTTCCGCAAGGTGGGCCGCGAGTGGTGAACCCCAGCTTCTGGCGAAGTGTGGCAAATCTCGGTTTTGTGGCCCAATGACAGCTTGACCCAGTTGTTGTCCGACCCGGGGGCATTTTGTTGAATGTCTCTTTGTGGCACGACGGCCAACGCAAAAATGATGGCGGCTTACAATGGCGGTACGTCTGCGGCAGCGGCAGGTCACCACCACCACCATCACCACCACCTTCCTCACCTCCCTCCTCCTCACCTCCATCACCACCACCACCCGCAGCATCACTTGCATCCAGGCTCTGCGGCTGCGGTACACCCCGTACAGCAGCATGCCTCTTCGGCGGCTGCGGCCGCGGCGGCTGCGGCCGCGGCCGCGGCGATGTTAAACCCAGGGCAGCAGCAGCCATATTTCCCATCACCGGCACCGGGTCAGGCCCCTGGACCAGCTGCAGCAGCCCCAGCTCAGGTACAAGCTGCAGCAGCTGCTGCAGTTAAGGCGCACCATCATCAGCACTCACAACATCCACAACAGCAACTGGATATTGAGCCGGACAGACCTATTGGATATGGAGCCTTTGGTGTCGTCTGGTGAGTAACGAAAGAAACTGAACCGATCTTTCCATTTTTATTTTTCTTTTAACCAAATCATAATTCATTCTTGGTTTCGCCATTTGATCCAGAATACAAGAAAGCTGCTTACCACAGATTTTTTTGTACTGGTTCTTCTCTCGGCTTAGAAAGTTGGCTTCACTTGCTTCTCTTGGCAGAACAAGGCTTAGAGTGGTGGAGAGCAACCTCCCGTTAACAGGCCACGCCACCAGTCTTCTTCAAGACAAACGCAACGTGTTTACGTGCCTTCTGTGCACTTAATTAGAATATGTATTCTGTTTAGCTAAGCTGTACTTCCTAAAATTTCAGGTTAACAAATGAGTATTAGAATGTATGTTTTGACCTGACATAAGAGCTAGAAATTGAAAGCGTATGAAAATGTCTTCCTCCTTCAGTCACCTGTCAGGATCTTTGTCTAGGAGACGGCTTGACCCGCAGTGCTATGCTATATGCTGCCTGCCACAGAATATCTGAACTTTGCTCTCCTCTCATAAATGTAAATGGGATTTTCTGTCTACTGTACTACTGCCTACAGCTCTTTTATTCCCCCAGCTGCTGCTTCAGAGGATTTTGTCAGTGGATCGTAATCTCTTCTAATGTATTTTGTGACCACCTTAATGTAATGTATGCAGTTATTGCCCTTCAGGATCACTGAAGCGAAGCTAGAGTGATTTTTGAGTAGTTTTCTGTAAGCCGTTGCCAGATTTACCCTGTTCTGTAAAGCTCTGAGGGACCAGGCAGGAGATGCCTGGGTTTTGTTTTTGAGAGCAAGCGACTGCAGCACGCTTCCTGTGCAGGGAACACCGAGTGTGAAGTGGGTAACTGTGGCGCGTCCCTGCAGAGCCTGCCTCGGCGGGCGGCGGTGTGACTTTGTGCTGCCTGGGGAGTCCTGCCTCAGGTACGGCCCGGGCTCGGATTGTACCGAGGCAGAAGTGCCGTGTGCCCGGCTCGCGGCGTGCAGCGCGGAGGGCTCGGCTGCACGGGGCTGGGAGCACGGTAGTTCCTCGCCCCCTGGCACGGGTCACAGCAGGGTTTGCAGTAAGCCGTCTTTGCCGGGCTAGGCGTAGCTTGGTGCTAGAGCTGCTCCTGTGCCCCTGAGCCCGGCAGGTCCAGGAAGTTGAGCTGAACGCCGACTTTGTAAGTCGGGGGGTGCTGTTGTGCAGCCGGCGCCGCGCTGCTCTCGCTGCGATAGCGTACAGAAGTCCGCGAAAGAGCGGAAAGGGGGAAGAGATCTTTAAAATACGCACCTAAAGATTATTTCCATCTGTTTGTGTATTTATTTCCGGATAAAGTGTTTTTTTCTCTTTAATCTGAATTGTTACAGGCTGGCTTAAATGTGGGGTGTTATGTAAGATCGGACCTCGTTAACGTTCGTTCCTAGCATTTTGTTTACCTCTACGTATTTCCTCGGGATCTTTATTTTTCTCAGTTTTATTTGCCAAAAAAGACCTTTGCCAAGAGAGATCTCTTTTGTAATATTCAGTAGACTAAAAGGTTACGTTTGCATATTTAAATATGTCATTAAGAATGCTGAGGAAAAAACCTGTAGAGATGAGGAGGGTCTGCAGGGACTGGTGTCGGGCAGGGTGCTACCAGAAGTGCCCCTTGGTCCCCAGACCCCTGGCTGTCCAGGGGCACCCACGCAAGCAGGAATTGCCACCGTGCTTGCAAAGTTGTAACCACAGCTTTTACTTCAAGATAACAATAGTTTTGTGGCCTTTTAATTTTTTTAAAGGCCGTGGGGGTGCTAAATGAGCCAAAAGCAGAAGCCTGGAGGTCAGATCTGCTTGGTAAAGTTGTAAGTCTGTACAGACTGAGAACATAATCGGCTGAACTCCAGTTCCTCTTTGCTCACGTGTGCCTGAGTTCTGCGGTCGCTGTTAGGCTTTTGGCATCTCGTATTAACTTCTGCAAGTGAGCGGGTACTGCACCGGGGAGTCTGCGTGTAAGCAAGAGTTAAGCTGAATTTTAGACTTCATTCAAACCGTGAAAGCAGGCCTGTGTAACTTAATTCCGGCCGTATGAGATAATGGGACTGAACATAAACATTGAGTTGGGTATTTACACTTCGAGTTAACTTAGACCTGAAAAAATGCATACTTTGGTGCAAATGTAACATGAAATGTTCAGCAAGATAAGGCCTAGGCTGCTCGTGAATAAGGATTCTGTTGCGTATCTGCATCTCTTCCTGAGCACTTACCAGCGCTGATAAATAACCGAAAAGTTCGTATACGCGTTGCTGAGGGAAGCTGGGGGTATTCAGCGGGCAGCCAAGTGTTTGAAGGAGCAGTCCTTCACCTCACTGCTGCGACGTGTCATCGTGTTGTCCAGAAACATGCAGCCTGTCCTGCGGTTAGGCTTAGCTCCGCGGAGAGGCCGTCGGCGGGGAGCGGTACGACCTTCCCGTTAGGTTACTGCCAGAGATTTTGGCTTGGCATCGAGTTAGCATTCGGCTTTAGCTCGTTTGTCTGGTGCTTTATGAGGCTTCAGGGTTGCTAATGTGCCGCTGGAGTTTGTCACTCAGAAGAGCCGAAGAAGCATCGTGCTTCAGCATTGTCATGATTAACTTCACGGGCTGCACTCTTGGTGGTGTACACGGGCTGTGTCCGTGCTCATCCAGACACCAGTGGGTCCTAAATGAACTGTGCTGGGCACCTCTCCTGCGACTGAGAGGTGATTTTAAAGCGAACTTCACCCAAACTGGCAAAGTAGAAAGGAATCTCTTCAACAGTCACCATTAAAGTGCTGCCTTGATAGGGGTTTGAAGTTGGCGTTGTGCAGCTATCGCCACGCCGAGCACACGCAGGAGCGAGGGGGTGGCAGGGGAGGTGCTGAGGCAGGAGGCGTACGGGGGCCTCCCACCAGCTCCTGAGGATTTGCTTGGTGGAGTTCTGCTCCGGCAGAGGGCCGAGAGCTGAGCTGTGTTCCTGTCCTGCTACAACATCTTAAAATACCGGGGAAGTAAATCCAGATTTTAGTTCCGGTGAAAGCTCCGTGCCCCGCGTTTCAGAACGCGTACCCGGTGTTGGGAAGCCTTGTGTTCATCCTAAGAATGAGGAGCTGTCCTTCGCCGAAGTGCTCCCTTTTGGCTGGGCAGACGTGCTACTGCCATCTGCTGGGATCCTTAAAAATGAGAGCGATGAAACATGCCCTGAGCCTGGCCCCGGAGCGAGGGGCGAAGACGCGATGCGCCCGCAAGAGGAAGGAGCTCGTGCTGTTCTCATGCCAGGCAACGACAGCCGAGGAAAACCGCAGCTCCCAGGGAGGCAGGTGGGGAAGGATCACTCCTAGGGCTGGCTCAAGCTGCTGGGATTGTACAGGAAGGTCTTGTTGGTTGGGATACATCCACCCCAGAGGGTAAGAACCCGCGCCTGTCAGCTGTGTGGGGAGGGGGCTTGTCGTGTACGTGTCTCTAATTGCAAAAAGTTATCAAAGGTTGTGAAATCAGGCAAGCTGTTTTATTACCATAAAAACCGTGTCAGACAGCTCCTATCTCTGGGGGAAATGTGGTGCAAATGACACTAGAAAAAAGCTGCAAGTTTGTTTTTCAGAAAGGCCTGATTTATGTGACTTGAAATTGCAGTGTGGTTTTCACTGTATTTGTTTCTAATGCTTTTTATTCAGAAAGCCAGATAGCAGTGTAATGTTGCCAATAGTCTGGCTCTCGATTTTAAGATAGTACAATATGTACAGGCTGGTTTTAATGGCAGAAATATTTTAGTCTAATTTTATTCTTAGTTCCTGGCCTTCAAAGGCCTGGAATCACTACGGTCAATGCTAAGTAAAAATTGAAAAAAAATACCGTGAATAACTGATCAGTGTGTGTACCCTACAACAATTTAATGTGAGCTCTGTCACGGGGCTGCTCCGAAGCAGAGCAGGAGGACAGTCCTTGTTAGGACAAACCGCTAACCTCCCGACCGATGCTGTGAGGGGATGCCTCGTGCTGAGCAAGTCAGCAGTGTAGCTCACTCGCTGGGGACAAAATTGCTAGAATATATATTAGGAAAAAAAAAAAAAAACAGAGGTTACAGCTTTAAAAAGCACATGAGTAACTGCAGGAGAAGTTCCCCCTGAGGTGTGGTGGTGCTGCGAACCCAGGTGATGTTTTGCATGATTAATGCAAATGATAATGCAAAAGTCTGGTCTGGTAATTGTGGAAAGCTTACGGAAAGTTGAGTCAGTAAAACCTGGTTTGTGAAACTTTTAGGTCTTGTGGGTGTGAGATTTTGTTCCAAGTTAAAGTTGTTTGTATCATAGTCTTTTTCCAGTCCCTCAAAACTCACCTGCTAGCGGAATTTTGTGAACACTGGGGAAAAAATATCCTGTTCTAGCATTAGCACTTGGATGCAATTGTGTTGCTTTAACCTATTTCACTAAGTTATAAATATTATTACAGGAGTAATCTATCTGAACATGTTTGGCTTTCGTTTCTGAAGGACAAGGACGTGGTGTGCCTGCTACTATTCCCTGATAGTCGATGGCCATGTAAAATTCCTGCTACGGATTATTCCATGACTGTAAGCCGTGAGCAAGCTCTCTCTCGCTCAGCACCAACTCCGCAGAGCTGTACGCACGCCCTGTAAACAAACAGCACTCTGATTTTCCAGCCTGTGCTTGGACTCGCCGGTTCGAGCCTGTCCCGAGTTACCTGCACAGCTGGGAAGTTCTTCAGGAAGTAAATGAAATAACAGCCTTTGGTACTGGAGCTTCCGTGCTGATAAGCTGGCAGCCAGGCTCGGTGCTGCTGCGGGCCGTCGGGTTTCGAGGTGCTGAGCCCAGTGAGCCCCGCTGCGGGGCCGGGGAGCTGCCAGCACAGCGTGGATCGATAGGTGAGCCCTGGGACGGGCCCTGCCGCTCCTGGGCTTGCCTCGTGTGGATGTGTTCGGCTGCTCTGCGAAGCTCTAAGTGCAGTAGGTGTAGGCAGCGTCCTAGCATTGTAATTTGAGAGTACGTCGCGTAGTAGGGGCTGCACATTGCGCTTTGTCGTGAGTCAAACCAACTATTACGTCCAATTCTGTAAAGTAGGCCCCCGAGTGAGGTGGTAGGTGCTTAAATGAGAGTGGCTTATGACAGGCAGTGCAAATACGTATGTAAAGGACAGGGCCTTATGTGGTTAACGCATTTATTTATTGATGATAGTATTTAACCGTAATAAGCAGTAACAAGGAAAGAGTGAATGCGAGTGGAAGTGGATGGGACGGGGGGTGGATGGCTAATGGCTGAAGGTGGTGCAAAGCACGGCAATTACCTGCTATCTAGACACGGAGAGGCTATAAAAATCAGGGTTGTGTCAGTAAGCCATGCTTCTTAAAAACATACCACAAGTAACCTTTTCCTTAAAGTACATTTCTTCACTTTGGCTGCCCCTTTTCCTCTCCTGCACCCCTTTTTCTTACTTCCCAGTGTTGGCTGTGGTATCTTCTGACGCGCAGCTCGCCAGCAGCAGGTACCAGGGCTCGGTGTGGGTGATGCCAGCTGCTCTTGAGCTCTATCAGTGGCGGGGGGCCGCGGGCAGGGGCAGCCCACCTCGCCCGTGGTCTGCGGTGCCCTGGCGTGGCCGAGCTGCGGCGTGCTCAGACTGCTACGGTGCTGCTGCACTTAGCAGCTGGTACGTGCTGGTGTTGCAGAGCAATCCGACAGCCCTGGCCGGTTAGATTGTCACCACGTTTTTCCGGAGTTGTGACAGCAAATTTGCTACAGACTGCCAGCGGAGAGCTCCTGTAATCACGGAGAAATACGAGGTGCGGGTGCCGTGCAGCAGTGCCATGGCAGCGGGCACACCGCGGAGCCCCGAGGTGAGCACAGCCCATTGCCAAAACGCGCTCCCGTCAGTGCACCAAAACGCCTGTTGTGCAGGGCTTGCGGGCAGCTGAACATGGATAAATGTTCATGGGAGCCTCGCTCTCTAAAGTAAAGATTTCTCTTCATCCTGACAGGTTTAAAGCTGGTGTTAGAGCAGTCTGAGCTTCGTTATGCTGGTTAAAATCCTATTGCTTTTCTCTTGTTACATGCGAGTGGTGGAGAAGTGAGGGCAGTTAGGTCAGCCGTGATGCTACCTGCCTTCACGGCCATGGCCTGGCCCCGCACCGTGTTAAAAGTGCTCAGTAAGAGCTTGAGCCTTCATCGCGAGGGCTGTCGCGGGATCAGTGTGTCCTAGCAGTATCTTGCTTTAATTTCCTGTTGTGTTTTCTTCTGTAAAGGCTTGGAATCGCGCGCGTGTGTGAGTGGAATTTCTATGCTGGTTTTGATGTTGTTTATAACACCAGAATGGTGACAGCGGAGTCATCTCAAAGAATAGACGTCTTGATAAGTTATCTTCTGTTATTTCCTTAACTTTCTTGGAACGTGGTCTGATGGTGTTTGTTGCGGAATTACGAAAAAATAAAGTGAGCTTTCTGTTGAAGAACAGTTGCAGGAAACTTTATGAAAAATTAAAATAGATTGGGAAATGTGGGAGTCCTGAGGCTCTTGGGAATTATTTTCTTTCCCCCGTTCTCTTTTGTATGCAAATAAGCTTTAGTGGGTGCAAAAAAAAATTGCCTGCTGGAGAAGCTGGTAGCTTTGTTTCCTCGTCATTTGGCATGGTGCTGCTCCAAATTTTAATCCCAAATCTATTCCTAGTTTTACAATAGTATTTTTCTTCCTTATTCAGGCACCACCAGGCGGTGCTCTTATAGTTCCCTTCATTTTGCTAGCTAAAGGCAGTGGCAGAATAGAGCCTTTGCTTAATGGGAGCAGTAAGGCTGAGGATGGTGTTGGCCTGACAGCCAGGCAGTTGCCTGGCTTTGGTCTCCATCATTTATTTTTTTCTGAGAAGCTGCTGACTTTCTCTTCCCTCTTGAAAGTGTTTATAGCGTTTCTTTTTATTTCAGTTAATACATTTTATTATTTAATTTAATATAAACGCAACCACTGACGAATATTTGTCAATGAATAGACAAAGCTCATTCCATAAACATAGCAGCATTTTGCAGGCATGGGTGATCTTTGTGCAGCAGCTGCTGGTCTGTGCTGGCACTTGGTGATTTCCCCGGGTGCGACTTGCAAGGAACACCAGCTAGTCGCAGCTTAGGAAGGAGCGGACACCCTCACTGAAAACCATTTGGTTTTTAAGTGCTTTGGTTGCCAGTTACTATGTTAAGGCTCGCTACAGCTGGAAGAAATGCTGGGAAGGCTGTCCCATGGGCCCTCCTGAGCCCTCCTCGTTCAGGTCCAGCACCGCGGCCGGGCGCAGCTCCCAGCGCTGCTCTGGGAACAGGGCCGGCCGCGGGGCTGCCCTGCACACCGGGGCTGTTCCCCCGCCTTGGCTTGTTTCTAAGGCCCGAGACAACCCCTCTGAAACCATCTGGGGGCATGAAGTGAGAGCTTTCTCTCCCCGGAGGTCATATAGTGAGCAGAACAGAAGCGCTGTTAAAAGGGCTTTCTAATAGGGCAATATAACTTTTCTTTGATGTTTCTGTAAATTCTTGTTGGCTTGCTCACTTCACATCTCTGATTCGGAGGGAGATTATCTCGCGGGTAGGTATTTAGGGAAGAATGGAGACAGTGTAGCAGCTATTCCCAGGCTGCCTGCAATCCATCTCTCATAATTTCATAAGTTCCTTGGCTAGCACTTTTACATAAGACAAGCAAGAGAATTTTCTGAATCTCATAATGCTGCTGAATCCCCTATGCTTTCCCCAAGTGCCTTTGAAATCCTCTAGGCCAGACCTGCTTGATGCTGATTTGTAGCTTGTGGGTATGTTGATGAAGCAAAATCATCCCTTCGGTTACTGTTCTGACTGACTGAGGGGGCAAGGATCAACTAGGTCATGGGAAGACACATGATATTGATAAAATTAATATGCATAATGCAATACTGCACAAGGTTACGAATGCAGAGTGTGTAGCATACTCTGCATCCTTGGCATGCAAGCGTGCCCTGACTTCCACAGCTCGGCAGCTAGCTTGAACCATGGCTAATGCTTAAGACAGGTGCATCTGCAAACTAGCTGCTAACTCCTCATATGGATGTTAAAAAAAAAAAGGTGAAAATAGTCAAAACACTACAAGAAAATTTGAGATGCTGCTTCTTAAAAGCGAGGAGTCTTACAGTCAATTAGCATTTTTTGAGTCACGATTCTTTTTCTAATTACAAGGACATATCCAGAACAAACAAGAAGATACACAGGGTGGAAGTGTCATCTTGGAAAATGAAGATCTAACAATAGTGTTCTTAGCCGCACGTCTCCTCTAAGTCATCATTCTGGAAGCTAATCTCATTAACATGATGTACAGTTAAAGGACAATGGGGAGAGAAGTTCCCACATCATAATTGCTGTTAATTTAAGTCCTTGCAAAAGCAGGGAGAACTCTGCTTTTCCTCATCCCGTATTCCTTCCACTGTTTGCAGTTGGCCTAATGAATTCGCTTGTGACCGTCCACGACATTTTCTATATTTTACCATGATAGTGCCTAATCCTTTTTGACAAGTATAGTAAATATGGGAGTTGAAAGATTCAGTTTTAATTTAGGAGCTGAGTTTGGTTAAGGATGCAATTTCACAGCCAAGTAAGTGGCAGCCCACCAGTGTGCCTGAACTAGCACTCGTGTGACAGTGTCCTAAATTGTTCGTCTTTTATTTAGTGCTGCTTCAGAAGTGAATATTCAGATTATGAATTGCAACAAAAGAATGTGAAATTACGACCTGGAAAAATTATCTTCAGGTTTAAATCTTAATGCCAAAATCTTAAGGCCATTATCAATTGCCAGCTGTGATCTGGCAGAACAAGAAAGGCATTTATCTTCCTCGTTCAGCTCCAGATCGCTTCTCAAAAAGCTCCTGAGTGCGTGTTCTGAGGAGTGCTTCTGTCAGTGGCTACCATAGGCATAGCACAAATCCTGCGGGGGACCGGTCATTGTGCGTGATTATCCTGATAGAGAAGGTAATAAAGCAATAGTAACTGGCAAAAATATTTTAAAATATATGTATTTTCCCATATATCATCTGATTTAACTCAAACGACAGAGTTCTATCTAACAGCTTAACTGAAAGCACGGTTTAACTATGAAGTGGAAAGTACCTTTTATTTACTTATTTATTAAGCTATTAAAGATGGCTTAAGGTAGTAAAGTGCTTTTCTGGTGGGGTTTTTATTTGCACAGTGATTGTATTTGGAAAGTGAGGATTAAGGCCTTCCATGACCGCACTGACATACTGAGCGAGCCCAGAATCTGCACTGCAACTTTCCTTTTGCACCGCCGAAGGTGTAGAAGACTTAGGTTATTTAGGTTTGGATTGTTTTTTGTTTTCTAAAGGATTTGAAAAGTAGGTGAATGTTGACAGAATCGGGACCAGCCTTGACCTACTTGTGGCTTTTTCTCTGATCTCTGTCTTGGGTATGTCACATTATCGTTTTTATGCCACTGTTTACTCATCCCAAGACTCACCTAAATGTTAGGAACTGACATGTTTGGTGATTTGAGCATTAAATGTATGTAATATTACCACTCCCATTGTTCCCATGAAGATTTTGCCATCTTCATATGACCCAGTAAAAGGAATCTTTCTGTAATAATTTTTATTTCATACTGAACTGCTGTTTAAACTTTGGGTCAAAAGTGTTTTCGAGCCATTAAGTTAATTCCCCTTTGAAACTTCATGTGTTCTTCCAAGAGTCTGTATTCCACCTTGGAGACCTGAGAAGACTGGAATTGCAGCCATGCTGGTGATTTACGTTATCACAAGGCGTCTGACTCTTCCAGAATAGAGAAACGCGTATTAGGATTTTCAGGTCAGTTCATGAGAAATCATTTAAAACTCAATATGGCTTTGGAACTAATAGGTGAGACAACAGCCCTGCAGGTCTGTCTCTGGTGTTTCTTCAGATGAAGTTGTGAAACTGAAATTGCTGCTGTGTAGGATATAAATTAATTTGGTTTATAACAATTCAGGGGGTTATTGTGTTGTTTTTTTGGTTGGTTGGTTTTGTTTGTGTTCCTTTTAGGAGAAAGAAATACAATTTCCTTGAAGTTCTTGTAATATTTATATATTTACAATGTTGTGGGTCTTTCTTAAATCTTCATTAAAAAGGAAAAAAAAAGAAGAAAACCTTCCGTGTTCCAAAAATATCCCACAACCCTAAAGCATCTTCCAGGCTGTTGGATTGGACTGACTATAAGTTTGTTTTTCACTTGTGTTTCCAGCTGTCCCTTCTGCTCCTGCAGTAATTCAAAGAATGGCCGTGCAATTTTGGTCACGCAGAAGTCTTTACACGGGAGAAAAGAAAAAACAGAGCAATTTTCAATACTTCACATGAGTAAAATGTGCAGAGGGAGCTTCAAAAATCTGATGTCCTCTTGCCTTGTGCACAGGGACAAGGAAAATGTCATTAATGTAGTTGTGCTCTTTACCACTACTGTCAAAATACAGAAAGGATTATCTTCAGTTAGAGTTGCCGCTACGAAAAGAAGCTGTATTGTCTGTGAAAGAGGTGGCCCTAAAAGAGCTTTTGTCCGATAGTGTTCCTGACAAAACAGACAGTACTGTTCGTTTTGTTTCTCTGCTCTTAGTTTTGGTTTGTTCGGCAGAGGAAGAATTGGGTCAGTGTTCACTTGGTCCATTGTGAAACGGTGGTGTTGGCGATGACGGTGCCTACAGGTTTAACATGAAGTGAGACTTTGATGTTAAGGGCTATGATTCTAATGTCTATTGCCATAGACAGATAACAAATATTGTTGTCTAAAATAATTTCTGGCGAGAGGAATGGGAGAGCGGCAACTAGGAAGTACTCTGTGTTGTAGTGCAGTATTCTGCATTTTTATAACAAACGTTCTGCATGGTGATAATGGGCAGGATACAAGCTGAAACTTGGAAGGTCAGTAAATCAGATTTGCCTCTTGCAGATAAAACCTTGGTGTACGTTCATAGATTCCTCATTCCTACCAAATTTGGGGGTGAATGTAAAAAGCAGCGTTTCAGAAAGTTAAAAGGTACTGTCAGCCTCATGCAACAAATGTGTCCGAGTCCGGGGGCTCAGTACACCAAGAGGCACAACCATTGCCCTTGCTTGTAGCACAGAGCACAGGATCGTGCTTCTTTTGGAGCCAATCCCTGCATTTCAAATATTTGTTGCAGACTTGGGTTTGAATACTCTGCTGATTTTTCGTACACTGGCAAACAGCCAAACGTGGTGGCAGTGAAAAACTGGGATGGCTGCAACAGGGGGGATTTACCTGGGAAGGTGAAGCATTGAAACAGTGAGGTGTGGCCGTGGCTCACGGTGATTATGCTTGAGCCTCGTTAGAGTAACGAGGCAAGAGGAATTAATCGCTGCATTTTTTTGTCATTTTGGTCCCCCTTGCCCCCAGGAGAGGATGGCAGGGGGAACGAGAGGTACAAGGGAAAGCTTGTAGGGAATCTGAGACGCTGTGCACGATCAGTGCTGGAAGCTCAGTATCTATCTAGAGGATATGACCAGAGGTTTTATTAACCTACTTTCCTGTGGAGGTACAAAAATGTTCTAGGAACTGTGCCAAAGCCTAGAGGCTTGTTGGATGTGGAGAAGAAGGTTTGACATTTGGATTTTCTTTGGTTGGCTGGTGGGAATGGGAACAGAGGTCAGTGAATGGGGACAGCAATGTAGTAGGTCATGTAGTTATGGTATAGGTTTGGAGGGCAAAAAAAAGGAAAAAAGGAAAAAAATACGTGGAGATTTACACGTCTGTTGGGCATGTTTATTTATCAGCATCACAGACTTTACAGAGCCATGACATTGACTGAAAAAAAAGAACATAGAAAAATCAAAAGCCACAGAATGAATGTCCTGTGCCGTGCAGTAGTTACTGCAGCTATAGTTCATGCAGGCGGTTGGGAGGTAAATAAAAAGGTCTCAACCATAGCCAGAAAATTTCGTGTAAACGGGGAAATAAATTTGATTTGAAAAGCAGTTTCAATTTTAAGCTTCCATGAAGGAAGACAAATTAAACATTTTTAAAGATATTAACCATAACAGTATCCCTTTAATTTTCTATCCTTTTCTTTTAAGTAAGATACTCTGAATCAATTTTTGTTCAAGGAGACAGATTTTTGCAGTAATCAGTTTTGCTTTTAGCTCTGATTTTTAAAGAATAAGTGATAATGGCGCACATGCTCGAGGGCGTGATTAGAGCGCAACGTTAAAAGGCTTTTTAGGACATCTACAGCTGAAAAAGGAGCTCTGGAGAGGTCTGCATTTGGCAGCTGAGCAAGACGGGAATAAAGCATACCTTTGAAGTGTGATGTGAAGAACGAGTTGCTTAACCCTTTCGAATGAAATACCCTCTGGTGAGAGGTAAATCTAGGTGCTTTCTTTGGGCTCATCTCGAAGTTATCTGTGAAATCTGTTAGCCCGTGTCCAGTCTTTTCTCTCCTTGAATGAGCCCCGCGCCGCAGCAGAGACCAGACCGCCTGTCCTGGGGCTGACCTGGCTGCTCGGAGAACTTTGGGTGCAGGTTTTTGGGACACCTGACCCTGCTGCGGGCTAACCTCGCAGTATTCTGCACTTGGAGGTAATTTAATGAGATGCTGAAAGTACACATCTGTAGTAATTACTAATATAGGTAATACAGATATTACTGTTGTCTTTTTAAATTACCTTAAGGAATTTTTCTTACGTTCATTGTTTATAAAGCACAAATAAACCAGCATTCAGATGCAAATTCCTGGATGTAAAAGTTTCAGGAAAATACCTAGCTGGTAGAACATATTTTTGTAGATTCCAGGCAAGCTTAAGGGCAGTGTATGCCATTACCAAATGACAACAGAGCAAGCTGCTGCTTTATGTTGCAAAGGTGTATCTTGGAGGAGTCAATTATGCATCCAAGAGATGGCAACAGGTATTGTGTCCTCTAGTGGTGCTGTGCTGTTCTGTCCTCTGATAGATCTGAGCTCTTATCTCTGAGTGCCGTTTGCCCTGCCTACATAGTCCCTTATTGCTTGTACGCTGATGGGTCTCAGTTGCCTGTGTCTCGAAGTTAAGTGTAAGCAAAAGCAAAGTTTTGCTTGGTAGTATCTTCTCAGCTGTCGTCTTCAGTTTGCTTTCATATCATATCACTTAAAATAAAGATTTTTTTACCCACCATTAATATTTCATTTCAGCATCTTTGAAGTATTGCCAACTGGGGACTGCTGCATAGCAGTGATGGCCTGAAAGTCATTATCAGCACATCAGTTTCTTAAATATGTCCAAAAATAAAAGCTGTTCTTTTTGGTAATGTCTTTTAACAATCAAGCCTTTTCTTTCTTTTTCCGTGCCCATGTGCTGGTATCAGCAGTGACTTTCACTTGTGTTCTCTTTCAAACTTTTAGAAATGGCTAAAAGTGTGCTGCATCTACTAGGAGCTCTTTGTAGGCAATGATTGCCATCAGGAGTATAAACAGATTTTGTGGAAACCTTTTTTTTTTTTTTTTAAGTCCATGAACAGCTGGTGAAAATTTGAGGGTACACTTGTGTCAGTGTTTGCGACTTACATGTGCCCCTCTTGTGGGCCCTGAGTAGCTGCTTAGTATGAGCAGGTATTTAATATAGCTTGCAAGTAGGATAATAAGAAATGACTTGACTTTGATCTCTGGCCACTGCATGAGTGCAGGATCCTGCTTTCGTCAGAGCCCTTCCTTGCTCTGGTGGTAGTCGTACTCGGGTACCACATACTTCCCTAGCCTCAGGTTCTTCATCTCTGATGATGCTAAAACTCTGATCTGTTGATTTCCATCCGTTCCTATTTCTGTAGTGGTGAAAGTAAAGTGAAGGCAACAACGTGGCACTGCTGTAATACTTTCCTCCTCCTCCTAACTTATCTGTGCGTGGCTTTTCTTTTAAACAGAATAATTAAAATGATTATGAATATCTCATTTAAACTGGAATCTATCAGCTTTTGCATCTCTTAAACAATGTATGTACAGCCAGAGGGTAAAAAACATTAAAATACCGTGCTAATTGACTGAGTGTGTATGCTAAGCTTCTCTTGTTGCAAAAAATCCAAGAAAAACAAAACTCTTCTGGTGGCACCACGCAGGTAGCCACCACTCCCGCTTCTTGCAAGGGAAGACGAAGTTGCTCCACAGCCAGGACAGGAGTTAACGTCGGTGCTGGGGGTTACGACCCGCTTTGAATTCAGACTTGGCACACAGGGGAAGAAGAAACTCAAGTAAAATTTAGAAAGGAGGGTTCTCAAATCAGCGAGCTTCGGTTATCCAGAAGCGAGAGTTTGTTTTCGGCCAGAGCTCAGCTCGCCCTGCGTTGACTGGCGGGGGAGGCCTTGCTGGGAGCAGCTCATGGCCAGGGCAGGCCCCTAGGAGAGAGAAAGAAGAGACGTGGTAAAGCAGCTACTTTGTGTTTGCTTAAAAACTCAGTCTATGCCTGGAAATGAATTAACCCAATGTAATTTGCTTTTTATTCTTGAAATAAGAAATCTGTTAATAAATATACATGTGTGTATATGTTTTATTTTTGTAGTGATTTCATGCACTATCTACGTGCTTTCCCTGCCTCTCCTCTCCACTAACCAACAGTCCGTTAAAGTTTGTTGATCAGTTTTTGTAGTGCTTTAGTAGGGCTTATTATCTGTCAATAATTCTGCACAGGGACCAGATATTCTGGATCTGATGGCCTCTTCCTGTGTGTAAACTTTATGTACCAAATGAAACACCTCCCTGATAAGCGATGTGATAACCACACACGCTCTCCCTGCTGTTTGACGTCTTGGGAATCTTTTGGTTTTGTGCGCTTATCAAAGGCATTTTTTGGTTTTGTTCCATTTTCAAATATATTTCGTGAGCCTTTGTTATAGTAAGTGTATAAGATGCCTGGAAGCGTTAGGCAGACTAAGGCAGAGCTCCTTTACCTGTTAACCTCAGTAGTTTAAAACAAAACTGTTTGTCGCGTCATGGATTTGTTGCAGTGCTGTGTGCTCAAAAAGCAGTGTATCAGGTACCACGTGCCCTTGAATGCAAGTTGCATTATTTGCACAAAAGCCTTGTATCAAATATGCTTGGGTGAGCAGCTGAAATGCTGGTGGGACCATGTTTGTTATGTGTCTTAGGGTAAGGCTTTCTGGAGAAGGTATTTATGACTAAAAGAGTTGAGCAACAGAGGAAAAAAGTTCTTTGACCAGTAAAGGGAACTTGGAATGTAATAATAGGAAGCCCCCCGGCACCTTCTGATAATTCCTGGTATAAATTTGTAGGCATTCCCGGTAAACATGAGGGAAGGTTTGCTTCCCTCATAGAACAAACCCAATCAGCAATTTCCCACAACGCCCTCTGAGAACATTCTTTCGTTATCTTCTTGCTGTGTACTAATTGCTGTGCAGTAGTCACGGACTTGTTTTTCTAGCAGTTGACACTACGGAACAGCGCATATGTGTTGACCTGGATTTGGAGAGGAAAAGTTACAGTTGGCGTAAATTCTACCTTGAAAACTTGCCATCAACAAGGCAGAGAGTTGCTGAAGACATATAAAGGGTAATTGAAAAGGCCAAATGCCTGCAAAATTCTGTTTGATAAGCGTTGGCATTGGAAAGTAGCGCTCTGGGTTGTGCTCTGTTACTAATGAAATTGTGCTGTTTCCGGAGTGAGAATCCTATAATGTAAATAGCTACAAGTTGCGTTAAGCGTCTGTTTCCTTAGTACCTTTTCTGTTCAGAACATATTCTTACTGCTGAGCCCCCGAGAAGGCTGGCGGTGGATCAGCACCACCCGGCGGGGCAGCTGCCCACAGGCGGGTGCTGGGCCCAGGGGTGCGGCTGGGGCTGCTGGCGTAGTGCTGACGCTGCTCGCCCTAACACAAGGCACGGAGGTTTGGCTTGTTTGGTAAGCACGCGGCCCTGCTACGTGAACGGAACGGTTTGCTTGTTGTCAGTCTTATTTGTGTAACGCTTCTCACTATTTTGCCTGTGAAGTGTTTGATGATGTGCATCTGGCGTTGTCCTTTCCGCTGAAGGAGAGGTTAAAGACCCTGCGATGTGACAGGCAGGGAGTAGTTGAGAAATCTGTGAAATTACCAACAGTGACTGCTGTTACAATTTATTTAACTTATTTCTCTGTAAATATGTGTACTTCAGAAATAGGGAGAAAAATGATGGATTATTTGGCAGCTTTAGCTGTGGATGCAAACAGTACAAAACGAAAGCTGGCAATTCTAAAGGATATTATAATAATGCCATTGTGGGTGTCTGAAGTATAGTCTAAGTGGACTTTGCTGTTTGTTGGTTTATGTGAATGCTCAGAGTTGGTATTGTTTCAAGAACTTTTATAACCTTAAAATAGATGCTTGATAAGCTTATTTTGCTGAGCTCCGCAAAACTATTGATTTTTTGCCAATGATTGCAATCAGCTGTTTATATTAAATATGCCAGGTTGGCTGTCTAAGGTATATATTTTAAGGGATCACGGATTATACCTTGACGTTTCCTAAAGTAAGACAAATAGTTTTGTATTACTTACCTGTATCTTTATCTTTTCACTGCCTTCATGTTTGTGTTTCTCTTCCCCTCTTTGGCCAGAGGGCTAATTTCTGTCATGTTTACAAAAGGGCAGAACTGATCAAACTGATGTTACAGAGGAAGCAAGCTGTTCAGAGTAACAGCACGGTATCGAGTACATTGGGAAAACAAGAAAAGAGAAATAACTTTCTGTAATATTTTGGCTATAGTAGTCTTGGTACTACCTGTAGCAGTAGGTAGTAGCGCTACAATTAGTTGTTGCGGTTGCTCACCATTTTTAAGTGGCTGAATCACAAAGCCAATTAGTGGAAGTGGGAATTAGTGTTTGCACTAGGGACAGCACTCCCGTGTACTAACAAACCGGTAAGATACAGAGGGACAGCATCTTCATCTTGCAAGAAACCTTTCTGAGTGTTACCAGATGTGTGGTCGGACAGTTTGTGCAGCTTCTTGTCCTAGCACTGCCGTGCCGGGGACGCGGAGTGGGGGCAGCGGCCGGGGGTCCCGTGCTGCAGGTCGGAGCTGTGTGTGCGTGGCCAGCAGCCTGCTCCTCCGGGGCATCCAGGATACTGAGCCCGTGGGAGATGCCCTGAAGGACTTGTAACTGCTCTGAAAGCAAAATGTTTGCCTTGGGTTAATAGAGCTTTTTTGCCATGGTTTGTGCAGTATAATAAAAAATTCCTGAAGAGCTGGGTGTTCTCACAGTGTCGCCCGGAATGACAGAGGCGTGATGAAAGCTGAACAGTTCTTCTTTGACTTTTTTTCCCTCCAGATTATATTTATGACTTCAGTTTTTGCCCCACGCCTATATGGCACTTCTTGTTATTTGGGGTTTAAGTCGTGGTCTCTCATCTCTTTATCCCCAGCTACAGCTGATGCTTAATGAGTGAAGCCTCTGCAGCCGTCAGTGGTGGCTTGCAGGAGCACCCCATTGACTGCGCGGAGTGATGGACAGGTTCCCTGCCTGCTGTTCACTTCACTGCTGGGTTCACCTAGGGTGTAATATCCTGACAAAGCAGAGGAGGGAATTGAAATGTGTTCTTCTGAGAACAGCAGTAAGCAAGGCTGCCTTTCTAGTTGTTCTCTCAATTAGCTCCTAGGAGATTTTCATGCTTTTCTAGTTCCTCTTGGGCATATGTGACCTGATAGCTTATTGCTATAAATAATTATGTTACTAGTACCAAAGAGGTATCGTATACAAGCACAAAGCAACATTTTCAGCATCTTTACTGGATGTAAATACCAGTTTTTCAGAGGCTTCTCTCTTTCTTTTTGTCTTTTCCAATGCAGCCCTGGGGTTTCTGATCTCCGTAAGTTCGGCTGTTGGTTTTGTGCTGCCCCTCGAAGTACAGCTGCTGAGTGGCGCACAGCTCCCCAGCCAGGGCGAGGGGTGAGGGCAGCTGGCATCAGGCTGCAGCTGAGGGGAGGAGGCTGAGGAGCTGCCTTGCTATGGGGTGCTGCAGGTGATCATCACTGGGTTGTAGAAGTGGGTTATTTAAAAGAAAAAAAGAAACTAGCACGAGCAGCCCCGTTTATCTCCTTCCTTTATCACAGCCTGCAACAGGAGCGTGAGGAGAAGGCAATTCACGTGCACCAGTTTTCGCCAAATGTTAAGTTTGCCTTGAAAAGTCACTGGTCATGAGGACAGGGGCTTTGATGGAACTGGTGGCTAGCTGGCAGCGGAGGTTCCTTAGCCACTAGCGGCGGGACGGCCGCGTGCCGCAGGAGCCGCGCAGCCCAGCTCAGCAGCAGAGCCCTGGAAGCGTTCCTCTGTGCACTCATCTCCTGTTTGAGCTGAGCGACAGCAGCTGCTGCCCCGCGTGCAGCGGGAACAAACGCAACACGCCGTGAAATTACTGCTGCCATTCCCCTTCCTCAGAGTGATATTGTTACCGGCTACAGGCACGGCTGGGCTTTGCATGAATAATGACACCAAACGCTACTCCGTGAGTTTTACCTTAAAACACAAACAAGACGCAGCGCGGACTTAAACCAGGTGTACGGGTGGTCCGCACCAGTGCTGTCGTGCTCTTGTCACACGCCGGGACAACCTTTGTTCCCACAGGGTCTGGAAAAAGGCAGATAGGAAGTTTCTGAGAGGAAAAGTGGTTAAAGGACGGCTGGCAAAAGTAACCCCTGGAGGCCCCGGGGTTCGGTTCCTGGAGCGGTGCTGCTGGTAAGCATGCAGCCCGCAAGGTGCTGGTGGTGGGCAGCGCAGGATGCGGCCCTCAGCACAGCTGGAGTGCTCCCCCTCGCTCACCTGGGAATGAGCCGGCAAGCGAGTGGAAACTTGCTCTGGTGTTTATTCCTCTCCCAGCAGATCAGTTTCATCCTGCCTGCTGACAGGTTGCATTTCAGTGCCTTTCCCCAGTGCCTTTCGTTGGTGGGTGTTTTGGATGTTATTAGCCACTAAGCCCCAAAATTCAAAATGTTCTTGCTCTTTTTTAATAGCGCTGTTTTGTTGATAGGTAAGTGCATGTTGTTCACACACTTTGTTCAATGTCTGGTGCGTTTCACATAGCTGTGTGAACTGCATGTCTGACCTATTTCTGAAATTGTATTATGTCAAAAATACCTAAAATTTCAAAGTTGATGCTGATGTGATGAGTTATTTGCTTGTTAACATTTACAAATGGTTCATTCTTCCGTGACTAACTGGAAGGGTGTCTTTCTGTTGTGATAGCGTTCAAGTTCAGAAACGGATTGCTGTAGGTACAGCCTAAACATACACCTTGGATTCTGTATCCTAAAGCAGCCAATCCCCATAACAAGAGAGTGATTAACAAAAGGACGAGCTGTCTGTAGTTCTATGGACAAGGACTGCCTCTGGCTGTAAACAGTCACCATGATGCCCAAGTTTCAGACAGGAGATTCTTACCAGTCATGGAAGGTAACATCACTTGTCTAGGTCAAAAAGTACTTCTTGGTGACTTCTGATGGCTTCACCACGGTCCACTTCAGCTTCTATTCGTACATTTGCTTTCCTTATATCTTTCTAAGGGCTTTGTCTGCTAAACATTGCTTTCTTCTGTCTTTTATCAGCTTTTAAGTTTTATTTTACAGGTTAGAGGATTGGTGCTTCTTTTTTTTTTTTTTTTTTTTTTTTTTAAAAGCTTTTAGAAAGGAGGGGTGGGCCAGAAATGCTGCCTCTGACAGCGAGGCCCCTGGTAATTAGGTGATCAGTGGTGCTTGACCTTGTGCTGAGCTTGACCTTGGTGTGAGCTCTCAGCTGGGATCAGATCTCGATGGAGCTGTGAGCCACCGCTTCGCAGCGGCCCTGCTGGGTGTCATTCACAACCTGCTCTAATCCCGAAGCCCCAGGCCAGCTGAAATGTCACCTACACCCGATGAATAGCACCGGGCTTTGCACGTGGGCTCGCCCAGGCTCACCGTAATCGATGGATGAAGTTCCTACACGGCACGAGGGAGGATTTTCACTCTGGCCCGTGGTGACGCTGACTTGTGTTAGCAGTGGATTTTCTGTAGCTCTTCCAGTTTTCATTCCCTTTCTTGCCAGAGGCAAGAGGCAAAGGTCCTGCACAAAATACAAAGCAGGCTGTGAATTAAAAGACTTTTTCAGATTCGTTTCAGCTCTGTGTTTCCCAACATAGAAATAGTCTGGCATCAGCTTCCCCAGGTTATGCCCCCCTTAAGGTACAAATACGCAGTGGCTGTTCTGGAAGTGCTGTAGCTGAGTGTGCTGGGATAGTTCCCCATTGACTCCCAGACACTAGTGTCAGGGGCTCCCGACTTTTTGGACTTCACTGGTTTGTATTTTGAAGACAGATGTGCTACTTAGAGATAGGACCTGTTTGTTTAGCCAATTCTAGTTTTGTATTTAAATGCTGAAAACAGCAGAGACCTGAGACAACAGAGAGAGCTTTCTGTGATGGCTGCATGAGATTCACATGACAGACAGAAAAGGCAGCAACTTTTTAAGGTCAAATGTGGTCATCAGGATACATGGCTGGATGTAGATTCTTGCATGGTTACAGCATTGTGCTGAGAAGAAGGTTATTTTGGCCATCCCAGTAAAAATATGCATGAAAAAAAAAAGAAGGCTTCCTCATGACTGAAGACCTAGAAACCCTGTTTTGCAGTGCGATTCGTGCAACCTCACCTTAAACACAGTGATAGGGAGCCGAGGCACCATAATCTCCTTGCTCTAGTTCTGTGGTTCTCATTATAAAATGCTATTTTCAGAATCTAATTACTTTAAATTAAAACGCTTGCCATGTGCAAAGCACCTTATAATTTCTGAACTACTATCCTTACGTCCCATAAGCTCTTTGGGAGAAAGGCAGGTGTCGTGCCCGTCTTACACTGGTGGAAATTTGGAGTCCCTGTGCTGTTGCATCTCCAGATGCAAAGTGATTGAGTGATAGATCAAGCAATAGCCTTATACTTGCCATTGTGCCGTCTAAATGGGATTATTAAAATTTCCGCCCTGTTTTGGGAAGGAGAAGAAAGCAGTAGTCCTGACAAAATCAAATCTATGTAGCTGGAGACATGTTTTACTCATAATCAGGTTTGCCTTGGGAGGTGAAGGAGGTGTTTGTGGTCACATCTGCTCCTCAGCTCGAGTTGCTGATCTTCAGCTGCAGCGTATGCCAGTGGCAGGCAGCATATGCACGGATGGATGTGTTGAGCCACTTCGAAGTTACCAAGCTTGCCTGCGTATGTGTACTCTAATCAAAGAATGATCACGCTGCATTTTATACAGTCTAAAATACGGTGCACAGCACCCCAGCTTAATACTTTTTTCCCTCTACAATGTATTTCGCATTGTTTTGACTCACTGTCTAAGTTGACAATGATAAGAGCTCTAAAATATTTTGTGATTTGGAGAAGTTGACTAACAGTCATATGTGATGTTCTGAATCTTTTATTCTGTAGGTCAGTAACAGATCCGCGAGATGGAAAGAGAGTTGCACTCAAAAAGATGCCCAACGTCTTCCAAAATTTGGTCTCTTGTAAAAGGGTCTTCCGGGAGTTGAAGATGTTGTGTTTTTTTAAGCATGACAACGTAAGTAGTTTTAACGTATTTCAAAGTACCGTTGAAGTATATTATAAAGCCTGATGGTAAAATGGTACTAGATCATTAAGTTATAGAATATCTAAAATGCTTTAAAATTTCTTTAATTTTATATTCACCAGATTTCCTGGAAACTCAGACACTGCTGTTGTAAACATAGTAAAAAATTAAAAACTTGATTATCAAGAATCGGGGGGTATTCATGCTTTTCATACTTTTGGAAAAAATGGTTACGAATAGGCAATATGCTTCAACCTAGTTTTATTTTAGGCTCTAGATAAATTTCAATCTACACAAAGCTATGCCAGCTGGAAACGCTTCTGCTTCCAAGCTGTTTCTTACTCCATCTTCCTCTTCCCTTTGTCAGAGTTTATTGTGCTCTCAGTTCTTCTAGCAGAGTGGCTGCGCAAGCACTCCTAAATCTTCTTTAGGTTAAATCAGCTAGATTAAGTTAAACCATTTAAAAATGATTTGAATTTCCCTTACGGTTGTGTCTGAATGAGTAAAAAAAAGCACTTGCAGTAACTGTTCCACAGCTGCAACTGTGGACGTGGTAACCTCTCCCTTCGGTGCGCAGTAACAAGCATCTTGGGAGCAGTCTTCTCCTGCTGGAACTGGTTCAGGAAGTGGGAATCTGTTTCAGAACTTTATTTCACTGCTTTTCCTCCTTCACTGAATAGCTCTTTTTATTTTTATTTTTTTTACCTGAGGGTATCATATTCCAAGAAAGATTTTATTTATGACTAAGCCCTGGATTCAGATAAGTGTTAGTGGGGATGCAAAAGAGATGGACTGGCTCCTGAGCTAGTGCCAGATTGCAAGGAGTTCCTCCTCCACGCTATCGCCTGTCCCTGGGACGTGCTCTGGGACAAGACTTCTTTTGAACCGGAATCTTAAACTGCTTCTTACCAGGATTTTTATTATGGGAGAGTTTTTATTGAGGACTAAAATTGAATAAAAACATCTGTGTAAGCAGTCAAAATTCACGCTTGATAACCACTGAAGTCTGTGAACTTCACCCAAATGATATGCATAGCACAGGACCTAAAAGCCTACACGCAGGTAATATTTTTTTTTTTCCTGTGAGAGGATGTAAACTTTGTGCTGCTGCTTTTCTGCCTTTTTGCCCTTCACAGAGAACTTAGGTCTGAGCTGCTGATTCAGTCTGTGAGCAGCTTTGCTTTTTGTAATTCCTACGTGGAAGCAGTCTGTCAAAGAACTGTGGAAGATGAATGACAAAAAAGTGTAGTATCTTTTTCTTTTGCATTTCTCTGTTAGAATTACTTCTTTCCAATATTTATGGTTATATATTTTTGAGATTAAAAAAAATATAGTGGGTAGATTAAAGAAAAAGAAAACAGAGACCTGAATGTACAGAACAAAAAATCTGACTAGATGGGCTATTAAATTCACACGCTGCTGAGAGAGAATATTGGTCTGTTGGTGTGGGGTAACATAAAACTGTGTTCTGAAAGAAAGATGCGGTCTGACTGTCTTTTTGAAAGGGATTTTTTTTTGTTTCACTGGGGTAGGTCTTGATCTTGTGTGGTGTTTCCTAGGTACTCTCAGCCCTCGACATACTCCAGCCTCCACACATTGACTATTTTGAAGAAATGTATCCTAAATATAAAATAGAGCTTCCTAATTGAGGTAGGTGTAATTTTCATTAGCTTAGAAACTGCAAGTAGCTGGTGGAACCTGTCGAATGGAAGTACAAAAACCTTGAGCCTGTATCTGAACGGTTTTATTAGAAGAGGGGAATCTAAGTTTAAGAAATCTTGATTAATGTTAGCATTGGAGAAGCGCTGGAACATGAAACACTCAATATATATAAAATAGTAAATGCAGTGCATTGTGATATTCACCCGCGTATACTGCTGCTACCAATTGTGAATCCTCCAAAATACTTATCTAAACACTATAACCAGTAATTATCTTCCTATCAGTACCTTGAAATACTTTGGTGCTTTCAGAAAGCACTGCTGTCACACGTGCTTTGAAATCATGACTTTTTGGGATGCTTCAGTAGGTTAGTTGGGTTGTGGCTTTCTTTGTTCAGCTCCTATCTTGATCAAGAAGACAGATTTCACAGAGTGTGTGCTGTTGGATGTGTCACTGGTATGAAGTTACATGCTATCTGTGGGAAGCCCTCTTAAAAGTTAGATTGTTTGTTCATCATGACATGACATGAGAATGTTATGTTTTGGTTTGTTTCCCTTTTCAATCTTTGTTTGGGTAAACTGTTTTGGGGCTGGGAATTTCTGCGTTGTAAAATAGTGCGGAGGTAAGTGATTCGTTAAGCTGGATAGTGCTCTTAAGAAGGTCTGGGACTCAGAGCAGATTGTGTTAGTACTTAGCCTGTTACACTGGTAGAAATTGTTTTAATGCAATGAATTAAGTACAGATTTTTGTGGTACAGAAAGTGTCTAGGAATACTGGAATATTGTGAGATTGATTTAGACATTTATTTATTCATTTAAAATTGGAGTGATTCTGTTCTTCCCTGCAGGCTGCACTAGCTACAGATCAGGAATCATAATAAGGGTTGTCTGCCCTGGGATAAGCTTAGCTTCTGCCAAGTTTTATATATAAAACCAGAAATGGTAGTTTCTTTCATGGTTAACTGATTTTTTTAAGTAATTCTGACTAGTATGTTATGGGGCTGTGTTCTTTTTATTATTTGTTGAATTTCCTGACCCTAATATTAGTTGAATAAAACTTTGCTTTGTAGTCATCTTTCTTCTTTCTGTTGCAATAATTGCAGTAAGTACACTTAGGGTTGTTAAATTCACAAGAAAAATGAATGTATAGGTGTTTCAATTTCTATACACATTGTTAATTGTATGTGCTTCTGCTTACTGTAGCATACAAACTTCAGATTCATTTTAAGAAGATTAGGTAACTGCAGTCCATATCTGGGGAACATAACCTTGAATTTTTTTTTTTTTTTTTTGGTGGTATCTAGTTGGATAATATTGCTAGGAACTGAAAATGTAATTCTAGGAGTCAGCTCTATCTGTGTGCAAGTATATCCCCCAAGCCCAAAATTTTGTCTTCAGTTGGGCAGAAGCATGCATGAGCACCAGACAGACTTCTGCAGGACGGATTTAATTGATTAGAAGCTGGCTCTGCAGGGTGACATTAGTTCAAAGCCCCTTCTTACGGTGAAAGTATATCTGAAGGCCAGCTAGAAAAGCTGTACAGCATTACCAGCTGACACTACAGCTGATTTTCCCTGGAATGCATCAATGTGAAATTATTTCTATTGAGAAGATTGTATACTCATGGGAAAATACCAGAGAGGTTTTCTAGTTGAATATCATGTATTGTTAGCAGTTATCTTTCAAGCAGAATCTGCTAGCAGGATGTGTCTGGCTGTCAATGACTCAGTAAAAATAGACTGATATTTTCCCCCTCTGTCTTATTAATTTTAAACCTTTTGTAGGTACTTGATAAATTATCTTAATTTCTATCTTAGGGATTATGACTTGGTTTTTGAAGAAGCTGAAATGACAATCTGAGAGGAGGTTTTAAACTGCTAACTTTGAGTAAGAACTCTTCACTGTGTGCACCGATATTTGGTGTTGCATCTTTTAAAACCTGTTTAAAAGATATTTGTAGAATAAATTATTAGTAATAGTAATAAACTGGGACTGGCACTATTTAACATCTTTGATAGCAGCCCTGAGGAGAAGGAGTTGGGAGTGCTACTTGATGAGAAGCTCAACACGAGCCACCCGTATCCGGGGCTGCGCCAACAGCAGGAGGGCAGCAGAGCGAGGGAGGGGATTGTCCCCCTCTGCTCCGCTCTCGTGAGACCCCACCTGGAGCCTGCGCTCAGCTCAGGCCCCCGGCACAAGAAGGACATGGCCCTGCTGGAGTGGGCCCAGAGGAAGGACACGAAGATGATGCTTCTGTCATTGTGTCCTGGCTGGTTTAGGTTGAAAGGCTGAATTTTCTCTGTATCAGGAAATTGGCAAGAGCTTAAAGCCCTGACCTTACACAGAAGTAAGATTCAGACAGAGTTCTTGCATTTTCTTCCTGGAGTGAAGAACCGACCTTTTAATTCATTTCATTTATTAATTGATTGATTTGGTGGGAGCGGGGGTGTTTTTTCTGCCTCCAAAACCACATCCTTCCAAAACCTTGTGCTATTGCTTGTCTGCAGTCTTTGACATGTGCCACAGATTGCCATTTCTACCTCGCATCGTTAGAGCTGACTCCATAGCAAACACACTGCCATTAGTGATTTTCTGTAGAGAGGAAAATACATTTTAAACATAAAATGAATTTAGATAAGCATTAGATTTATTAACTTTTAATAATTCTTAGGCTATTTTTTTACGCGGACCAGATCTTTTTGTGTGGGTGTGATTTGGACATTGATATGAAATGAAGATGTTACAGAACTTTTTCTATGAAGAAGCTGTAAGGTGTGTGGAGAGTTAGAAGAGAACAGAGATGGCATCAGAAGCAAAGCTTGATACGATCCAAATGTAAAAATAATTATAACCTACTAAAATAGTAGTTCTTTTTTTGTCCTTATATAGAAAATATTGAAATATGATAGAAATATTTATTTTTAAAAAGAAAGCATGTTTCTTTGAAGATTTCTTTTTTAACAAATCTTTCTTAGTGTCCTGCAGGTCCATACCTCCCCTCCACTGGTGGCATCCTGCTAATGCACCTACCCCAGAACTTGTTCACAAAATGCTGGCCTCATCCCAGGAAAGAATATTTGTAAAATTAAATTCTGTAGTATGCGGAGACGTAGTGAAGAAGAATCTGAGTCATTATGAGAATATCGCATCACAGAACTCTATTCGTTGTTAAAATTTGCTTGTCACTGTGTAAAACTTACCAACTCAGCAGTCTCCCAGTCAGAGTAAGTGACGTTCTTCTGTGCTGTGCATTTTCCTTGGTAATTATTCTGAAGCGAATTGGTACATTTGTAGTTCTAATTTTGTACAGCTACTTAACTAATTACTGCTGTCAGTTGCAATTTTTATCTGGTGGTGATGTTCAGCTTAGCTGCATGTTACAGCTCCGGTGACCACCTCATAGCCAGCATACTGTGTGTGTTAAAACCATAAAAGTGCAGATACCTGCCTGAGTAGTTGACAGAAATCCCACAGGGCTTGTGCAGTTTGTTTTTGTTAAACATTTATAGTAGTGGCCGGAGTAAAGTCATTGACCCACTTGGGCACCAGCTGTTTAAGAAGCTGCCGCATTTATAAAAGGCAGGAACATAAAGCAAGTGCTGCTTTTGCTCTTGTTTAGAGACCCTCATTAAATTATCTAGAGACAATAATCAGATAGCTGCTGTTCAAGTTAATGGCACCTCTGAGCCCCTGTCAAGAGAGCTTTATTTAATGCGCAGCAGACCTGGAGTGGTGCAGGTGCCATTTCAGGCCCTCATTTAATTTAAGCTGCTTTAGTTGGCATGGCAACTAGTTGAGACATCTGGGAGACATTATGCTCAGGATTGAGATTTAGGAGGATTTGTGGTGTAGCAAAACAGAAATCTTATCATAATAAAATGCGGAGTAATGCTTTTGGATTTTTTTTAATACTTTATATTAACAATGAAATGCAAAGATGTGTTGCAGCCATAAGGTAAAACAAGGAATTTTAAAAGGCTGGTATAAATATTTAAGAGGGCCTTTGCAAAAGGAGAAGAAAAAATTGAGGACTAGAACTACGGTGCCACAGGGTTAGGTTTTTTCTTTATGAAGTAACATTAATAACTTTTTTAGGAATGCAGTTGTTCTTGGGATTTGGGGTTAGAAAGTTGGCAATACTTATTTTCTAAGATGATTTTTTGTGTGGCGTGCTAGTGACAGGTGAGCAATTTGGCTGCTTTTTTTCTTTTAATCAGATAGGTTTTGCAGAGCAACAGGTGGAAGGAGAACGTTGATCAGGTAGAGATGAAAGAAAGTTTAAGTTTTCTCTAGATGGTTTTAAGTGCGGTTTAACCTGTGCTGATTAATTGCAGATAATGGGAAGAGGTAGAAGTTTCTGCTGAAGCTGACTTGCTTGCTGTGTTTACCCAGCGATAAATATCTCAACAGAAGTCAGGGTTTGCTATTATATTTCAGGCGTGATATGTAACAGAGCTGGTTATGAAGAGCATTGAACCAACCGATAAGGCTCCTGCAGGATATGGTGAGATTTAAAAGCAAAACCAAACCCAAGCCTCGGGCTGACCTAGTTACCTTCCCTTGGTGTCAGAGGGGAGGCCAGGGCACACTTACAAATGCCATTGCTAGGCCCTGAAGTCACCGGAGCTTCTGCACAGCACGTTTGTAGGACACGTAACGCTGAAGCCTGCAACTTGCTCATGTAAATCAAAATCGTGTTCCTTTCTGTAGAGCACTAGGCCAACACGTGAACACATCAGTGTTAGGTGGCACCCAGCGTGAGCAGGGTCACTGAGGTGTCCCTGATTCCTTCAGGGGTGCTTGTGCTCGTGGGAGGCTGAGCCTGCTGCCTGGCGCTCTGCCTTGAACTGCGAGTGAACCTGGAACGCCAGGGCAGAGGGGAGGCTGGGCCCCAGGAGACACGGCTTTATTCCTAACGCTCTCCTTGATCTTCTGCACGACCCTGGCAGCGTGCGCCACCTCTCCGCCTCGGTTCGGTCTGCTTTGAACGTTGCAGGGCTTGGTGTAGCTCTGTGCTCGCCAGTGTTTGTGTTGCTAAAACAGGGAGTTAATTAACGTACGGCAGCCGAGCTTCACCTTCGGCCGTGAATGTAATACCAGAGATGTTCTTTTTCGTCTCGGTTGTGACTGCTAAAGGTATCTTTTAAAGCAGTAATATTTTTTAGTCATCTTATCCTGCTTATGTGATGTAAAAGTTGAAATAAGCGTTTTCAAAATTCTCAGTGTTGCAAGTTGGGTTCTTCCTGGAAGTTGAGGTGCTGTGGTTTTGCTTTGAACTTTTGCAAGTGTTTATTACTGTAACATGTTCAGGAAATGGGCCCAGTGGTATTGATTTTGTGGGTGAAGATATGCTCCCTGTGTCTTCCATATTCCTCCAGTTTTGAAACATTTTAGTTTTAGTATTTTCAGTGTCTCCTGAATAGACATAATGCCCTTCTTAACCTACACCTTGCCTCAGGATAAGCCACCGCATCTTGTATCCCTTTGTACCTTCAGCTGTTTCCATAAATTTTCAGCGGGCCTGACTACGGCCGGGTCTGCGGGCACACCAGCTGGGGGGTTCTGTGTAGTTGGTTTTTCATTTTTCCTTCAGACAGAAAACATTTTGTTGGGTTTAGTTTCTCTTGTTGTAACTCAGAAGAGGTTTCATGGCTGGGATTTGGATGTGTGTGTACGTGATGCTTGCGAAGGTGAAATAGCAGATCCTGGGCAGATCTGGGGAAGTGTCTGTGCTCCTGAAAGTCTGAGTAACTGGACGTGTAGCACCCTGCAAAGGGCTTCTGATGACAGATTGCCACAGGCCTGCATGTGTCATATTGATATGTGTCTACTCTGACGATGCTACTTCTGTTGCTTGTAATATGTCGGTTATGGATTATAAGGGAAAAATTAAAGATTTCAACATGCCATTAATTATATTAAGAATTTTGTTTTATTTTCTGAGTCGTGATTTGACTTGGGGATAATTTTGTAATAACTACCTTAATGCAAATGGTATTTTATTGAATAATCTTTTCTCTTTGACAACCTATTATTTATTTTCATTCTTTTAAGAGTTTGGAGATTGACCTCTGTTATGTAAAGAAGCTTTATTCTTTGTTACTCTATAGCTCTGACCTGTAAGAGCTCGAATTCATAAGTTAGAGTAAATGTTTCAAGAGATTACGTGCTGGACTTTCTGCTTTTGCCTTAACTAATAAATTGAAGATATGTTGTCACTGAATTGATGCAGAGTGACCTCCATAAGATTATCGTCTCTCCTCAGCCACTCAGCTCGGATCATGTCAAAGTTTTTCTTTACCAGATTTTAAGAGGTAACTTTTTTTTTCTTTAAAAATGAATGTAAGTTATGTAGTACTGTTAGATTTCTTTCTCTGTTTCTTAATGTTTGTTTTCAAAACATCCTCATTTTAAATAAGTTTCCTTTGGAAACTTGATTTAAAAAAAAAATAAATCATATCATGAACTAAGCAAGCATTAATTATTCTAGTTATAGGAATATGGCAGCCCTGCTGCCTTCTTTTATAGTACATGGGTGCAGTTGGCAAGGCTTCACTCTTTCATAGACCATTAAAAAATCCTTTGTGGATGAAGTTCAGGAGGGATGTGTGTTTTAACAGTCCTCTGGTGTTGGTTGAATCAAGGTACAGAAAGGACACCTCGGCTGAACCAAACTGGTAAATATAGAACTGTGCACACGTAATGCATTTTTCAGAACACTAGTTTAAATTGTTAGGGAACAGACCACTGAAGTGTAATTTTATCTAAAATTAGTTACTACAACAGTCATTTTAAACATGTTTGTTTTGTTTTTTTTTAGTTTGTTTAGAAACTTCAATCCAAGAAATTAGTTTATTTTGCTTGCCTTTTGATCATTGTCAGTCCAATTGTGTTTCCATTGGCTTTATTTGCATAGTTTCACTGGAGTAAGCTGACAGTAAGCAGTCGGTTTTATCTGGCAGTAAATTTGTAAAGAGCAGAGCAAAGGAATCTAAATGATATCCAGTGAATTCAGGCTACTGATTGTACCTGTTGTGCTAGAGAAAACATTTACCCACCTAAAGGACAAAAGGCATTTGTGCCTGTGTGATTACTGGGTTTATGATAGCTGGGGGAACGCTCAAAACTCTATTTGTTATCCAGATGGCAATGCAAAATTGTCAGTTGAAGTTTCTTCAAGAATTACTTGACTTCTCATTCATTTTGCATTTGACCTGAGGGCTGTGTTGTCCAGTTTAATGCTATAATTTATTTGCTCTATATCTATATGCTCATTTATATGTGCAGATTAGCTTGGATTTAATCTGAGTTTACTTCTGAAGTGCAGCTCTTAACTAGGACATTTTTAAGTCAAATTTTAGTGCTGCAGAAATTAAAATTGTTACTGGGAAACAGAGCGGTAAGAGCCATGTCAGTATTCCAGGGTTGTGATTGCCAGAGTATCCATGTCCTAACCAGAGAGGTCATGGTTAGGGTTGGTTTTGTTTGGGCGAAGACAAAAAAGACTGCTTAAATGCTCTGGGGCTAGTTTGTATAATCCAGAAGTTTTTGATGTTCATTGAGAGGTCAAATATGTACTAGATAATTGAAGTGAGAATTGCGTAAAAATGAGCCAGTGGTGAAGTCTTTGCTCATCCGGGGTTGCAGGACTTTCAGGAAAGTGTTGTCAGCCTTAAACTTCTTTTGAAAAGGAAAAAGAGGTACTTACTTTAATTTCGTTTAATATTTCAGGTCTGAAATATCTACATTCTGCTGGCATTTTACATCGAGACATTAAACCAGGGAACCTACTTGTGAACAGCAACTGTGTTCTTAAGGTGCTACTTAAATTTATTGAAAATGTACATGTGTGTATGCTGTTCATTATCAATCAGATGTGTTTAATTTTTTAAACAGAACCATTTAATATGAACACTTTTATTGTAAAGTCATTGTAAAAGAAAAAAAATCCTACAGATTCTTTAAAATAAATATAAATGAAATGAACATCTTTCAATTCCATTTTCTCTCTACCTCTCCCCAAATCTATGAAAGCAAAGCAGACATGATTCTTTTGTCTGACTTGAGTGGGATATCTCATGCCCTCAGCAGTTCAGAAAGGCAGGCAGTTTCTCCAGTGTTAGTGTTCCGTGTGCTAGTTAAAATAAAGGCGATGCAGTATGCTTGAGATTCTTCCGTTATCTTCGTGGGTATGTGAAACTTGGCAGGGCTGAGCCATGCTGAATAGTGATGCCAAATACCAATAAATTAAGTTTTGTTTACATTGATTTGCTAAGCATTCTAATTGTGAAAAATTTGGCCTGTTTTCTTAACCCTCCTGGTTAAGGAAATTTTTAAAAAAATCCTCAGAGGTAGCCAAAGTGAGAGAAGGTTGAATCTTTCTGTAACTTTTGGAGGCATAACTTGAGCAAATGAAATCTGCTTTGGGATGAAATATTCTGAACCCAAGAGGTTGCCAATGTAATTATTTTTACTGCATTTTTTTTACTCTCTTAGATTATGAATATCGTAATGCCAAATAAAAATATACTGTGATTTCAAATAAATTGTAGAAAGTATAAATGGATGTGGAACAAAGTAGTATAATTTCTTCCTATTCCCTTTTCCCATTGTTTATGCAGTTACAACAGATTATCTGATTTATTTAAATGCTGGCTTGGAATTTCCTACTTCGTTACCACAAGGTTACCTATTTGAAATGCATTAAGTGTTTTGGTTATTTTAATTTTTTTATTTACCTTCTCAATTTAGATTTGTGATTTTGGATTGGCCAGGGTGGAAGAATTAGATGAATCTCGTCACATGACTCAGGAAGTTGTCACTCAGTATTATCGAGCTCCAGAAATCCTGATGGGCAGCCGTCACTACAGCAATGCTATTGACATCTGGTCTGTAGGCTGTATCTTTGCAGAATTACTTGGACGAAGAATATTGTTTCAGGCACAGAGTCCCATTCAGCAGGTATAATTAAATTTCCCTTTAATAATCTACTGCATAATTTCGTGGAGTCAATTATTACCGATGCATTTTGAATTTCAAACTTGCTTTTGTTTTGCTTGGTTTACACACAGGCAAAAAAATAAAACACTATTTTGAAACACTGAAATGATAGCTTCTAGACAGTGTTATAAGTGGTTATTAACATTAGCTTTTGAAATGTATACTCAGACTGAAGCAGCTCAGACTGCTTCATTGTAGTAGGGGTCAACTATGTAAGGAGATGTTCCGTATTTTCTTCATCTTGTATAGCTACTGCTAGATGGAAAATCATTCAATTTTCTGGAATGCTTCACCACCACACCAGCAGTAAGCAAACCAATGCAACATGCCTGTATCTTGAAGTATTATTTCTGAATTAGATCCAAATTATGTCTGCAGTAAGGTATGGGAGATGGATGCTTTTATTCATTTATCTAAGAGCAGGAACAAGATGTGCTGTCATAAAAATGTTTAATGTCCTTAGTATTCATCAGTAGATTAGAAACTACATAGCAGCAAAATTGTGAGATTACTTACACTGACTGGCAAGAAATAAAAACACATCCCAAACTTTTTGTTAAAAGGGACATTCCAAACCCTATACTTTTCTTGTTTGTTTATGCATGAAGTATTTTCATGGGCTTGAGAGACATTATTCACGCTGGTATGCTATTTTAAACATTCTTATATTTACAATGTTTTTGCATTGTGCATATATGTATTTTCAATGCTCTGTCATGTCCAGTGGCTCTTATCATTGTCACCATAGTAGTGTTACTACGTAATGTTACTAAGTTTTCCTGGTAGAAGTAAGGGAAGGGTTCTAGAACTGGCTGTGCTGCAGTTCCTAATCGTGATCAACTTAATAAAGCGTTGCATTACAAAAGCAGACTGGAACTGGTAATTTGGGTATTTTAAAGCTTGGACAGAAGAATATTGAAATAAATGAGTATATCTAGGTTACTTACTCGTTACAATAGCTAACTGTGGTTAAGAATGTTATGGGATTTCTTATTAAAAAAAAAAACTAAGACATGAGATAGTCTAGCGTGAGAATTAGGGAATACCATAATTGAAAATGTTTCTGATTATCTAGCACCTCCTATTTTTGCTTTTTATCAATGCTATTTAGAATAGTTAGCATTGATCCTTAAAAATAACCATTCACGTGCCTGAGACAACAGGCAGAATCCATTTGGAAGGATCTGTTTGTCAGGAAGGAACGCAACTGGGGCAGATGAGCCAGTCTAGCACAGCCGTTCCCAGTAAGCCCAGCACGTGTGTGGTGCTGCATTTCTGGGGAGCTGTGTAGCCCGTCTGACTTCTCAGCACAGCTCTGTGCTCACTGTCACGCTGGTGTACAAACAGCGGGATTGTTGCTGGGTCCTGCTTTGGCCTTTCTGACATTGGTGACTTTCAGCTGAGCAAGAGCCTACCAGTAGGAAAGGGCTTGTAGAGCAAGGGGACTGGGACTGAGGACCTGATGTCTTTGTTTACCATAATTCAGAGGAGATCTGCTTTGGTTGCACAGTCTGAGTGCCCACCAGCAGATTAAATACTTCTAGATGTTCCCGTGAAGCACATCTCCCAGGCAGCTCAATCCAGAAGGCATCCAGCACGTGTGCTCCAGAGGCTGGGTGCAAACCAGAGCCCAGGTGGGAGCAGCTGAGAAGTCGGCTTTGGAAGTGTGCTCCTCATTCTGACCTAAAACAACAGTGTAGATTCACAGGCATGAAACCCATGTAACTGAGGTTAAATTAAAAATTAATGTTTTGTAATCTTTTTTTCTATTTTTTACAATGAAATTTTAAAATAAATTTTGTAGTACTTTCAGAAAAATGTGTTTAATGACTGATGACATGCATCGGGACAAGCAAAATTAGACTGCTTAATAGAAGACTTCTGTCAGTTTATTGGAAATGTATGGGCTACAACAAGGCAATTTGTATTTTTAGAGATGTTGAACATGAACCTCCAGGAGATCATTATGATTTTTTTTCAGTGGTTGGTTTTTTTTTTTTTTTGTAATCAACAGAATGAAGTGTGTGTGTATTTATAGCTATGTCTGTGTCTATAGATATAAACATATATTAACATCATGCTGCATACTTCAGGAGTAGTTGGCTGAAAAATGCAGGTGTTCAGGTGTTTGTGCAGTCCACGTTCCCTCGTATGCTGGTATAATTACTTCTCACATTTTGTGAACATACCAGGCTTTTATGATATCTGTTCCATGTGTGTATTTCAAAATTATATATTTCCCACGTCTAAAAACCTCGAGGTCTAGGATTTTTTTCCTCTGTAGTTTTCCCTCTCCTTCCAAATGTAGGTATTTTGCTGTCACTCCTCTCTGAAGCAATGATGGCCGCAGTGAGGACGTGGTCAGTGCGGGGTTGGGAAGTTGCAGGTACCTCGAGGCCCCTCACAACCTAGGGCTTCCGCTCGCACCAAGGGCAGAGGAACACGTTTGGTGTGTAGGCAGTAATCACGTTTCACCAGTTGAGACCAACGGTCAATGAGAGATTTTTGTGCATACAAGGGCTGTGTAATGATGATAATGGGTTTATTCTCAGAGGAGAGGTAGGCAGTTGCTCGTTAGCATGAGTAGATGTGGTCCCGAGGGAACGCTTGGAGCCAGGGAGCTGAGCTCACCACTGGCAGGAGTTTTTGGTTTTGTTCTGCTCGACTCCTGCGAGGTTGGGTTTTGTATTCGGTGTAGGAGCATATGCACATAGTTCTGCAGAAATGAGGTGAATGCTTGTCTGCTGCTTTTAAAAATTAAAAAGGTGAATGAAATGTCATTACGTATAAAGCTGATAGCAGTTCTAAGCACAGCATCATCTTAGTTCTTTTTAGGTAGTTTTTATGTTCCTTAAAACCAGCCCCACTCCTTTTCTTTCCTCTGGTACTGAATGGAGATAGACAGATAAGGTTTGTTTGTTTGTTTTACTTATTTTCCCCATATATTGGATTTTTTTTAATGTAAGACGTTTGTACTGTAGTTCGAGGGTTTTTTTTCTTCATTTTCTGTGGAATTATTCGTGTTGATATTTTGTGTAAAGTGCAAAATATTTGTGTAAAGTAGAAGTTGACCTGGTTTGGGGTAACTGTGTGTGGTATCTTGGTATGCAATGCTGATGTTCAGTTGAGAATCTTTGGTTTTCAAAATGAGTAACACATCATTAGCAGTACTTCTCAATTTTCTTCATGGTACAAAATTGACTTTTGAAATTGCAATAAAATACATTACTAAACCTGTAAACCAAATAAAGCTTCCAAACTTGAAAATCATCTTTTTTTTTTCAGTGAAGTTACAAGTGTTTGCATTTGCTATCTACTAAATGTATAGGCTAATCTTCTTTAGTTTGCTATCTGTAAAATAGTGTTTCAAATCGATTCATACTTCATACAAGTTACTGTAGATGAAGAATCTACTATCATAGTGAAATATATAAATATGTGTGTCTAAGATCTCAAATTTCTATGTCCTGTACCTGCAGTTGGATTTGATCACAGACCTGTTGGGAACACCATCACTGGAAGCGATGAGGACAGCTTGTGAAGGCGCCAAGGCACACATACTCAGGGGTCCTCATAAACAGGTACTGCTGGAGACCACTGGCTTTCTTAGCACTGGGTCTAGACTACCCTTCATTTAGCCTTCACAGCCTAGGATTTCCTCAGAGCAGGATGCCACTGCTGCATTGTCACTGTGTTTTACATCTTGATTATATTCTCAGGCTGGGGAGAAAAAAAGGTTGTTGGCATGGCATGTATGTTCGTAAATACTTCTTTTGGATCTCTGATCTCAGAGTTGTCTCTGCCTGTAAACTGAGTTAAGTTTTCCAGAGGTGGTTGTGTTGTTGCAGTGGCACTACTCAATAGTGAGTTGTTCAAACTCCAGTTCAGACAAGATGTTTTTTTTTTCACTTGTAAAGTGCATTTCTGGCTTTTGTCTTGTATGCATTGCTTGACTTGCTGATACAAGCGACCATCTTCCCATTGTTAAGAGGTAGTGTTTTCGTAGCTTTTTCGAATGAAGATGTTCAGTGTAAGTGATAATGTTGGCAAGAGACATAAATTAAAACTGGCACAATAGTTCAGAAAGCCCCAGAGGGACTCCTTTACTGACAGGAGCAAGAGTGTTGGAAGTGGAAATCGCCCATTACCCAGATCTGTAACAGAATAGTCCAGTAACTCATCACCAAGGGGCCCCTCAGACATCTGTTCAGTGACCTGAGCTGTTTGTGAAAGGTTTAACAAGATACTGAAAACTGAGATACAACATTCAACATAACTGATTTAGAATTTAATTTTTTTCAAAAAAAGGGGTGTGGGGAATTGGGATGGTATTGTTACACTGACTGCACAATAAAAAGAGCAAATGAAACGTACTGTTAACAGACACAAAGAAATGCTTAGGCAGGAATGCTTAGTTCAGTAACAAAGCAGTATGTCCACCCAATGTAGCCATTTATGTGATTGTTAGATAGTAAGAATTAACAAAATGAGTAACCCGTACATGTTAATACATGAGATCTTTCCAGGAAAGTTTGCATATTTATTTTCTCCATGTTGAAGCAATTTCTCAAATGTCTGCTCACCACAATGGAAGTTACCATAGAAATGAGCATTGAACATATATCCTGCTGTATTATTAATGTGGGAGTTCTGCCTCCTAGGCAATCTTGATTCACTACGTTGTGGTCTGTATTCTATTTTATGATGGGTTTTTTCTTTTAACATTAATAATAGGAGGATTTCCTTAAGCTTTCTCTGCTGGTTTTAAAGCTGATCAAATGTAATTGTTTTTGCTGTCACATGCTGGAAGAGAAGTTGAACAGTCCTTGGATTGGAGTTGGTGTGCTCATTTGCAACTTGGAAACAGGGGTTACGGTGCATCTAGTTGATTTCTTTACTGATATTTCTGTTTACTGTGTCAAGCACGCTTCGTGTTTGAATGCAAATTCACGGCTTTTGATCTTTAAAAATGGAGATTACACTAATTATAAATAGCTAAATGTTACCGGTTTCTTAATTAGAAAGAAATTAACAGGAAGACTAAAACAAGTTTGAAACAGACAATTGCTTTCTTGCACAAACTATTTTTAATCAATGTAGGTGAGAATAGGAGTTAAGGGGTAAAGTATTTGGCAGCTTTATGTACAAACAGATGCCTGAAGTTTCTGTTTTCAACAACAAAGCCCTGTATGTTGTCATTCTAAAAATGTACATACTGTACAGACTACTTGTTTGGTTTTGTATTTAAAAATTGTACCTCAAACTAAGTTTTAAGCTAACTGAAGTTGCTTGACTAGCAGCACTAGTTAGAGCATCTCCTCCTGCACTCGTGGAGTACCGTGAGCAGGGATTTGGATTTCCTTACCAGATCACTGCCAGGAACGTGCTGTCCTACATCTAAAAGTAAAGCATGCAGTGGAAAAGTGCATCCTTGTTTGTACTGGATGCAGCAGGTTCTGTAAACGAGGAATGCCATCATATTTTTCTGCCCCAGTATGCGGGTGAAATCTACTTAATCACAAAGCCTGGATGACCGTACTGTTTTGCATAGATGGTATTTACTACTGAGAAAATGATACGAAGTTACCAAATATTACAGCTTAATGTAATATTAAGCTGTATTAATATACAGCTTATTATTAAGACCGCCCCAAATGCGGAGGGCGCGTGGTGCTGTGTTCGGTGTTGCAGATTTATTCCTCCACAGTGACGCCGTTACAAGTTGATCTTTATATGTACAGACAAATGTACAAAAACTGAACTACTCGTATTTATTAGCTTTGAACAGATAGAAGCAATAGCTGCCTGCCAGATATTAGCACCGCACACCAGTTACACGTCTGTGCAGAGTTCATGCAGCTCTGGGAGTCCTGCAGATCCACGCAGCTGTGGGACGTGGCCTGACTCCGGCAGTGAATATCGCCCCATAAGTACACGAGCTAGCTTTCAGCTGACGTTACGTGTTTTGGCAGAATGCTGTAGTCATTTCTGCCCGTAGGCTGGTGGATTCTGCCCCCACCTCAACTGCAATTAATCATTCACTTGCTGGGGTGAATGCTATTTCAGTTGTCATGGGAGGAGAAGCAAGGAGTATGTGTGGTGGTTGTGTGTATGCGCATCGGTTTATTTCCTTGTCAAAAGAGGAAAGAAAAAAGGAAATTTTAGGAGTTTGGGGGTAAATTTTAGGAATTTGGGGTCTTGAACAGTAACAAGACTCCATGGTAGGAATTTTCTTTGGAGTAGTGCCTGGCCTAAATCCAAGGGGCCGGGTTTATTTGGTTGGGTTTTTGGTTTTGTTCCTGTTTGCATTTTCTTCTAAGTGTGAAAATTGAGACACTCGCCCAAACCCAGCACTGCTTTTTCCACTCTGAGGGAGTAACCGTGCAGTTGTTCGGCGACACTTCATTTGCCTTGAAGCCTTACTGTAGTGCACTCTGCTGCAGCGACTATAAGCACTGGCCTTAAAGCACCCCTCAGGAGGTAGTGAAAGCTTTTCCAACTGAATTATTGATGCACATTCAACAAGGTTATAGTGTGAAAGAATTAAAACTTTATTTTCTGTTAATCAAATTTAATTCACTTAGATTTTTTAATGAAACTCTTATTTTACTTTATGATATTTTCTGTGCATTTATTTGGGAATATGAATAATGGGAATGAAGCAGAAAAATGTGCTTGGTTTTGGCAAACGACATGGTTGTGGCTTTAACAAAAATATCTTGGAAGCTCATCCCAGAGAGTCCCTGATGTAGCTGATGCTTTCAAATGAATGGCATGTAACAGTAAAGTAAGTTTTTATTGTTGATTTTTTTCACTCTGGACGTCTTCAAGCAGTCATTTCTTCCCACATGTCAGGAATTGGCGTGGGCTGTCTTTGCCTGTTGCTGTCTTTGTGTTAACGTTCAGTTTCAGAGGCAGTTTCGGAGTCTTGTACTAGAGAATACGTGAAAGTTGCCAAATGGCAACCCAATGTGTTAGGTACCACCTTGTTAAGATACCACCTGCCTGTCAAACCGGCGGGGCCCTTGCTGAGATGGGCAGAGCAGCCGGCCTCGTCCTCACAGTCCCGGCAGCACTGCGTGTGGCCGGTCTCTAAAATCTGCTCTAACTTGGGCAGCTGTGCCGCAAGGGTTGTGCACCCTCAAGCTGGAAACGTTCAGAAGAGACAGGCTGATGGGCTTCCCAGCGCCTGAACGAGCTGAGGAGGTGGTACAGCAGGGAACAGGGCTGCGGTGCTGGAGCTCTGTGCAGTCAGGACTTGGGCAGCATCCTGCCACCGGCCCACTTCTCCTTCCCAGCACATCGCCTCCTGTGTCCCTGCAGCCGCCGTAACCCCGAGGTGCTGGACCCCCTTCCCCCCAGGCCTGGGGGGCTGCCCTGTTCCTTTCTGCGCAAAGCGCTGCGTGCAGAAGGTCGTTCTAATTGCACCAGGTGACACCGACAGATACGGATTGGCTGGGTAAAGAAAAGCAAAATAATCCATCATCTGGCAGTGAGATCAGAACGATGAAATACTGGAGATGACGTGGGTAATCAAACCTCTCAGCTGCACAGCTCCAAGCAGTGTTTACAGAGAGAAGCATCTCCCCTAGAAAGAGGACTCTGCATTTGCACTAAATGTTGAAAATAAATATTTAAGAGCTAGGCAAAAGGCCATTTTATAGCAAGTGAAAGTTACAGACCACCCTTCAAGAGGCTTCAGAAGTGCTAGGTGAAAAATGGCATAACGTGCATGGCATACCTGGGCACTGGGAGCACTGGGTTATGGTGTGGGTCTGCCACGTGCCTCGGGTGTAAAGTGGAAATGACAGTGACCTTCTGGTAAAAGCACTGAAATGTGCAGATTAAGGCGTAAGGCTACACGTGGATGACTTGTGATTCCATCTTGCCATGATTTTGTGGTTATAATTAAAGACAGCACTACAAAATGTGGTAGTTGCTCTTTTGTAATGATCTTAGAAAATTGCTTACAACTTTTCCAGCATCTGTTACATCAGTAGTTCACAAAGAACTAAAATTGGTTGTCTTGCAGCTGAGGAGTAACTGTTGGCATTGGGCAGCTTTTGGTATTACCAAATCTGTTTGAGAGAAAAAAAACTTGTACCTGGTAGGTTTGTGTTGCGGCCAAAGCGGCAACCACTCTGATAAATGTTGTGTTTGAAACATGGACGTGCCCAGGGTTGGCATCTCAACTAAGGAAAAAACCATCAGTTAGGTTCCTGGTACAGCTGCCGAGTTAGTGACTACGCTCCTGTTCTGTAGCTTTAGCTAGAGCATGTCCTTCGTAGCACGAAGTTTGCCCCCGGTAACTATGAGATGTGCATGCTCTAGAGGTCTTTGCTGGCTGATTGATCCGCTGGGACAATTATCTGTGCTTTTCTTTCCCATATTCCCTTACAGCCATCCCTTCCTGTCCTGTATACACTTTCCAGTCAAGCTACACACGAAGCAGTTCATCTCCTTTGCAGAATGTTGGTCTTCGATCCAGTAAGTGTGCTTTAAAATAAATGGAATACATTTTGTTTTAAAAATGTTGGTTGTCTGCTATCTAAATGAATATTGTTAGTAAAGAGCTGCTTTAACTGATTTTCTTCTAGATTGCATTTCAGAACTTCTGGTTCTGTAAAAGACATAAAAGTCTCATCTTATAATTGGTCGATTAATTTCCCCCTGGAATGGGGATTTCACAATTTCACAATTAAAATCTGTCTTTTGAAGAAAGCTCTGGTGGAGTGAGAGAGATGAGGGTGTTCATGAATCATGCTATCTTTTCCTAGCTAGGTGTAGGTAGCAGAACATCAGATACTTTGATGCAGTTCTAATTAGAGACACGTGGGTGTTCATGGTCTTGCAACACAAAAAATTCCTTCTGCATCTACACAGTCACAAAGCAGGATCTTTTTTTCCACTGAGCATCTGTTTTTCTAATAGAAATTTGCTGCTTTGGATTTATTAGATCTCATCTCTTTGAGCTTACTGTAAAAAAAATGTTACAGGAAAATCTGATACCTGAATCAGGTGACCTTAGTTATTCGTTAGAGGAAATCCCTGAAATATTAAATGAAAAATTGAAAATTGACTGAACGGCAAAGGACGAAGCTTGTAACTGGTAAAGTTTCAGAAGGCAGCACAGTACTGCTTGAATAAAAAATAAACATAAAAAAAGTCTTAAGATTGCCTTGCTGGACAAAACCAGACATTTTATAACGTAACTTGTAGGAATCTTTTTTGCCTTTCTGTCTCCCCCAGCATTCAGAACACTGCTTATTCCCAAATCACATTTCAATAAATAAATGTTTTTGTTTTTTGAAGAACCCGGCTAATCCTTTAGAAGAGTTGATTTTAATTTCATCTAAAAAATGTGCAGGGAATGGACAATGTCGGGTTTAGTTCAAGCTTTGCCACTGTTTTTGCTCTGTATTTTTGAGCAAGTAACTTTTTTCCTGGATTTTTTTTAAAATCTGGCTATACCAGTGGATTTCAGTACACCTTGAAAATGCAACAGCACTGATGTCTGCAGTTCTTTAGAAATGGAGAATGTTCTCCTTTTTCGATGGGATGGTGTTGGACACTTAGAGCCTGAGTACTCGGGTTAGGCACAAAAAAGTGACATTAATGTGAAAAGAGGCTGTAATTTAATCCCGTACTCTGACTGCCTTCCTCCCTTCTCTTCCTTCGCCACTTGTTTTCTGAAGCATGGCACGTAAGGGATTTCTGAGAACTCTGGGTGCCATATGCTGAATTATACCGGCCTCAGTAATGCTTAAATTGATGGTTTACTTTTAATGTGTGCTTAGGGGCACATTAAAATGTTTTGCAGAATATGGACTTATAAACTCCCATATTTACTAGCATCACAAAAAATAAATATGGGTTTTATTTTGATTTATTGCAAGAGTCCCAACATTAAGGTTATATGGAAAAAATAATCATTGAAAAATGTATTTATAGAAATTATCTTTAGCAGCATTTTCTATCATTAGCTCTGGTACAGAAAGGTCGATGTCATCTTAGCGGCGCTGCCTGTTGTTAAGTAAAACGTTCCCCCTAGTGGCAGTGTTTGCAAAGCCAGAGCTCTTCCTGACGAGCTGGTCCTTTACCAGGATCTGGGGTTTGTAAAACAACGTTGAGTCTTTACACTGCTCCAGTACCTCAGGAGATACCCTAACTTCTTCTTCTTCTTTTTTTTTTTTCTTTTTTTTTTTTTAATTTTCTTTAAATGCATCGTTCCAGTCCAAAAGAATATCTGCTAAGGATGCCTTAGCTCACCCGTATCTCGATGAAGGGCGGTTGCGATACCACACTTGTATGTGCAAATGCTGTTTTTCCACATCTACTGGAAGAGTTTATACTAGTGATTTTGAACCCATCACTAATCCCAAATTTGATGACACTTTTGAAAAGAACCTCAGTTCTGTTCGTCAGGTTAAAGGTGAGTGGCAGTCCATCTTTGCACGTGCTTTCATCCTCCTGCTCCACCCTTCGGCAGTACGGAGCTGGGATGTGCAGTCTGGATGCACAAACAACGCAAGGTGGTTTTTTTCTTTCTCCTTTCTGGTACTTTTCTGGAACAGATGATGGAAATGATTTAAATTGGGATTTAATCTGTAACTGGTTATCATCAATCCAGTACTATGGTATCGACTGACGGTTTTATTTTGTATGCATTTATTTCAGTGTGCACATAAAGTTCTGTGTGAATTCATGGTAAGAGGTATGCTATCAGATCAGAGCTAGGTAAACTGGGGTTCTTTTGTCCTGACTAACATGTACCGTTGGTGGAGGAAGCTTCATTTTCCTCCAGTCTGCGTTTCGTTTAACTGAAGCACAAAGCTTTAATCTAATTGTCTGTTTTTTATTTTTCTCCTATTTACAGAAATAATTCATCAGTTCATTTTGGAACAGCAGAAAGGAAACAGAGTACCTCTCTGCATCAACCCTCAGTCTGCTGCTTTTAAGAGCTTTATTAGGTAACTGTATGTAATCACATCTGATATTAATTCACATTTATTATTAATACAGAATCATACATCCATAATGTTTTTGTTTCGAGTTTCCAAGGACAAGAGAGATAAATTCTGCAAAGAATGCCTTAAGCATATGCGTAGTTTCATTTTTAAAATAATTATACGAAGCCTTAGATTTTATGAATCCTTAGAATATGAACACTTAGAATTCAAGTAAAATGTGCAAAGGTTTTGAGTAATATTTTTGTAAATACAGAAAAGTACAGTAGTCAAGACTAAAAATTGGGGTTGAAAAGTTGAGTTCTGACTGTAAAATTGCAGAGTAAAAACATTGAAGTGAATGACAATTATAGCTAAAGTATCGTTAAGAAAATAAGTAGATAAAGTGTTCTGAAATGGTCGTTGTCAGTGGTGTTACCTGCTGGTCTTTTTTGCTTGTTTTGTTTTGTTCTTTTTTGGGGGGATGAAATGTTTGCTTACTTGAGATGTTTGCTTACTGGTCAAGCATTAACTTTCTTGTCTATTAGCTTTTGCAAATGAACACTGATTTTCTGTGTCACTTGCATTCTAGTTCCACAGTTGCTCAACCGTCTGAGATGCCGCCATCTCCACTGGTTTGGGAGTAAAGTGGAAGATAATATACTACTGAAGATGTAATGTAGCTTTCCACTGGAGTCTGGGATTTGCAATTCTGGAGGTTAATCATGCTTGTACTGTAATTTTACTAATGAAGTTTTAAATTAACAACCACTACTTGTACAATATGAATAATATTTAGAAATGTACTAGACTTTTAATCTTGTAAAGTGGTTGTGCTTTTAGAAGAAAATATTTTACCCAGAGTTGCACGTGTTTTTTGAATTCTAGTGCAGCTGTGATGGCTCAGCTCAGAACAAACAGAATTGAACCAAATTTGGGAAGGATTTTTTTCTTTTTTTTTTCTTTTTTTTTCTTTTTTTTTAATCAAAGAGAGATTGTACAAAAAGATAGACATACATTTTGATATTGAGCCATTCCTGAAGATTTGGGGTTTTCTAAAACTAAGGAATACAGAAAACTTGACTGCGACCAATCATGAAGTCATGTCAGATGACAGTGACCACGGTAGGTGGGCATGTCACCTGGTGATCCAATCTATAAATAGCTTCTCACTAGAGCTGTGATGGTGATGTGTGCTGTTCTAAAATCAGATGTTGTGAGTAGAGAGAATGAGTTTGTGACTAGGAGAGACTAAACTTCTGTTTCCTTACCCAGTATAAATATATATATATATTTAATCTATTTTTATTAGAAGTTTTTTCTGCTCTTTCTTACATAAAAACCCCCCAGCATGCATCTTCTATGTGTGTAAATAATTCCATTTATGGGCTAATTTCAGAGATCCCTGACATCATTGCTGTATAGAGAGAAACTAGCTTGCACATTTTAGGTCTGTGAAATTTTGTGAGAATTTTTTCCTGCACTGGACAGTTGAGAGAAAAAAAAAGGAAAGGAAAAAAAGCACATAGGGAATTATGTTAATTGTGTTTGTGTCTTTAGGCAAAGCTGTGGAAGTCTTGAAATGTCACAGTAGTAAATAACTTTTATTACTTTTTGGCTAATTCTTTTTCTGTTGGAACACTGAATTCTGTGCATATGTATATATGAACACAAATTGAAGGCCTCTACCTCCTGGAGTATACAACTTGGTTTGTTTACCTCCACATGATTTTTTTTTTTTTTAAGTTCAGTGTGGAGACTTGAAACTTGAATGTCCCTTCCAACTTTTATATTTAAAACAAGACTAGAAAATTGAAGACTGTTTTTCACCTGTACAAAGAAATATTAAAGGGTGGTCTTAAAATTTGAACATTGGTCTGGAGAAAAACCATGGTGTTTGTTATGGACAATTAACTGTTAAAGTTATTGTAAGTTATCTGTATTTAGCAGAGTATTTTCAACGAGTGATCTGAGCTGAAATTGGAGACTATTAGTAAGTTATGTTTGGAAGTTTTAACTTCAATGAAGTAATTATTTGCTGTGAAAGAGACAAACATTGAATAACTGAACAAAGATGGTGCAATATCTTTGTTTTTTATGAGGCTCCTGAGAATAAAACCAACTGAAGCATTTCAATTCACTTGAATGAGAAACGTGTTTAATTAAAAGAGCCCAAGAAGACACTGGTATGAAAGGTAAAATCTCAGAGGTTGGTCAGTTAATGTGGCACACTTGCTGGTCACTTTGTAAAATGTAGATTTGAAGTACAGTGGTGAAAACATTAAATGTGACATTTGAAAAAGAAGTGTGTTATCTTTATTTCCTGTCTCATCTCCTACCTTTATTTAAGATTTGATTGTTACAATCTTGATTAAATGCTGTTTAAACGATTACAAGTAAAAAGAGTTTATAACATCTTGTTTCGGGCATCGTTTTGATTTCTTTACACATGCATCTGCGTACAGGCATATATATGCACATATATGTGACTTAAATGATATTCATTTACTCTTTAAGATTGACCCTGGATAAAGGCAAAACTTGCTGATTACATCAAAACAAGCACGTGACAGGTTGAAAGCCATCCAGGCAAGTGTAGATTTTACTCAATTTGCAAATTTTGTGTCATTTTTTTTACAGTGCAAATGCTTTTATCTTTTCTATACTGGTAATGGAAACAATCCAACATGCAGTGGTGTTGCAACACTATGAATAAAAATGTTTGTTTTATGCGTATGACTTGTTTAAACAAATTGAGCTGTGTAGTTAAAGCCTCGAGACCTCATAAGAACTGAAGTGATACGAAGAGGATAAATAAGCCTTAGCATGGGCTGTCTTCCCAGGGCAGCCACAGCTACTGTCTGTGACTCAGGTGTACGCCTCTTCTTCCAAGTCTTCGTACTCTTACGAGATAAGTTTTAACATGTTTTAGAACTGGTGATGCTGGTGTCATTATTGCTTCATGGCCGTCCATTGCTGAACTGGTTTCCATTCGTTCACTCCCATTTTTTATGGTTTGTTAGATTCTCCTTCAGCATAAGGCTAGAAAACAAGGGTGCAGTTCATTTGCTGCGTCTTCTCAGTTTTGTCGGGGTACGAGCAGATAAATGGTACAATGAGCAAAGTTCACTTTGAGCATCAGTGTATTTTTTGAGCTTATTGCTAGAGGCTCATGAGTTAATTTTGTTCCTAAATGTATTAAGAGTAAAATGTCTTTTTGAACCTTTCAGACTGTGTTGGTATGAATGTAGGCAAGGCACTGTGCAGAATGAGGAGTTTAAAACTGGCGAATGTGTTAGTGAAAGTGTGTGCACATAGCTGCTGTTGTTGTTGTTAGCTACGATCATGTTTTCAGTAGCATCTACTGCATTTTACATTTCTAATGTAAGCTGATCACAATGAAAGTGAGAGCTCTTAATTAAGAGCTGCTTCTGCCAAAGACAGTTTTGGGACCTAGTGTCTGGACTACCCCGACCCTATGAATGCTTACCAGACTGAACAGATAGTTTTAATAGTTACTGGCTAGCAATTTTTCTAAAAATTTTATTTATGCTTTATTTGTTTTGGTAACAGAGAAGCTGTTTCTTTATAATTTTTAAAAGTTCTTCTGTCAGGTATAATTTCATGGAAAATAGTACACTTCTGTAATCCTGCTTGGGAACGAATGATACCAGTGGTGGCATTCACAAATGGGAAGGCAGCACTGCAGGCAGTACGAGCTGTATGACCTGCCCCTACACCTTCTGTGCTCCCTAAGGCCGGCCTCAGCCCTGCGTTCCCCGCTGGCCCAGCACCCTGCTCCGTGAGGGGCTGGCACCTCGCCGGCAGGGCTGTCCGGGCCGGTACCAGCGCTCTGTCCTCCCAGGGCGCTTTGTCCAGCCGGGCTCAAGCTGGATGCAGAGCTAAGCCGCTGCAGCCCGGAGGTCTCCCCAGAAGCGGCTGGGCGGGAGGCGGCGGCGGCTCGCGGGGCCTTTCCGCTGCCTGCGGGGCTCGGCCGCTGGGGGAGGCCCCCGCCGGGCCTCGCAGCGCTCAGGCGGCCCCCGCCGGCCTCCAGCCCCCGGCCTCCCTCCAGCCCCCGGCCTCCGCTCGCCGCTTCCGCCGCGGGTCGGGGCGTGGCGGAGCCGTGCCGCGATGGCGCCGTGGACGCGGTGGCTGGAGCGGCTGTTCGCGCTGTACTTCGTGTCGCACATCCCCATCACGCTGCTCATCGACCTGCAGCCGCTGCTGCCCGCCGCCGGCCTCCACCCGCGCAGCGTGAGTCGGGGCCGGGGGCCGGGGAGGGGAATGGCGGTGGAGATGTCATGCGGATGGTAGCTGGTGGGAAGCGCGGTGCGTTTCTGGGCGAGTGTGCGGGCTGCTCCTTCCAGTGCGGACGCCTCCGGCAACGAGCTCGGGCAAGAAAAGCCCCCGATAAATCCATGGCGCGGACGGCAGAGCCCCCCGGGCTGTGCGGGACGTGGGCCGCGCATCTGGCGCTGCGGGGAAGCGGCCCAGCGACAGCCGCCCGCGTGCAGCGTGCCGGCGGCACCGCCTGCCCCGGCTCCGCTGGGTCACCTGTGCTGGGTCACCTGTGCTGGGTCACCTGTGCTTGGGCCTGGTCAGCCGCTGCGCTCCTGTCACGGGGGGCCGCTGGGCCTGGTCACGCAGCCATCCTGCAGAAAACACGAGGGGGAACCGTCACTGCCACGTGGGAGCAGGCAGACCAGCAGCCACGTTTATTAGTAAAAATTTGTATTCTGCTTGGTTTTGGACGAAATTCTGGAAGACGATTAAAATGGCAGATGAGTAGAAGACGATCGGTTCAACTCTTGCCATCAGGATGGGATAGGTACCTTTGTGCTAGCTTTACGTTTAGAGCATTTGATTTGTGCTGTTCTGTACAATTATTTCATTAGAGAAGCCATTTCTAATTAATAGTTAACCAGCAAGCCTCAATACACACCTCTCTGTTCAAAGTCCAACTTAAAGCCATGCTGGAGCTTATGTTTCTGTCATGGAAACTAACGGCAGCTCCCCAGGCCCAAATCCTCCCATCAGACTCAGACAGCGCAGCGAGGTGCTGGGGGGCCCAGCTGGGGCAGCTGCCCCCGGCCACCCCCGGGGAGGCGCTGAGCCCCCTGGATGGGCACCGGGAGGGGCAGGAGGAGGGCAAGGTGAGAGAGTTCGTATCTGCTGATGCCAACGTGCAGATCTGTTGTGATTTTGGTCTTGTTTCGTTAGGAAATTGTGCCAGTTGCTTTCCAAAAACTATTTTCTCCTTGTGCCATTGATATTCGGTGTATTAATCTGCAGCTTTGTTCTTTTTTCTTAAGCTGACGGAGTTGTTAGAGTGGTATGCAGTCTCCTTTCGAGATCCCATGATGATCCAGCCCCCCGAGTGGTTTAAGGCGTTTATATATTGTGAAGCCTTCTTACAGTTGCCTTTCTTTCCCATTGCAGCGTACGCCTTCATAAAAGGTTGGTATAAAAGTGTAAGAAAATGTCCCGTGCGGCATTTCTGCGTACTGCTTTTTGGCTGCAGAGACAGCTTTATCCGTCTTAAGTGATTACAGGGACACACGACACGCAGTGCTATTTTCATGGCAAGTTTTGTCTGAGAAAGAGTAGAAGAAGCCGTGTCAGAAATAAAAAAACTGTGAGTACAGACCCTTTACAAGGCAGTCACTTAAGTGAAACCAGCACCAACAGTTAACATCTGGCCAGCTACTAATGTCAGTGAAGCTCTGGATCATGCCTGTGTACTCACCGCTTTTAACTTTGTGGACGTTTAGAATGAGCATGTGAAGTTCTAGTCATGAAAGCTTTAATTATGCCTCTGTGTTGCTACTAGTACTTATTTTCTAGTACATTTTTGATATGGCTTATGGTTATCACGTGATAGATACAGATAATATTGTTAAAGTCACCAAATTCAGCTTGTTTCAAAACTTTTAAATAGTTTTCTTTTTTGCTTCCATACAGGTGGTTGCAAATGGATAAGGACTCCCGCGATGATATACTCCACACATGTAGCTACATCGTTGGTTGCTATCCTTGCTCACATCCTTTTTCATGATTTCTCAAAGTCTGAGCATTTGGGTCCTCAGACGCAACACGAACGCCTCATTCTGTTATCTATATACATCCCTTACTTGCTGATACCACTTCTGATTCTTTTCACCATGCTGTACAGCCCCCAGTACAACCACGTGGAGAAAAGGAAGAGGAAGTAGTCTGCTGTAAAAGTTGGAAGCACAACATTCGTATTTGTTTGATTCAGCCCCTAGTCTTCCGGGACAAACACCTGTCTCGTGTTGTCAGTGCAACGCCGGAGCATCAGGCTCCCGCAAGAGAAGTTCCGATTGGCCTGAGTTTACAGGGCTCTTTAATCAGGAGCAGCTCTGGCAGAAGCCTGAACTGGCAGCTCCTCGCGGTGCCTGGGCTGTACGTAGCTTAGGGGACCCAGCAGCTCTGCGCCCAGTATCGATTTTGGGCGGTACTTCTGTATTGGGAAAACGAACTTTTAACCATTTCACGTGTAACCGTGTGATGGGGACGGGGGTAGAAACTGCAGCTGACACTGTTCTGACACTGTTCTTTCAACTTGCCTTTTTCCAAGATGACTTCAGTAAGAAATCTGTCTTCTAAGAACATATTCTGCAAAATCCGTAACTGATTACATACAGATTTGCAAAGCTAAAACCTTTTTCTCTGCTACTTTTGAAGCATTTCAAATCATGTAGTAATCCTTACCTTTCTCATCCCTTCATTTAAAATTTCACCTTCTCTTCCTCTGCTGTAATTTTGATTAATTGTAAACGTCTGGCCGGTGATAAATGTGCCAAGATCTGGATTTCTGAATTAAAATTAATTTTGTTTGACAATGAGGCATACTTTTCCTAGAGGATTTTCAAGTACTTCGGTAATTGTAAAAAAGGATTTGTAAACTTCTCTCTTCTGTGAAATCACTTCTGGTATGGAAATAACTAAATTCATCTACATTGCATTTAATCTTCTGAAGGAAATGACTAAAAGGAACTTAGGTTTTATTTAAGTTCTTATTCTGATCTGTAAGTGACATTTGGAGACACGTGCAAAAATTATAGGTCACTGAGCAGGCGTTTCGGTCATTGCCTGTGTATCTCAGGACTTGACTGGTGTATAATTTAAACCCTCCACAGATTTTGAGAAGGGCAACATTTCCATAGTTGGTTGCCTAAAGACAAGATACAAAGTGCATCTATTGGCACTTGCTTGATTTTAGATCACATTTAAATCATGGGCATTCAGGTTTTAAATGTCATATTCGTATTTTTTACATGCTCCTGGTGCCACTATACACTTAGAAGGGTTTGTCTCATCACGTTGATGTTCTGTAATTGAAACACTCATGAAAGACTTCTACCCTAATACTGCTACCTGGATGATGGATTTCAGAGAGTTTAATCTTCTTAATTCTGCTATATTATTATTTTTTGTGTATCTGTAATAGATCACTTCTGTTATGTGTAAGTTGTTGTTTTTAATTTTATTTTAATTAGATAGAAAAATAATCTGGTCAATACAGGTAAAGTTACTGCTGTTTCTCTCTGTTGTGTGTTGTTACAAACATGAAAATTACTACATACAGGAAATGCTTCACGAGGACTATCCAGGGAGTTGTAAACTGTTCAGCTCAGAAATAACATAGCGGGAACAACTAGTTCTGGTATACCCAGAAAGTCCAAAAACAATAATTTATTTCTCAATTCCTTTGAAAGAGCTGTACACTTCAAAAAGTGAGACATTAACATAGGAACAGTAGAAGTAGTATTAATTCAACTATAATTTGAACTACTAACTGTACAAAATTTTTTATAAAAATCAAAGGACAGAACAGTCTTCACATCTGTTAGAAAGCCCTCCTTATTGCCACTTCCAGCATATTTCACACTGAGAGACACTTCCATTTGTACAAGCCATCTATTCATTCATACACAGTGAAAAATTGCATATTTTTGAAATTCCCAGGTTCTGGAATGCTCCAAGTTATTATTATTTTTAAGTTTTCTATTTCTGAAAAATGAATTGGTCAATGAATTCGTTCTGGTCTGCTTCAATCTTGCACAGAGTCTCATACTCTATTCGGTACCTGAAAGAGAAAAAAAAAAGGTTACCAGCTGATGATTTAGCACAATAATCATTTGTCTGAGGTAAAGGAAGCTGAGGCTGGGCATAGAAGTCATCTTTAAAGCAATGGTGGCATGAATTAAGACTCTGCAGTTCTAAGCTCCCTTTAGAAGTCAGACACGTGGCACTCTGCTACTTTTATTCATTTCTTCAACTTCATGAGCTCAGGCCACCTTTTAGCTGTAAAAATCATTAGAAATGCACTCTCAGTAAGTGTCTCAGTAAGTCAGAGCCTTATGTCTGCCACACAAATGGCTCTGCTTTGTTCTGTGTGTGCTCTGTGCAGGACGCACCTTAGCTGTAGATGGGCTGTTACCAGACAGCGCCCTGCAGCCAAGCACAGACAGCAAGAACAACTTTGCAGTCTGTGTAACTGAGCCATTTCTCTCATGTTACACTGCTTTCTTTTCAAGCCTTTAAATCAATGCCTAAGAAGTACTTGACAGAAAACTCACCTTTCCAACTGCATCTTTTTCTCAGCTATTAGAGCCTGAAGTTGCTGCTCCTGAGCTTCTCTTTGCTTTGCTATAGACTTCAGTAAATTTCGTGCACCAATGGCCTGTCAAAACAGACGTTCAGTGATGCTGTTGTACACGGAGTTTTTTTAACCCCTTTCACTACCAGCAGGTTGATTTTGAAGCGTTTCAGCCATGCTAGTAAAAAAGGGGGGCATCATCTTAACGATACATGGCTGGCGGAGCAGGCAAACACTCCCTGTAGTGGCTGGGCAGATCAAGGCATTTGAGACTTCATTTCTGCTTCCACAGTAACATGAGGAAAAAAATAATGGTTGGTGACATGTGGAAATACGGAATGAAAAAATCAGAGGTAGTTACAGAGATTGTTAATGATGTGATCTGTAGGCAGCCTGCTTCCTTCTCACTGAGCCCCTCACGCCTCAGTGACTGCGTTCTACTACAGAAAGTGACTGAACGCCCTACCTAGGCATGTGCGGATACACAGCAGCAATAGCGGGGTGGTTCAACGCAGGAGTACTGCGATACTCTGTCAAAGTTTACAGGTGTTTACACCGGCTGCCCGGGGCCCGCCTGCCTCCACAGCACGGCCGGGCGGTGACAGCCGTGTGACGGGGCAGGGACGGGCAGGGATGGCCGGGCGGCAGCGCGGGGGGGATGGCCCAGCTCCCGCACAGTGCGTGACAGGACAGCGGTCACCGCGCGGTACCTTCATCTTCTCGCTTTCAGCAGCTTTGGCCAGCTGGTCCACGAGTTCGATCAGGCTGCCCACTATTTTCTGGAACTCCACGATCCCTGCCAAGGACAAGGCGGGCCGTGAGGGGAGCGCGGCGCCCCGCGGCTGGCGGCGGGCCGCGGGCGGGGCACTTACTGTCCACGAAGGCCTTGCACTCCTCGCGGAGCTGCGCCGTTTGCTGCGCCACCTCGGGGTCCAGGACGCGCAGCTTGTTCAGCTCGTCGAAGTGCAGCCCCGCCGCGCCTAGCGCTGCCTGCGCCATGGCCCCGCGGCCCCGCCGGGCCCCTCACGGCCTCTCGCAGCCCCTGGCGGCCCGTCGCGGCCCGTCACGGCCCCGGCTGCCACGGCGACAGCGCGGGCCGGCCGCGGGGCCCGCCGGGAGCTGGGGGCGGTGGCGGCGGGGCCGTGGCGCTGCCGGACGCGTTTCCGGGCCGCCGGCGGAACTG
>CM021749.1:10920075-11030064 GCA_011075105.1 Heteronetta atricapilla
GAGGAGCGCTCCGTGCCCGCTGCCCCCGGTCAGGCCGGGTGGGCGCCGGCCGCCCGGTGTCCGCGGTACCGGAGCGCTGCCGCCGCGCCGGGTGTTCAGCTCCTCACGGTGTCCGTCCGTCCGTCCGTGTGTTGCAGGGCACGCGCCGGCGGTGAGGGCAGGCGCCCTGCGGCCCCAGGCAGCTGGCAGGGCACGGCCGGGTGCCCGCTGTGACCGGGAGGCACTGCGGGGGCACCTCGCGTCCGGCGGACTCGGCTGGAGGAGGCTGCGGCACAACCCATGGTCAGTGCCTCCGCTGCCGGCGGGCGGATGGGTTTCTCTGTCACCCTTCGTAGCTTTCAGTAACTTGCTCCGTGCACAACACGGCTGCAGTAAACAGGCTTTGGTCGCTGCTGCTTGCTCCCTGCTCGGGAGGTGCTTCTCTGGCCGGTGCCCTGCACAGCGTGCTGTTGGCTTTGGCTTTCTTGGTACAGGCCTGCTTGGCCCGGGTGGTGTAGTCAGACAAAGCCTTGTCAGCTGTTGTGTTTTGTGTGATCGGTCGACGTTAGGATGAAGGCAGCTAGCCGAAGTCCCAGTTAAAGCATTTGCAGGCGAACTGTCCTCGCTTGGTGCTAAAATTCGTAGTGTCGTTGTGTCCTGCTGGTCTGCAGCTGATAAATAACTTGCTGTACGGATGGTAGCAAGTCGTGGGGTTCACACCAAAGCTGAGGTGGGGAGGGAAGGAAGAAGGATGTGGGAAGAACAGTAACATTCTTAGCAGATCAACAAATGAGCAGGTTATTGTATTTATTGATAAAAGATTGCTCATGTCCTACAGTCATGGAAGGGAGAAAATATTTGTAGTCTGAAATAGTTTTAACAAAAATAAAATAAACAAAAAAAGCAAAATGATTTTGAGAGCAAGAATCATTAAAAGAAGGATAGATGAGGAAGTTGTATTTTTACTTTCCCAGTTAAAGAACTTCAGATCCCAGCTGTTAGACTGAATTTTATTCTGTTTGTTTCTAATCTGAGCTTGTCTCTGATGAAACGATAAGTGTAGAGAGACAGGGGAGAGACAGAAGCAGTGAGTATCTAGCTTTTAACTGAAACAGACATTCCAAATACTGGGCATACTCTGAGGGTAGGGTGGGCTTAAAAATAATAATAAAAATAAAAAAATAAAATTACATTGACTGTTTGGTTTTCCAGGATGGAGGAAAAATGTTTTGAGTGAAAGGAGTTGTCAGGAAACAGAAAGCTATACTGGAGTGTTTCACTGGCAAGGTGTTTGAAGAAGAGGCTGCTGCAGGCTCTGTAAATGCCTCCAGTTAAGCACTTCTGATATCCTCTCCAGCGGAAGGCATTGCCACGAGTTCTTCCATCCTGTTTCAGATCTGCACAAAAAAGTTACGTCCTTTCAGGAAGTTGAGAGGGAGCTGAACTCCATCCAGCATTTCAGCTTGGGCTGCAGTATTGTATGGTGGCCGTGGTGTCGGCTGGAGCCTAAACAACAGGAAGTTCAGAAAAGTTAACCTTACCTCGCTCGCAGTAATGCAGTCGGAACTTGACTGCGTGTGGATGTGTCTTCAGGAGTCTCCTGAATTTGTCCCTTTTTTAACGTGGACTTCATGGTTCTGTTTCCTCATGGAAACTGTAGGCATCTGTGTTGATCTCACGTTTGTGTTTCAGGGGTCCGGTGGTCGTGACCGTTGTGGCCTCCCCGTCCTCGCCCAGTGACTTGCAACGCGTCACCAATCACGGCGGAGTCCATCAAGCCCACGCTCTGCAGGGTCGTCATCTACCTACAGAAGGAGATGTCGGGGGACACGTGTCTAACCACCACCCTTTGTCCAGCTGCAGGGCCCAAGCCCAAAGCTTGCAGCTTCAAAGGGGGCAGCCTGGGTAACAAGTATGTGCGGCTGAACGTCGGGGGCTCCTTGTACTACACTACAGTGCAGGTACTGACCAGGCACGACACGATGCTGAAGGCCATGTTCAGCGGCAGGATGGAAGTGCTCACGGACAAGGAAGGTACAGGAATGTCTTGTTACTGAGAATTCTGTTAAACAACTGGTTTTATTTTTCAGGTATGTTAAGACTGTGCTTAGTGAAAGATGTAAAAATGTATTCCAAAAATAGCTTGGAACATTAGGCGGCCATATCTCATTGGCTGTAACAATCCTCTGTGCTTCATAAAAACATGTTCTGTCGTTACTAAAATTAACGAGCGGAAGGACTGGTTCTCTTTCCTGCAATCGCAGTTGGTATGCAGATTGTTGATGTTGTTATCAGGACTGAACAGACAGCATGTGGGTTGTCATTTACGTGGCGTTGTGCAGTGGCATTAATCGAAATGTCTTTAGGGAGGGGAGATTCAGTTTTTAGCATTAAAACTCAGAACAGCCTTGCTTGCTGTGGTGAAGAGGTTTTTTTAACCTTCCCAGCAGCATGTTCTGCTTGTGACTGACAATGCTGCAATGGTATTTGGCCATCAGGCAGGTGTTATGTTACTTCCTGCTGGACACTGGGTTTTGGCAGCAGAAAAATTCATAGCAGAGAGTAGGACAATTGCGAAAAGTAATATTTGTCAGCAGTGGGTATGAATGTTTAAATTCCCTCTCTTTAGTAGTGCAGGGAAAAATGATACCTTAGGCATCAGGGCACTGTGGAGAAGTTCAGAGAGGATGTCAAGTATTTAACCTCTACTGGTTTCCGAATGCTCATCGGTGAAAGCTCTTCTGTTCATCTTCAGACAGCTGTGGTTGGAGACCAGCGGTGGTTCAGCCCTCTTCACAGTGTTGCCTTCTATGCCTAGGTCCCCAAATAATTTCATTTTTTTGCCTGCCTTCCACGCTATGGAAAAGGATTTGGCACTGTTTTAAGACCTCAGCCTACGTATGTCCTCCATTGCTATTGTTTGCCAGCAAAACAGACATCCTGTTTCCTAGTGAGCGTCACTTCAGGGATGTTTGGAACTGCAGAAACTGTCTACTGCTGTTTCCTGTGCTGCATCCCCCCTCTGCTCCCTCCTGGTCCGTCTCTGTCCTGTTCTTTCCTTCTGTTTGGAGACTAGAACAGTGGTTTTTTTGGGCTAGCCTACCTTTTAGCATCTTTGGAACACTTCTCTTTATCTCTGAGCAGAAGATATGGTGGGAAAACTGCCAAATCCTTCTAATTAGGCCACAGAACTTAACCCCAGTCTAATTTGTTGCACTCCTGAGTTCTCTATTCTAGTTGTTCCTTGGCTTTCTCAGTGATGAGGTTCTAATTGCTCAGCATTACACTGTAGCAACAGTTATTACATCTATTCCCAAATACAGCACACCTCCATTTTTCTAGGAATATGACAAGTGCCTAAATAAAACTAGCAACTTACCTAACAATAAGTACTGTTTTTAAGGCTGCTCAGTCAGTCAGTTAAAAAGATGTGAACTAATGACTTCCTTCAGTAGTTGTAGAGGTCCACTCCTTTAATCAAAACATAGATGAAGCACAGAAAATAATTTTGGTCTGGCAGCACACTGCCTGACCGATAGTCATGGTCCTGCTGCATTTTTTAATGCCTAGTGATAGCAAGCTAAGTAGTTCTAGCTTGAGGCTTTTCTTCTGGCGTGCTGGAAAGAAGTGAGAACATAGGAGGTACCAAAAGGAGTGGTTCCACGGTCAGGGTCTGTTCTGTAACCAACTTCAATTTGCTGAAAGTCAATAAAGACATCCACTGAACAAAATGGGAAGAGTATCGTGTAGTTCAGGAACCAGTAGGCTTGTCTAACCTTTCTGAGCAGCTTTTTCTTGCCTCCTGGCGTTGAGATCATTGAAATGTCGTGATGGTTATTTTTCAGGTTGGATCCTTATAGACCGCTGTGGGAAGCACTTTGGAACAATTTTAAACTATCTCCGAGATGACACAATTGCACTTCCAAAACACAGACAGGAGATCAAAGAGCTGATGGCAGAAGCCAAGTATTATCTCATTCAGGGCTTAGTGGACATGTGCCAAGCAGCCCTGCAGGTAGGAAGTAGCCTGTAAAGTTTTTGGTGTGTGTATTGCTTATAAAAATTCCTGTAGACAACACAAGAGGGTGTTTCATGGCCTTAGAGATGCATCAAATCTTAGACAAAGTATCAGAGCAAAAATGAAACAGCAGTCAAGTGAGATATTGGGAATAAACATGACTGTTTTGAGTGTATGTTTTAAAAGATCTTACGGGATTTGTCTAAAAGTCCTGCAAGTTGTGTCACTTCCGATTAGATAATGTTTATAAGCAGCACCCGCTCAAATCTGAAAATATTGTAACTTCTTGGTTTTTCTAAGTTTAAATCTTAATGGAGAAAAAGATTGATATGGTAAGCACTCACCACTTTAAGGACTTTGCTTTCTATCATTCTGCTACTAGCCATTGCAAATATGTAAGCCCACAGTGGCTTTATTCACTTTACTAGTCTCTAGAAGTTCAAGTTCAGCTGACTGAAATCAGCTTGTTCTGCCAACCTTTTAATAAGGTTAGCCCAGATATAATAGATCTTATTTCATAATCTTAAGATCAGAATATTTTTTGCATGACAAAACTTAGCCAATCTCTCATATTATGTTCAATACGCTTCTTGTATCTGCTGAAATAAATGCAAAGGTTCACTGACAATTTTCCCTTTGGTTTGGAATTTAAAATGTTTTGTCTAAAAACAAAATGTTCTAAAGCTTTCCTATTAGCTATTGAGCTCTCCTTAATTTGCTACATGAGGAATCTGGAGTCACAGGCTGTACCACACGCTCTTGATTGTTGCTTTTGTATCACGGGGCTGAAGTCCGTTTTGGTGACATGCTGTTCTTGCCAAATGTTCAGTTCATAACGGGCGATACTCTTACATACTGCAGTGTTTTGAGTTGATTAAAACTACTGCAAACTCATACTATCCTTTTCTTCAAAAAAGGGTAGAATAATAAACCCACTTACACCAGATATGACTTGAGCTCAGAGTCCTTGCTATAGCTACAAAGGACATCCACCTGCATCCCAATATTGCAATTATTATTGCCTTCTGGGAATAGGAAATCTCGCAGCTGTATTTCTGGGTTGCAGATCAAGGTAATGCTGTGTGGTTCCTATGGCAACACAGAGCTTTTCCTTTGCATCACAGGGTTTGGGAACATGGCTGGAGGGTTTGGAAGGGAGAGCAGCAGCAGATGTTAGTTTTAGCATTTCTCTCTTTGAGTTTATTTCCTCTTTTTTTTTTTTTTTTAACAGGACAAGAAAGACTTGTATGAACCTGTCTGTAACATCCCTATTATCACATCTCCAAAAGAAGAGGAAAGACTGATAGAATCATCAATGAAAGTAACTGCTTTTCCACGACTACCCAGTGAGAAACCGAATGCTTGCTAAATTTGTTCAAACACAAAACTTACCTTTTCTGCTTTTTTTTTCTTCCTCTCCCAATAGCCTGTTGTTAAGCTGCTCTATAATAGAAGCAACAACAAATACTCTTACACCAGGTATGTCGCTCGTTCCCCCCCCTGTTAGGGGAAATTTTACTTTTAACTATGGGAGTGGAGGAAGATGTGATACAGCTGAACTTGTATTTTTTTGTTTGTTTAGCTCACAACCGTGCTGTTCTGTGAATTTCAGTGCAATTATTTTTGGTTGAAATTAATCTAAAATGGGGCTGAGGGAGATGACAAACTGTATCTGAAATGTAGCATAAAGATCAGTTGTGCTGGAGGTGTGTGCGTTAAAATGAACAGAGAGGAGGGACAAGAGATGAGAATGATGAGACAATTAATACTGGCTGATACTAGGTGTAACTTAGGTAGTGCAATGCAAGCTGTTACCCGGGCGTTACCTCTGCAGTGCACAGCTAATGCAGCTGCGATCCCTTGCTCTTCAGTTTAGCTTTACTTTTGAGTCTGCATATACCTTTGACAGCAAACTTTTACCATGGACTACAGAAATTCTTGATGTTCCACCTCCTCCAGTGCCTCTAGATGAATTAATTATTTGGCTACAAAGTAAAGCATCTGTTCTGTTCAGGAACAACCCAGATGGGGACAGTGCAAGAATTTACTGGCTTTCCTCCTCTATTAAGTAACATTATTTATTTAGTTTTATGGTTTAACTATCATGATCCCTTTGTTATGATGCTATTGGAATGGATCTGGATTTTCCCAAACCAGTCGTTGAAGTGATGTGAGTAATTCTTAATGCTATGCAGAATCCTCAGTTTCAGCCTTTTCAAGGTAACATGCGATCTTGGAAGCTTTTTTCCTCTGGACAAACTGAGCGTCTGTCAGAGAGATGGATTCTAATCATGAAATTTCAGGTAGTCGGGAAATGCTACCTGAGGGAGTGCTGAAGAGCAGCCTGTTTTTCAGCAAACTGCATTCTGTATCTGCCAGTCATTCTGCGTTCCTCACGGTGTTACCCTTTAGTTTATGGCAGAGATGCTAAGCAAGTGCAGAATAGCATGTTAGTCACCGTGGGTCTGGAAATGTAAACATGCTAGCGATGAGAGCAACAGAACCGATACCAGGAGGTGTTGGTTTCTCAGCTAGCTGTAGGGTTTTAATTATTCCTTCCACATGAATCTTCATGCCTTGATGGTGTTTAAATGAGGAATCGTTATTTAAAATTCTATGCTTGTGGTTAGCAAGCAAAAGTTTTCTCCTGTTCTTTCGTAATGCTGATTAGGAAGGAGTTTTCTTAGTTACTTTGTTAGTGTAGTCTAATAACATAAATGGATGAAGACTTCTAAGTTCTTGCAGCACTGCACTTGATAAAACCTGGGATTTGTTATTGGTGGAATCCCAGATTGCTTTATCAAGTGATTCTTGAGAGCTGAAGATTGTGTCACGTTGTACATCATGCTTTTTTGCTTTAGATCTGAACAGAAGTACATCTTGGACTAAGTACTTTATGTAGAGCCCAGCTGGCTGTTCGTATTAACAGTGTCTGGTTTCACAAGTACCTCCAAGCCTTCCAGGACTGCTTGCAAAAGTTAAGATACTGCACAAAACAGTATGATTTCATTCCTCTGGGTAAATCCTTGGCAGCAAGGTGCAAACCTTGAGCTTCTGGGTCCAATGAGTAAGAAATTTTACTGTTAAAGCTAGTAAAGTTAGCTTTGTTGTGTAGACAATATGTATAGACAATTTCGTATGTTCAATAGCTTCCACGTATCTGCAGGTAATTCCTAGTCACCTATAAAATGAAACAGAAAGGGGCACAGAGTACAAACTTTCGGTAGAGCTGGATTCAAGCTAATATCAGAGGAGTAATGCTTTTACTTTTTTAACTTGTTCAGATTGGACATTGGTCATGATATTATTATTTGAGTAATAGTTTAAATTTTAAGGACAGCATTCTGACAGCTTTACTTTATTTTTAAAGCTACAACCTACATTTTATTTTCTTCAGAACATCTAGATCTTGCTTTGAAAAGTACTTAAGATCCTAAATTTTGCTGATTGTCAACAAAACTTCATTTCCTAAATAACTTATTCACCCTATAAATTTGTATAAGGTATCACTTGTCTTACCAGCAGAACACCATCCTTTTTAGCTGGCCTTTGACCACATTGACTCTTTGGCCTTTTGCTGTTCCTAAGCTAAACAGAACTGCAGTTAGCATTTGATCTAATCACCTTCAGCATAAGTCAATTGAAAGTTGAATGACTGGGAAAACTGCTGTTGTTACTGATTATATAGCTTAACCTCTAAAGGCTGATGTGCTTGCTCTTGGGGATCAGGAGCATCTTATTTGTATCTGTAGTTGGCTATTACCCTCTCTTTTCTTGGCAGCATATGGCAGTGAGTCACTGCTTGTATTCTGCAGTTAGATCAATGCTTAAAGCTCTGGTGGAATAGGCATATAAATTTTGTAGATAGCCAGTTGAAAAAATACAAAAACCTTACTCTTTTCTTTTTTTGCTTTCAGTAATTCAGATGACAACTTACTGAAGAACATAGAACTGTTTGACAAGCTCTCTCTCCGATTCAACGGCCGAGTCCTTTTCATTAAGGATGTCATAGGGGATGAAATCTGCTGCTGGTCTTTCTACGGACAGGGTCGGAAACTTGCTGAAGTTTGTTGCACCTCTATAGTGTATGCCACAGAGAAGAAGCAAACCAAGGTATTGGTTTGGGATAAGACTGCTTTGCTCATCTTTCCCATTTACAATTATTTTACTCTTTTCATAGTGTGCGCCTTTTTTTTTTTTTCACTGTATGTATCTTCTTACTTACGGGCATGTGTTCCAGTCACATTACGGTGTATAGATCAGGAGAAAGACATCTGTTGCTTTTCACAGGTTGAATTCCCCGAGGCACGAATTTATGAAGAAACTCTAAATGTCTTACTGTATGAAACACCACGGGTTCCTGATAATTCTCTGCTGGAAGCAACGAGCAGGAGCCGAAGCCAGGCCTCTCATAGTGAGGACGATGATGGTTTTGAACTTCGTGACCGAGTGCGCCGAATCCACGTGAAGAGATACAGCACCTATGATGACCGTCAGCTGGGCCACTAGCACGTCAGTCAAGGAGAAAGGGTTTGGATTCGAGGCTTGTATCAATATTCTTTGAGGGAGATCAGGAAGTAGGGAGGGGACGGTTGGCCTCTGGACTGATCTTCATTTGGCTTCTTGTTTCCCTAGAGAAGCAAATGGGCATTTGTACACACAAAGCAACACTAAAGGCCAAGGGCTTAGAGAACTAAAACGTTTGTTTTGCACCATGTTTTTTAAATACGGACTGGCCCCCTTTTCATGCGACATGAGGAATGGAATCTGAAACACTGATTCTGACAGTCTGTGGTTGCTCTTTTAAATCTGATGACTTGCCAGATATCTTACTTCCTGTGAGAAGTACTCTTTTTTCCGAGTGAGATGGTGTGATTTGAAAATCTTTTTCCAGATATCTGTCGTCTTAGGGTTGGTGTAACGGAACTTCCTGTTCCAAAATCAAGATACTGAAGAGGGGGTGGACAGAACTCAAATATGACTACTTTTAATAAACACTACACCTGATAACCCTTGGTGAAATATCTAGCTATCCAATAGTCAGATGCACTGCATGTGCAATATCTTCTGCCTGTTTTTTCCCCCAGTGCACATACAAAAGGTTGTGTTCCAAAATAGCTGTCTTTAAAACTCATGAATTCTAAGGCAAGCTCTTCTGAAAAGGTAAGAGTTGAGTCATGTGAAAATAAGAAGCTTTAGAAGACTTAAATATATATGGAATAACCTGTCATGGGAGCTGGAGAAATAGGTATGGTGAAGGAAGAAACTTTATCCAGCTAGAAAACTTCAAGAATAGATTGTGGCAGCGTTGGCAATGTTAAGGACTGTGATGCTGTAACCCTGTTTATGGAAACAATGTCAGTCTGTGGAATTAGTTTCCTTCTGTAGCCCAAAAGTGCTATTTGATGTTCAGTTTCTCAAGCAACAGGGAAAAAGTTGCAGTGAGTGGGGAAGTACAGACAAATGTTTGTAATGCTAGGTAATATTCGCATACTGAAGCGTGAATTTAAGTTTTGTTCTCTGAATCACTTCTATAGTCTAAAAGTTGAAGTGGAGAGAGAAGGATAATCATAAAAATCTTGTTCTAGCATAAAACTGTAAGAGGTTGTGTACAAAGGAGAGAGATGGCTTATACTGAATTTTAAACTGAAATGTCAGCTTTACTCTGAGTGCTTGGCTGGGTGCTAATTTTAAGGGGCTGCTTAGAAGATTGGAGTCAAGGCTGTTCTGCAAATTGGGTCTCTGGAAAAAGTTTCAAGTTTAGCATGGGAAGTCGCTAATGTCTGAAATGTTTGATTGTATGTTTCAGGTGTAGGTTGCAGATTCAAATTTTACCACTGTCATAAATAGTTATTACTTGGTGCTTGCTCATTGGCACCTATGGATACGTGACGGGGTGGAGCATGCTCCACAGCTGCTTTTATTTCTTTCTATTGTACGTGAATGTGGAAGGTTCAGATTCCACAGTGGTTAGTCTTGAATTCCTTTGACCAGTGCCAAACATTTATATAAGTTTTAAAGCAAACTAATGCAAAAGTCAAGCGAATACAGTGAAGTGAGTCATAACTAAAACTGGGATGGTAGATGGCTTGGTAGTAATAGAAGCAGGGGAGGGAACCAAACAGTGATTTCCATTCAATTAGGCTTTTGAAAATGAAATTGTTGAGGCTTGGTAAGAAAACACTAACGGCTGCAAGCTTCCAGGGTTTTTATTGCCTAGCTGGGACTCTGTGAAAGGCACTCGCTCAATTCTCCTTGCATTCAGGAAGCAGTGTTGCCACAGTAATGCACCTGCCTTTTTGTGAAAGGCCTCTCTAAAACTCTAAAAACCTATTTTCTTTTTATATTGCTTTCTGCAAATTGTTGCTTTCCAGCTCATTTTTCTATTGTGCCTGTGAAAATACAGCTGCTGAGATTAGTTTTGACAAAGACTTTTTTTCTTTAATTGTGCTAAAGTGTGGTGTAGATTTATTTTTTTTCCTTTTTTGTTGTTGGTGTTGTTTTTCCTCCACTGATAATATTTAAATTAAATTGTGGTGGGTGCTTTGAAGCTACCAGCAGAGGCTGTACTGATAGGTCTTTTTTCTGTACTTAACAGCTTCATTTTTTTCTCTTGTACACTTTTTTTCCCCATCTTGCAACAAATGAGACATGCCATAAATACGAATTTTAAATGGTATTTTATTTCCTGGCAAATGATTTATATTATTTTTTTCATGTTACTGTAATAGTGAATGTTAGCAGGTTAAGTAAATGATGCTGGTAGCCTTGCAAATTGTTTAAAAGAATTTATAAGCAGAAAAATGTCATCTTTGCGCCACCCCTAAGTTCAGGTTTGGGAAGGAGGATGCGAAAGAACAGAAGTGCCCAATCAGTCTGCAGGTCCAGATGCTTTCATTCAGTGATTGAGTTCTGTACTCCCAGTATTCCATAAGAAACTGATTCAAATTTTGAAAGACTGTGCTACAAGCAGCAGAGAAAAGCCTGTGTTTTGATTTAGCAAGTTTTCTTTTCCCTGTATCCCATAGCCAACAAGTATTATTTTCTGATTTGAATTTAGATTAATTTTTAAAACAAACCTTTTTGCAAACCATCTGGTGTTGTGAGAACCCTCTTAAAAAGTGTAAAGCAACTTCTTCCTCTTTGAGGAATGTGGAATATCAGAACTGTAAGCGGTTATGATTTTTTTTAATGATTACAGGTATCCTTTTCATTTCACCAACTTCTCTCATTGCCATTCATTCTTCCTTTCCTACCCCCAGTTAGTACTGGTTGCAAATCATCTGCTTTTAGATTAAGTTATGAATAAAACTGGAATGATTTTAAATAACGTTTGGCCACTGTAGCCAGAACACTGGCAGGCTGTAAGCTTCACTCAGTAATAATGTAATTTTATAAACACTGAAGCTTTGTCTATTTAAAAGACATTTTAAAACCATGATCTTGGTTTTTGTCCTGATAAGATTTTCAGGATGTGGCTGAGAGATCCTAGATAAATATCTGTGGCGGGATGTTACTAACAGTCCTATAGTTCCCTCCACTGGTGGACAGATAGGATAAAAGAACATCAGGAAATCCTCTACATAGCTATGGGACACTTGCACACGGCTAAATGATTGTACTATTAGAGATCCCCTTCCTAAGTAGGGGTGCTGTGCTTGTGTGTTCCTGATACCATGTGGAATGCCCTGGGTTATTTCTTACCTGATGGGTTACAGAATTGGACAAGTTGCATGAAATCTCAAAGTCTAAATGTAGACATGGATGCTGCCATCACTTAACACAGTTCATAGGTCAAACTTTTTTTTTCTAAAACCACTTTACATTCTCTTAAGAGTCCTGTTTATCTGAAACTGCTCTCATACTGAATGTTAACTGAATGTCCATTCCACCAAAATCACGGCGTATCGATTGCACAGTCTGCCTGCCAGGTTCTGATTACTTTTAACACTGCAGTTTTGATGCAGTATGTGCTTTGTATTCTCATCTTAATCTTCCTTTACTTAGTTGCAGGGTATACATTGTTTTGACAAGAACACATTCATTTTTACAACCTCGAAGAATGGAGAAAAAGCAGCACTGAAAAGGCTAATGCAGCTTTAAAATGCAGCATTCACTTATTTGTAGTAAGCTGTCCACTTCTAGAGCAAACAGCTGTGCTTCCTAGGAATCTTCTCTGCTGGCTTTAAATATCGTAAATTATGATCACCATTAAGACAATATAGATTTCTAATTATATGCATTTATGTCTGCAAATTAAGAGACTTGTAATGGCCTCCTACATAAACCATCACCAGTGGATGTGTTTACTGATGTGACTGTGAATTTAAAGTAGCCTTTAGGAGGAAGAAATGCCTTTTTGCCTCATCGGTAACCTCACTGTCCTCTTTGCTTTGAATTTAAGTGAACTTTGCACATTCAAATGTAGTATTAGACTGAGAGTATGAATGGAAGACAGTAACTGACATCTGTACACAAGCACTGCAATAAAGGGTTGCGTGTTTCTCTAATGGGGTCCTAACATATTGAAAAACAGCCTCAGCCTTTCAACAGAGAAGGAGACTTGGTGCCTTGAGTGAGTATCTTATGTTAAACGGTTCTTCAATATCAGTGTTAATTAGGCAATAATGTCAAAAGAGAGAGCTCTGCAGGGTAGCAGTCTCCAACTGCTTGATAAATGCCAAGACAAAACTGAATGTTTAACCTTCACCTTGACATTTAGTTTTTGGAATGGGAGACATTTATCCTATTGTAACATTCCATTCTGATGACTGTTTATCTCTTACAATTCTTGGTTAAAAATTAAAGGGGAAAAAAAAAAAGAGCTGACCCAAGCTTGGAGGGCATTGAAGAGACTGATATCATGCTGTTATTGAAAAACAGCCTTCTGCTTGGAACAGGCAATGCTCATTGTGGTTTTGGTTAGATTTTATTTGGTTTTAAATTCTCAGATGTAATTCACTCTTAGAAATACTGATGAGGTATACCTTAACTGAATGTGCCTGGCCCAGGAGCCCTTCTTACACCATTAGATTATATCCTCTGACAATCCTTGGCATGAAACCTTAACAGCCAAATCTCGTGCCATCCGTTCTGTTAGGATGACTGAGGTTTTATTAATAGATGAGGGGGCACGACCTCTGTTTCCAGCTTTGCCACTAACTTGATGACATACAGCGAGTCAATTTTTCTGTATGTGCGTAATTTTTCCTCCTCTGTAATAAAGTGGGGGTAAGGCCCTCCCCTACCTCAGAGGGATGCTGAAGCTTAGTTTGTTTCATAATAATAAAGCACTTTGGATTTCTATAATATTTTGTATCCAGAGGGTAGTAAATACTATTGTTGTTTAAACTCACTCTGTGATCAAGCTGTTTTCTTATAGCATCAGGCTTTGTTTTATTTTTGTCTAACTTTTAAAGGTCAGCCTTATGAATAAAATAATTAATGCAGTTAACCGTATTAACTATTGAATAAGGTGTTTTACCAGTGCAGTAAATGGAAATGGAACACCATTTTTTTAATAAAGTGTTATATTTTGTCTTCCTTGATTTTTCTCCAGCATAAGAAATTTCTTATTTGTCATATTGGTCTCTGCACTTTTGTTCTGCATTTTAGTTACTGATCCTCACCGAGCAGTTAGGATTCCTGGAACACAGAAATACTGGATCTGCAGATGGCTTTTGTATTGTATGGATCTACCGCTACCTTTCACTCGTGCCCTGCAGGCTGTAGTTTTACAGGAGGCATCAGTGTGCTTAGAGGTGCGCTGCAGGCAAATGGCTTTGACTTCCTGTGGGCTTTTCCTTTAATTGTAAAGCCACCGGTTAGACACATTGTCTTTTCACATGCATGGAATAAACCTGAGTTTTTAGTAAGAAATGCAGAGAAAATCGATCTTACATTAAGATTTACACACAACTTACATTACCACAAAAGTAACCTAACCTGTATTTTGGAAGTCTGTAACCTTTATTGGCTGACCCAGCAGCCTAGCAGGGAGGTAGAGCCAGAGATTCAGTCTCTGTTCTGCAGTAGGTGTGCTTCTGGGGTAGCCAATGTAATGTTATCTGTGTGTTCTATTTAGCTGTTTTCTCTGCTGCTGTTACCCTGCTTTCTTAGCTGTCTAAGCCAAGATGTGTAGTTAAATGTAGTGAACAAATAATCCTTGCTTCTATTGCCCTCGATTTATGCTGATTGGTTAGACTCACTACTTCTAAAGCTGTGATGTCCATACTGTGGTGGATAGACTTAAGAAATAATTGCAAAAAATGACTTTTCCCCAGGTAACTAAATGGGGTGGAGGAAAAAGTCACAGTGATTGTTGCTCACAGCAAAACAAAAACATTACGAACACTATTCGACAAAGTATGTGTCTGAAAAATATAGGTAGTCCTATGTGGAAAGGTTGAGAATCTTCTCGTGTAGTTGGTTCCTAGTGCGTACCTGCCCTTCTTTCCCACAGCTGTCCTGCTGAGAACTGGTTTACCTGTAAGGTAGGTGCTCTTACCCTGACTTTACGCTGTTTGAGAGCTTGTACAGACGGCCTACTTTTATTCACTGGGGCAGGACGTTTGCCTCTAGTGACTGGGTAACGTGCTTCAGTCTCCTGTAGCTGCTGCCTCTCAGATCTGCACAGTGCTGAGCAGCAGGTGGAATTATCCTTACCTTTTCCTTCTCTGCCTGCACTCTCGGTGCAGTTCAGCTCCTGCCCGCGCTCTCTCATCCTCGCTGCCCCCTCGGGCCCTCTCCGTCAGCCGGGCGCTGCCTGGGGCCGGCTTTCCGTCGCAGCCCCGACCGCGGCGGGGCTCTGGGCGGCACGGCGGGCACTTGTGGGGCAGCACCTCCACTGAGGGAGCGATCTGCCCTGCGCAACGAAGAACGGAGGAGCCGGGCCTGACGCAGGCGGCTGCCCGGCCTGCTGCCCCGGCCGCGCTGCGGGCCGGCAGCCCCGGGCTCGGCTCCTCCAGGGGGCGCCGTGTCCCGCGGGCGGCCCCGGGCCCTCAGCGCCCCCTCAGCGCCGCCCCGCCGCGGGAGGGCCGGGCGGTGACGTCAGCGGAGCCGCGGAAGATGGCGGCGGCGGGCTCCGGGAGCGGGTCCGAGGCTTCTCCCCGCGGGCGCTCCGCAGGCGCTGCGGGCGGGCGGCTCTGAGGGCGGCCCCGAGGGCGGCCGGCCCCGCGCCGCCATGAGCTGCTCGGCGGACGCCGCGAAGGAGAAGCTGCTGTGGAACGTGAAGAAGGAGGTGAGGGCGGGCGGCGGGTTTCGGGGGCTCCTCCGGAGGGCTACGGGGCCGGTCCGGTAACGGAAAGCTGACCCTGCCGTGCGCTGTGTTACCTTAACTCCCTCCGCGGCGGGCTGACGGCCGCGGGCCGGCTCGGAGCAACCCGAACAGCGGCGCGGCCGCGCCGAGTTAAAGCCCCGCGCCCTCCGGGAGGCAGCGAGTGAAAGCAGCGGGGCTGCTCGGCCGCGGAACCCCGGGGCTGCCGCGGGGCCTCCCCGTGAGGGGCGCTGGGCCGTCGGTGCCCTCCCGCAGCGCCCGGCTCCCGCCCGGCTCTCACCGGCTCCTCCTGAGGTGATTCCGGCAGGAGAAGCGGGCGGGCACCTGTACCCGGATCCCCGTGCCGCCGCCCCGCCGGTCGCAGCCGCGCCTCAGCCGAGATCGCCGCTCGCGGCCGGGCTCTGCGGAGCCCCGCGGCCCCCCGAGGTCCCGGCCCGAGGCGCGGGGTCCCTGCGGTCAGCAGCCTGCGGGTGCGGGGCGCCTGCCTGAGCACCCTCCGGCCCCCCCAGCTGCCGCGTTCTCACTTGTGCGGCGTTCAGGAACACTCAGTAACACCTGTGTTAGCTGCTTGCTCCCGCACGGAGCTCGGTGGAGGTGTAACGCTGGTCCGTCACAGCAGTGAAGTGTTTCGAAAAGCTAATTAGCCTCCTGCGCCGTCCCCTCTTCGTGCAGTTCGCGGCTGGGGAAGTCGGATGTGGCAGGAGAGCAGCGTTCATTAAGGCTCGTCTAAAAAGCTGTTGAAACAGAGCACCAACGAATATCGGCGCCCTAATGTTTGTTGGTGCTGAAACTGGGAGATATCTGATGGTTCGGTCCCTGTAGTGGTGGACACGCCACGCTCAGGACAGAAGCTGCGGGGCCGTGTCCCAGCGTGACCCAGCCCGCAGGTGTCACCGAGCGCTGAGGGCTGGCGCAGCTGTCAGCCGCCGCTTCGTTTAGAAACTACGGCGTAAAATCAGAGCTCTGAGACAAGGTAGCATAAAGCTCGATTTAGAGTTGCGTGCACTTGCTCTCCTGGGCGGCTGTCTAAATACAGAAATAAATCTGAGAAGCGTTCTGCCAGTCTGAACAGTGCAATATTGTGCTAATGCGTGAGAGCGAAAGTGAAATGGATTTTCGTGACCCAAGCCAGCTTGAGCTGAGAACAAGTAGCGTATATAATTAAAAAATCTGAAGCTAATTTGTTTTTAAAGTCTCTAAAGTGGTTTTAATTGGACTCTGGGTTTAAATTACTTGAAAGTGTTATTCATACAGTGTATGTTATCTGCATATCTGCTTCGTTTTTGGCTTGTTTGTTTTTGTTCTCTAACTCTGCAAAAATGCTCTTTAAGAGGATTCACATCGGCTTGGCTTTTGGGGGAGGTTGCCCAGAACTTTCCATCATAAAATAGTAACGAGAGGTTTTTTTGACAATTGTGCTTATGTCAAGGTAAGAGCCCTTGGCTGTGCACTGCGCAGACCTGTCGCGGGGGATCCTGCCTGTTCTGCTGTCATTAAGATAAATGGTACCAAGAGGCAGCTGGAGATACTGAGATGGAGACCTTTTTTTAAACAGTCGGTCAATGGAACCAGGAATTGAATGCAAATCTCTGGTATAACAGCCAGCAGATTATGCCACCCGTAATGACGGTAGATAAATTCATCCTGCAGAATTTTCCGCCTCCCTTTTTTCCTGTATGACGTTTCACACAGCCTTTTGTACCTGCCTGTTTGTATTCTGTGTGTTGGTCTCCTTGCCTTGGAAACTTGAGCAGTCTGTGTACGTTCTCAAAGCTGCGTTCCCTCCCTTTGTCCTTTAAACACAGGCTCTTCATCTTGCTTTATTTTCACATCAGCTCAATATCTACTGGAGTTCAGAGTAAGCTTATTTTCTCAGTATGTTGTTTACACCAATCCCATTAAAATTCACTCGTCTTTGCAAAATGTAAAAGGGCAACCTCTAAAAGTCATTTGGTGCAACGTTGTTTTTCTTTTTTGTCTCTCCCTCTCCACAAAAACTTTTGCGTTTTTCCTTTGGGGAAATGCAATGCTTTTTGCTCTGTCTCAAATGGACTTTCCATTCCCCACTGGTAAAGCATGTATTTTGTCGACTCTAGTAGGAAGGAGGACATGTAATGTGTTTTCAAAATTTGACTCTACTGGGATTCATGCTGAGGCTGCTTGTAAGTTCCCGTTTCAAACATTTCTCTCTCTCTGCAGGAAAATCTGTTGTGACAGGGAGGCTCATAAAACAAGCTTTCTTTAGCCATGTGGTCTACCTACTGAAATGAAGTTTTTTTGCCCTTTTTGGATTTAAAACCAGCACTCTTTCTTGCTGTGACACAAATAGGATAACAAGAACCTTAGCGGTTTCACCACGAAAGGTTTCAGAGCACTTCAGAAATGCAGTTGGTCATCTTACAATTAGAGTGCCACAGGTTCTGAACAGAAATATGGGACTTGTTTACCTGCTTGTATTTACACCTGCTTGTATTTACACCACCCAGTTCTTCATCACCAGTAACAGAAAGTACAGCAGGAGCGATCAGTAAATGAAACGGACAGTAGCTGCACGAGCCAAAGAACGCAAGGGTGTTGGAGATAAGGTTTTCTTCTTTGAGGATAAAATGCCACGTGTTTTAATGTGGTTCTGGTTATTGCCATGGGTTGTGAGCACTGTTCTATGCCCCTGACACTGCCTTGTCCCAGTGCTGCTCCTCCAGCATCCCCTCGTGATGGTCTTTGCTCTTCAAATGCCAAGGTTTTTACTCAGGTGGTTAGATCTTTCTCCATCCTTGCTTTCTAAGGGTCGCTAAGCTTTCAGTGTACACAGTCTGTTACCTTTACCAGGGCGAGCAGAATGTCTTTGGAGGCTGTGGTAGCAGGTAAAGGAAAGCTTCCCGTGGTTCTGCGGCTGCGCTGCTCCTTGTGGGTTGTGAATGGAGAGGTGAGGCACGCGGAAGGTGGTGCAGCTGCAGGAGGCAGCCTTTCACCCTCACAACAAATCTGGTGCGCTGAAAGCAGTCCGGTAGCTTTAACAGATCTGTGCACCTGTAGGGGGGGGTCAGCGTGATGTGTGTTCATGTTGCTTTTAATGAGATTAATTAGCAGTTTGGTCGGGACCGCTGTTGTCTGCGGGTGGGTGTTTGTGTCGCTCAGAAAGTCTCACTGCCGGGAGCCTCCCTGGAACCAGCAGCAGAGCCCCACCAGCGCGACTCCCTGCACAGAGAACGGGAGGGCAGGGGGAGGGCTTGTTCCGCTTGGTCAGAGCTGTTTGCTTTAGCTGCTTGCCTGGGGCGCCCCTGAATTACGTGGCAGTGAGGGATGACGTGGGATTGAAGAATGGTGCATTCCAGCTTTTGAATCTTCATCTCTACTGTCAATAGTCCAAAAATGCATTCTACTGCACGCACCGACTCTCTGGAAATTGGAAAAGGTTGCTCTGTATTCAGCGGTGGTTGGGATCAGCCACGGATTGCTTGCCTGCTCTGCACTGCTTAGCTCTGGAGGGCCCGGATCCAAAATCTGCCAAAAGTCGTGGTGGTTATTGCATCCCAACCCTTTCTCTTTCTAACTGTTGCTACAGTTTTTTTTCTTGGGTAATTAGGGTGCTTCCTATGAGAGTGCCCACCCATGAGCCCTTCTCACACCACTGCTTCTTTCTTGATATCCCGTTACTCCTCCACCTCCCCCTAAGTCCAAGGTTCTTACTGTCACGTCAGCAATGCCACAGGAAAGAAACACGTTGCCTTGCCGAGAGCTGGAGTTGTCGAGCCTCAGTGTGTGAACAGTGAGGCAGGTTTTATAAAGCACAAAGTACTCGAAGTCCTCAGATACAGAACATTTCTGCTTTCAAAGCCTCTTACACATTTGCTTTGTTTTTCCAATGTTTCTTTGCAACCCAAAGGGCTCCTGTGCGTTAAGCGCTAATTCTGTAGGATCAGCTTGGTCCAGAACGTGGGGCTCTGACGAGAGCACCTCCGTGGGCAGCGGCCACCTCGTCGTCAGAGCAGAGCGGTGCAGATGCTGAGCCCAGCTGCTGGTGAAGCACTGCACCTGCAGCTCCTGCTGCCAGCACCGAGGGGGAAGGCTTGCAACCTTTGGACCTGTCGATGCCATGAAGAAGTGGAAACCCAGCTAACTTTGAACGGGTTATGGCAGGTACCAGGTGCAGCCTAATGAGAGCTCAGCGCACGGCTGCCAGCCCTGCTGAGAAGCACGGATCGATGTCTCCTGGGCACAAAAACCTAGCCCCAGCGGCAGGCCTTGCTGTGCAGCTTGCACTGGCACTCAGGTCACACTGAGCTGACTGACGGACAGGCCAAGCTGCTGAGCTTGTTGGTGAAGAGTTGCCTCTGGGGTGACGCTGATTACCTGCCAGATAATTCACTCTGTTGGACGCCAGGGCTGCTGTAATTTTTTTTTTTTTTTAAAAAAGAAGTTGGTAGCGGAGAGTATCTTGTTAAATCTTATGCCACAGTAGCACTGACTTCCATATATTAAAAGTGATGCGGCATTTATTTAGGCAGAATGTCCTCACCCTGTAATTATAGCTCACAATGAGAGAAGCCAAAAATGATTGTGGATTTGGTTCTAGAGAAGCAGGTGCTCCATGGCCAGAAAGGAATGAGTGCCTGATAAATGAGTTGACTGAGGCAAATAGGTTTCATCTGGCATCAAGCTAAGAAAGACACTGGGGGAGGAACGAGCTAGCAGATGAATCGAGGGTAACTGCAGCCTCTCTGTAAAGGGCCCAACTGGAAGATTTGTCTGTTTTCTTCCTTAATTTTTGGAAGTCAGTAATCTGTAACGAATTCCCCCTGGAGCTTGACACATCAGCCTTAAAATTGTAGGGAAACTTTGTTTTAAATCAGTAAGAAGTGTGATAAATGTTATTTTAGTTGCCATAATTGTTAAATTTTGTCTAGAAGCTCTAACTGAAGGCACTGTCCTCTTCATGGGTACTGTATTATTTTTGTATAGTGCCTGGCACAGCAGAGCTTTGAGAACATCCTTTGTAATTACTCTGACATCTGAAGTCCCCAGTTATTAACAACATCCATCTATTAAAATGTGTGCTTTATAGATGTAAGTACAGGCACTCAGAGGTGTGACTGTTTCCAGAGGTATTCTGTGTTACCGCTTCCTTTCAAACTGAGCAAGATGCCTTGCTTCTAGCAGATGTGGGTGAGAAAACAGCAAAGAATGTGTCTATGCTTATGGGTTTTCCTTATGGCTCGCCAGATTGGCACAGATGAAACTGATCATGATTTCTTCGAAAATGTGCTATTTTTTCTGCTCTAACCCACTCACACAGCGATATGGTGTCAGGAAACATTTGTGTGCCTGGCTGCGAAATGTCGCTGCCTTGTACCTCCCCACGAGCCTTTTGTGGTCTGTCTGCTCTTCGGTTCTCTTCCCAGCCAGAATGGGAGAAAGGTCACCGTAAACCTTGCTTAGGATGTATGCCTGGGTAGCTCGGAGGTTCTTTTTGCTTGAAAAAGGGCACAGTGCCTCAAGTGGAAAGAGCACGTAGCGATGCATAGTCTTGTTTAATGAGTAGAAGTAACTATAGACAGGAATGCCAAGGACACGTCAGATAAAAAGCCTTGCTAGTCCTTTGGAACTTCTGCTGAGGGCGTTCTGGGTGCCCTGAAATAATTCAGTCTTCTCAAGAGGTTTGCTCCAAACAGCCTTGTCCTTGTTCTCCCACCGGTGTACCCCATCACACAAAAAGGTTCTGAGCTTTGTCCTTCTGTTCCCCTTCTAAAATGCTTTTATCTTTTCTTCCCTGCGAAGAGTAACTTACATGAGTTAGCAGTCTTCTGGTGGCGGGGAAAAGGCAAGCAAAGGTTGAAACAAGCTGAAACTCCCAAGTGCTGTGCTTGTTTACGTTGGGATCTTACAGTCACTTCTTTTTCCTTTTCCCTTTTAGGTAAAGCAGATCATGGAAGAAGCGGTCACCAGGAAATTTGTACATGAAGACAGCAGTCACATCATCGCCTTATGTGGTAAATGGCACAGAAGAATTAACGCCGCGTAGCCTTACTTTTCTTATAGAAATATATTTATTCTGCTGATGGGGGTAAATACAGGGGTTTCAATATTGGGAAAACATGGAGCTCAGGCCCATGCCGCTTCCCTTTACATTTGCGACATCCCTGTGTACATTACAAATAGAAAGTAACTTTTTAAAATGGCATTATGCAAAACCAGTACCAAGCCAAACCAACAAGGTGATTTACTAGGAAGCATTAATAGGTTAAAAGTATGTATTTGGAGATAAGTGACTATTAAGATGCAACCCAGAGAGTAAGTTGCAAAATACGAAGTTTTCGCAGACATGGGTTAAAGCCTGGCAGCTACCTTCCAGGTGAAGGCACGTTGTTCTCGAAGTTCTCTCAATGTATTTGAAGAATAAAGTGTCTCATTTTGAGTAAAGGTGGCAGAATCCATCCCAGAAAGTCATTGAAAGAGCTGTTGCCCTCTTTTAAAAGAACAATAGGAATCTGTGTGATCTCCAGTGACCTTTCTAGCCAGCATCACCACACTGGGTAATTGGCATGTTTTAGATCTTCACAACACTTCTGTCCACTGTCACCTGAATGCTACATTACAAAAATGATGCATTTGAGAGGTTGAGGGTCTAGGCTTTGTCACTGTGGATATTCTTGTATATTTTTAAAATGTAATCAGTGAGCCATTGTGCTGGTGACTTTTCTTCATGGCTGTGTTTTGGAACTTACCAAGAATTAACAAGAAAATAAAACTTCTTCGGAGATAATATTGCATCCATCAAAGACAGCTGGTGTTCCAGAGCTCTCTGTGAAAAGATCAAAGGCTGAATAAATTACAAAACTTGGCTGTTGTTCTCCTAGTTCCTGCAGACTGATTTGTGTGCATGTGGATTGTGTTGATGAAGTGAAGCAGACCCTGTGTGGGCTGGTGGATAAAGGATGGTCCGATGCAGGATTCTCAGTAGAGGCCAGCTCCCAGGAGTTCATACCAAGTACTCCTTTGGAGACTTAGTCATTTCGTTCAGGTGCCTGAAAAGGAACCGATGAATGTTGGTCCAACACTTCTGTAATCCAGCCCATTATTCACTGGGGCCAATAAAAATTTAACACTATCGATCTGTCTTCAGTGTGTGGAAAAATACCACAAAAAGGTATCACTGAGAATTAAAGCTATGAACAGGTCTAGAGGCGTGTTCATCCGTGAACTCTTGGCTGCTTTCTCTTTGTGTTCCAAATCAAAGACTGAACTCAGAGCGATGCTTAAGAATAATTGGAGAACAGCCATCATCTAAACACTTCTGGGTTTCACAGAATGGAGCATTGGCAGCCAGACGTACCCAGTTCCATGTCAGTGGCAACGGAGAGGTTAAGAAGAGTGGAAGTTAGATTTGGCTTTGAAGATATGTGGACTGTTCAGAGCAATAAGTATTGACACGCTACTGAACACAGAATTCTGAGAATAGTGACCTTTTCCTGTTGATACTGTTCATCAGTATTTCACGCTTGCTCAGGGCTTTCCTGAATGCATGAAGAACTTGGCATAAATAGGCTCTTGTATCAATTCTGTTTGAAACAAGAAGTCCCAGATTTGCTACGTGAATTACCATATTCTTTGTCATGTATGTGCTCTGCATGTACGGTGCTTTGCATTTGTCATTATGTTGTGCATTTTCCTATAATCCACTGTGTGTTTATATTATAGAGAGGAGAAGGAGTAACTCAGGGAAGTGGTCCTGAGATAGGAGCCAATGAAGAAACCCTTGTTCGGTGTCGTTGCTGCAGGCTGCCTGTTCTGGATTGCTCTTAGTGCTGTGTGTCTGTTCTCTCTTTGAAATTACATCCTGTAAGATGTGCTGCAATGCTGATGTAAGGGGTAGTGGGGTGGCAGCTATTTCTAGTAGAATCTGGTTGTCCAAAATTAGGCATGCTGTAAAATCTTAATACTTCTCTCTCTCTCCTGCCGTGACTCCATTTGGGTTTGCATTCTGAATGTGGTAGGGTCTGAAGAACCGAGATCTCTCCATCAGCTGCCTTATTATTGCCTAGCAGTCCTACCTGCCCTAAGGAAGTATTCCAACCTGCAGAAAGGTTGCTGCTTTGAACGTAAGACTTAATTAACTTCAAAACAGAAGTAGGTGAAGCTGAATCTGCCACCGTCACTTTGGCTAATTGAATGGAGAGGCTGTTTCCAGTAGGTTTGGCCAGCTGCTCCTGGCTGGGGTTCTTTGTGTGTGCAGTTCTCTTCCCCCATTCCAGTTTTGTGTGCTTCAGGAGGTTTTTCCCTTTGTTTAAAATTAGATTGGCTCAGTACATGAGTCATTTTCAGTGAATCTTTGTTACAAATATAGAGTTCTTGTGAATCATTTTACTCTCTGCAAGGCTGAGTTTGGCAAGAGCCACTTCAATACAGGGTGTAGTTGATTTTCAGGGCCTGTTTGCACCAGTATCTGAAAATTTCCAAGCTCTCCTAGATCCTAAATGGCTAAAGGTACCACTTGGACTTCAATACTGCTTGTCACTTTTCCCATGTCCTTAGGTCTGTCTTCGTTACAGTACACATGGCTTTGTAAGGACAGGAAATCCTTTAATCCCTCTGCAGCAGGTACGCTTCGGTCTTGTGAGGGCAGCTGGGGACCAGATGACCTTGCACAGATCTTCATTTTCAGACCTTTTTTAATATATTTGAAGGCAGGGGCTCAACCTGTGTCTCAGAAGCAGTGCAGCTGCAGAGCGAGCTAAATTGATGGTTTATTGCTTGACTGCTCCAGATACGCTGCTGTTACAGCAACTGCTTGTGTTTTGGTGAGGGGGAACCACGCTGGCTGCCGAGTAACCACGCTGCCCTGTGTGATGTACAGCACACGCGGAGATCTGTACAGACAAGCCTTGAGCACCTTGCTCAAGCAGAATTCCCAATAGCTATCATGGATGTTTAGGGGAAAATGAGCACAAGATCAGGATTTGAGATAGTGGTTCTGTGGATTTGTGCATATTGAAATGGGCTTTGCATAAGCTTTTTTGACCAGTTCTCAGCTTGGGCAGGGATGCTGAACAACTTTCCCCTCTGATGAAGGAGGCTGCGTACATAGGGAATGGTCGGGTGCTGTTACACCTGTTTTGCTCAAGCTGTCAGCAGCTGCCCTGTGTGAGAGGAGACAACAACTTGCACTTTCCATCTTCCCAAATTACTGTTTGTTCATTAACGTGGGCAGCAGTTGCTCTTGGGTGAATTTCACCCATACTGTGTTGTCAGTCAGAAGCACAATGAGATGATGCAGGCTCTGTTTCAATTTTTTTATTTTTTGTGGACAGGCATTTCTGTTAGGAACTGGATGTGGATGTTTTCAGCTTGGGTTATCTGGTGCCGTTGCCTTGGCAATGGCAGCTGACATCGTGTTACGTGTGGACCGTGACTTGTTCAGCTGAGTGCCATCCCTGCAGGCCAGCAAAAAAACACTGCTCCTCTCCTCCACACCCTTCCCTGCACAAGCTGCCCTGAAGGATTTGTGGCTGGCCGCATTGTCACCTGAAGTACAAGCCCTTCCCAGCTTTTACATTTCTGAGGGAAAGAGGGAAGACAAAGGAAGCTTTTCTTGTATCTATGGCTGTAGTTACCTGATGTGTGTTTACCAGTAATCGGCAAGCAGGGCTCTCCAGGTCAGCATATGGCATTTGCTGTGCTTGTCTGTAAGCTACCTGCAGCTTTAAGTCTTATTCTGCATGGTTGCCTGTCTTTAGATCTGACAGCAACAGGCTGCTGTAAGCAAAGAGTTAGAAATCTGTTTAAATCAGATTCATACAGCTAACAGAATGAATCCAAAGACAAGGTTGCCTGAATGTTGTTCTTGCTCTCTGTGAGAGCGTGTAGCTGATGTGACTCTCACAGGGCTGTTTCCTCCAAGTGGTCTCTTTTCTACTGTATCCAGTCAAGATATGTCATTAGCTCAGCTTTTAATATATGTTCTCTTTTTCCTCTGTTTCTCCTCTCATAAATAAATAAATGAATAAACACACAAAGAAAAAATGTACAGAAGGCTTTCCAGAAGCTAGAAACATAGGAGGTTAGGTTGTCTTTACTCCAGATCTACAAACCCAGATCAAATTGTGCTTGACAAGACTGCCTTATTTTGTCAAAAGAAAAAAAAAAAAAAAAAAAAAGAAGAAGAAAAACTCTGTGACTTAAAAGCAGAACTTTGTAGGTGTCTAGAAAGTGTTTTTTCTGTGACCTTATATAAGTAGTGTTAACTCTTCTGTTTTTCTTTCTTCACTCTCTTTTCCCAGTTCTATTGCTTTTTGAATCATAAAGAGTGTGTTTTTGTTGTTGTTTTATAGGATGAATTATATTAGTTTGGGATTTTTTGAAGGAAATAAGAGATTTGGAGATCAACTGAACTTCATTGAAACTGATTGAGATAGATATCTAGCTCACTGGGAAATCTTCACCCTCTGCCTGAAGATTGCATTATTTTCAGATATTGCTATTTTCTTGTTGTTATGAATCAGTCCCAATATTTAGTTCCAGTGTTTATCTTCTTAAATTCCTTCTGTAGTCCAGCATGCTGTGACTTCTTGTGAAGAGCATGAGATGCCTGTAGTAAGTCTTAACTGGAGCCTTGGAAAGAGGGGGGACAGCAGCAGCCAGTATCTATACAGGTCTCGGCAGAGCAGCTGTCAGCTGTTGTTCTTTTTCTATGGTGGTCTTGACAAATTTGGAAGGTGACTTCTGGAGCCGAGGTCTGCTCAGCACCCTGGGCAGCAGTGCAGAAGTGCCCTGCTGTGCCTGCAGTGAGCACGGAGGTGTGGGCGCACGCTGCGCGCGGTGCTGAGCACAGCGCCTGCCTGGCCGAGCTCCATGCCACCCTGGGGGAACGCCAAGCCCCCCGTGCAGGAAGGCGGCCCCAGCTCTGAGGTGGGTGTGATAGCCGAGCTGCTTTGCAGCTAAATCACCTACCTGACGAGGAGATAAAGGGAGATTTATTGCCCTGGGCTCTGCTCTGCTATCAGGGTGGTGTTTGTTTAATGCACTTCATATCTTGCTTGTTTACTGCGTCTGCAGAGCTGCAATAACTGCCCCGATGGCCCAAACGCTGGGCTGCATTTGTGTGCGGTATTCAGTGAAGGAGGAAAAAGAAAGGGGTGGGGGGAACCTGGGGCTGGAAAACAGAGCCATCCATGTGCACCGTGCGTACTGGATGCTTTATGAATGGGTTACGTAGCCAGAAATTATATTGCTCCTGTAATAATAGTAATTAAATGTAGTAAATGTGCCTTGTTTTTAAAGGTAAATTGATAACTGCTCCAGCTCAAAACAAACTTTGAGCAGACAATACTTCCTCGGTGAAGTTAAGTGTATTGCTCTGCTTGCTGTAATTAGTACTTCAGTGTAGCAAGGATGCCGACAAAAACTGGCATTGTACAAAATGTTTAACATTGACTTCATATTTGTTTTAAAGGAGATGTGAACTTTCAATTGACTTGTAATTAAATTACTGTTTATCGAATGTACTTACGCTTTACCTGTTTTATAATTTAAAGGTGTTCTGATACTGTTTAAAATAAGTCTTGGTAGCTTACTCTCTTTGAATAAATATTTTGAGTGTATTAAGTGAAATAATCCTTAGTTCTCATACTGTGAAATAATAGCCATAAACATCAGGGGGACTACAGAGAGCTGGGATGTGCCAGAATCAACATGTGCGTTGTGTAGGTGTAAATCCAACTGCCTGCGTGTCCCAGTGAACGTAGCTGCTGCGCTGTGGAGGGGCGTTAGCAGTGCACAGGAGTAGAACAGGTAACGTGGTCACTGCATGGCATGCAGGACTTGGCTTTTCAGTGAGAGTTTTAATTGAATCAGAGAAGGGTTGAGCAGCATGAAAAGCATTTTTTTGGCCTGAATAATAACTCTGCTACCAGTAATTAAGCCCATTAATTAAGAAGTGCAGAATCCCCATGCGGCTGAATTGCCAAGGCCAGTTCTGATTTTGAGCTGTAGAGCGGTACTTAACGCTGTGCTGAGGCTTCCTTCAAACCCTCTTTGAGGACTGCACGTTTGCATTGCGTGAGCCTCTGAGATGTGAGGAGACGAGAGTGGTGGAGGGGTTCCCCTGCTGTCCACCAGACCTCATCTGGGACCTTTTGGGGTTTGCACAGGAGCTGTGCTGGGGACTGGACAGGCTTATCACAAGGTCACTGCCTCTCTCCGTTCCTTTTCTCCCGTGGTGCTTGGTGCCCACTTTCCTTTGGAGCTCCTTACGCTGCAGGAGAGGTGACAGCCGCAGCACTCGCATCCCTAGGGCTGTGCTTGTCGCGTGTCTAGTTGACCCTGGAGCCAAGGCAGGCAGTGTGATACCACTGCATGGCTTCCAAAAGTGCCCCCCTCGTTCCTGATGGTATTCCTTCTTAGAGCATTATGAGTATTAAGTGTAATTTACTTATTTATTTTTGTAGCAGCCAAATTTCTACTCTTCTGCCTGGGTGATGATGGCGAAGGAGATGCACAAAGCAAGCTCTGTTCAGGGCACTGCAGTAAGAGGCTGTTTTACTCTGGGGGTGACCTCCAGGTCCATAGCGTAACGCCCAGCAGATAGGTTAATGTTATTGTACTTCCCAGTACAATTTCTCACATCCTTCTCTGAGATGGGCAGTAGCTCGTTCAGGTTCCCTGTGTATGCTTCAGTGCAGCAAGACCAGAAGACCTGTTTTTGACTCTGGACAGGTTGTGTTACATTGGAGCTGGGCTCCAGGCTGAAGAGAATGAAAATGGCCTCTTCGGCGAAGCACTTGTTGGCTGGTGTTAGTACTCCCCCTCGGGCAGAGCAATACAAACACACCTTTTTTAACCGGTGTGCACGTTAGGCGCATCGCCCAGTGTTCCCAGTCAGGGCATCGTGTGCTCCGTGACTTGGTGCCTGTGTGGTGGGCTGGCAGCTGTGAGACACGATGTCATCTCACTTTTATTTCAGAGAGGCTTTTTATCAAACCTTTTAACAGTTACTTCCCAGCTTTAATTAGGTGTCAGCTCAGTTTGGTGAAGGAGGTTAGTATCCCATTCCTTTTGGAGCTGGCAGACTGCAGGGCAGCAGCTGTGTGGCTGCATTTTCTGGAGCACACCACCAGATGCTTAGGCTGAGATTGGTTAAGTGCTTAAGTTTCAGGGTCTGCAAATGTTTGTAGGAATGCAATCAAATAGTTTTAATTGAAATCCCGCAGAATGTCTCTGTGAAAGCTGGCAAAGGCAGACCGGGAAGCCTTTGAACACGACTACGGCTGGTGACTGCTCCAGGCCAGGAGCCTGGGGTAGCTCGGGGTCAGCAGCGTGCCGGAGCTGCGGGGTGCCTGGCGGTGCTAGTCAGGAGTCCAAGCTGGTAACGTGCGTAAGGGTTAACAACAGCGATGCAGTTAGCTGTGGGACTGTTTTCTTCATTAGTTTTATGATGACTTGTTATCCCATTTTGCACAAAGTTAATTGTGTTTGAAAGAGAAGATCTAATTAGGAACCAATGACTCTATGATGCTGGAGCTTGTGTTCTGTTTCTTCTCGTTCAGGACCTGAAATCCAAGCAATTATCAGAGTCACCAAGCGTCATGATTGCCTGCCCCGAGTAATGAAAAATCATGAGTCAGAAATATTTTCCTTCATGGCCCTAAGTTACAGGACTGGATTAAAGGTTATGACAGGAAAATAGAATCAACTGTGGAATAGAAATGTATTCTTAAATAAGTTCTTATGCAGAAATTCTTATCCAGTGATATGCTTCAAGATAATAAAGCTTTCAGAAGAATACCAACTATCCACAAACTTGTAGTAAAATCATGGAAGGTATCAGTGTGGGAAACCCTTCTTTGTTCATTTGTAAGGTGAGAAATAAATTCCTGATGGAAACCCTTTCTGTGCCTCCTCTTTAAAGCATGGCAACAAATTATTAGCAGATGTTCCATGAACGGAACAGGAAATTGATTTGGAGCTTGCCTGGACCTCATTTTTGAACTGTCCTCTGTGTCTGTCTGCACAACAAGCTGTTCCCAGCCAGTTGAGTTGGAGTTGCAGGTTTGCCATTCCTCTGAAAATCAGTTCCATTAGGAACAGATGCTCTATGCTTTGGGGTTTATAGGAAATGGCCTCAAGGCTTCTAAATAGCACCATGTTCCTGGGGTCTGACAAAAAATTAAGAAATCTGTTGCCTCTCTTTCTTTTTTTTTCCTAGCTTGCAGAGATGTAACTTATGTAGAAACAGATGTAAATAACCGTTGTCCAAATGGACGTTTTATTATTTTAATTCTTTTAGCTTTCTGTCCTTGGCATTGGTATTTTAAAAAGTGCAGTTAATCAGCTATGGAAATGCAGGTCTCTTGTAAACAAACTATGAGCTTTCCTGTATTTCTATTCCTATTTGGAAAACAAATGGAACATTCTCAGTGATGAATAATGCCTATAAAATAGTTTACAGAGTTTCTACCTCACTTCATAAACACATTAGCCCAAAGAGAGTACCAGAGATTATCATAATTGACGGGAGGCAAATACTATTTCACACAAATTTGAAAGCTTTTTGATTGTGCCACAAAGGTGACCACTTATAAGTAATGAGCAGAGTGTTACGGAAGAGCAGAAAAGAGTGAATATTAGCTCTGATGTGAAATCATTTTTTAAACTGCACGTGCTTTTAGCTTGAGAAGTGAAATATAATTTCTTATGCTTTTTACAGCACTCTGCTAAACATTTTATGTTAGTCATGGGCCATCAAATTGGATCATATTCAATTATTTAGAGAATCCTCAGTTATTTCGATTTGCCTGTAATAGTGTTTAATGGAAACACTTCCATTTTCTGAAGAGTATTGAGGTTCTTGAGGCTCAAGATTTTAAAGAGGAATGGTCACCAGATTCCAGCCCCGATGTTTCCTAGCCAGAGTTATCTTTAGAACTGAGGATTGTCCGTTCAGACACCTCCCCTGGGGTTTATTGCAAAGGTGGTGCCTCTGCAAAGCACAAGTAGCTGTAGTCCAGGTCAACTTAAACATTAAACCACTCAGCCGTGCACGCGTAGTTCCCACTGGCTGCTGCTTTTACTGTGCTTCTGGGGGGGAAATGAAATAATCGTCAGCACCAGCAGGCAAGGGAGGTGGTCACAGAGCTCCAAGCTATGTAGGTACCCCTTTGCTGCAAGTAACCGGTAAAGTAACTGGTAAAGTGGGTAAGAGTGGGTAAAGTGAGAGTAAGAATTTACATCGCCCTGAAGGATGGGTGTGCATGTGTCTTAAGTGCTGGCTGTGGCCTGACTTTGCTAGGGGAACTTTTCAGGCTAATATTTCAATTATCTATGAGGATCGTGTATTTCGTGCCCTTAGTAGCTGAGGAGCTGGTTGTTGCACCTGACTTGGATGTTTGTAAAATGTAATGTCCAGTGAAGTTGGCAGGGTATAGCAAGACCTGCTTCAAGCTTGAGGTGGGCTTTGGAGAGGCTCGGGTGAAAAGCACCTCTTAAATGAGTGATTGGCTACATTCATGCTTTAGTAAATGCTAATAAAAGTAATTAAAAGTGTTTTTAAAAGTCTACCTTTTGCAGCTTGAAATGAAAATGAAATATGACAACATATTTATGCCCTCCCAATCTGTCTAACATCAGGCATCGTGACTCCTAGCTGAGCAGCCAGAATAAGAGCTGCAGCAGGAAGAGTGCCTCTAGCTGCCTCGCTACATCTCTCCTAGCAGTGCTGCTGTTGTTCCAGGGTAACCGTGATGGGGCTGCTGTAAATAAGAGCGTGTTAAAATGTACCAGACTTGCAGAGAAGCTGCGAGCTTCAGTTGCCAAAGCCTTGTGGTGAAATGAAAAATGGATATATGCTAACAGAGAGTGGTGGAGGAATACATCGGGAATGGAAGCGACACATCAGCACAGATAACTGATGCATGTCCACATTAAGGAATGCCCAGTAGTAACGCAGGGGTTGTACATAACTACCGAGGCATTATCTTGAGGTTGTAATTATAAAGAAAATATTTAATTGAACTTTGCTTACTATAATCTTGCTTTTCTTCTGTTCTATGAAGCTATTTGTTTCTTTTTAACAGGATTTCTTTTTAAAAGGGGATTGAGACTTAAGCACACATGGTATTCTCTTTTTCCCTCTTTCTTAAAATGCACAAAGCAGCACCCGTTGGACAAAGGAGCATGTTTGGGCACCTCCTCTGCAGTCGCTTGCTTCTTGGTTAGACCGCGGTACCTCTGGGTGCCTCACCTGCTCTGTACGCGTTTCTCAGGGACATGGCACGCTGTAACTTGGGGATGAGATTGGTTTCAAGCTGGGCAGATCTGTGATGAGTTAGGTACAGCAGGAGCAGCTGGAGATCGTGAGCATCTTATTGCTTCTTTGTCATCCTCCTCTTTTCGCTTTTCTTATTTTCTTGAGCCTCATGAATTCTATTCCCTGTACACAGTTTCCATGAAAACAAGGCATTTAGCGGTGGTGTTTCTTCCTGTCTAAGGAAAATCTCATCTGCTAAATAAATCCCATAAATAATTCTTCCACAGGCCTTTTCTCTGCTTACCACCCTTCCAAACCCACCCCTAGAGCTCTCTTATTACACGGTCCTTTAACTCTTGTCGAGATTTTGATAGAGGCAAAAAAGGAGAAAAGCGAAGTTGTCAGTCAGACCCTGCGAGAAGTATCCTTGCTGAAGTCATAAAAATGTGACATTCATTAAAGCTGTTGGGGACAGAGATTATTTCTGTTGTAAATCAATAACATATCTGCACTTAATTAAATTCAGCAGTGGATACTGCGGGGGATGTTCCTCAAAATTGGCTGAAGTTAATGAATTTTTAGATGGCTGCTGTCAGCTGAATGATAGAAAAGAATTACCTGAGCTGTGTTGATTTTCTTCCAAGCACAGTGCTGCTCCTCCAGTGGGCACATAATGGGTAGCTGTGTTTTTCTGTAGTCAGTTTTTGCTTGTACATATTGTTGTAGCTACAGCGACAGTAGGCAGGCTGGAGATTGCATTATGCTGTGCTTAGAAAGCCTACAGTAGTTATTTACCCGTGTGCAGGCAGACGAATAAATAAAAGCCTGTGTGTGTATAGAAGCTACCTGTCTGTATGCAAAACGACCTGTTGTCTTTGTGATTTTACCAGATTGCCCCGAAACAGCTAAATCTTCATCTCTTTTTATGTCTTTCAAGACTGGTAGATTCCAAAATGAAAAAAATGGCTCATTTTCTTTAAATAAGGAAAGGTTCTAACTATACCCCCTAAAATGTTCTTTGTGTTGTATTTGCAGGCAGCAATCTCTGTGTCCTGCACTTTGCAACTGCAGGACGATCACCTTTTTCTGGTTTCTTAATAAATAAGGAAAGGTAGCAAACTTGCAGAAACCTGATTTCCCTAACCCTCCGGCTTTCTTCTCCCCAAATAGTTCTGTCAAGATTTCTCTGGCCCAGCTCCTTCATGCATTTTTGACGTTGTCTCCATCGCTTGGTGGTTGGGTTTACGTGTGCCTGAGTGTGGCTGTAATACATAACCGGCATGAATTTCAGCTGCCTGAAAATGTGTGCTGAGGCACTGTGGAAGTGGGGAAGGGGAGTGTTTGTGCACTCCATGCCCTTTTGTGTCTTCAGTTAAAATTTGTCATTTCTGACACCGTCCAGCCCAACAACAGCAAGGGGGGGTGTTACCTTCCAGGTAAATGAGTTCTGTTTGTTTTCACCTGTTCCCACAAGCCTACAAAATGAATGTCAAGAGCATGCCGTGGAGGATTGGTGTAAATCCAAGAGGTGGCCAAGAAATAAGCTAATTCTCTTGCAGATTAACAGAATGCAAGAGGAATAAGCAGCCTGACTGCAGAGCAATGGACTTGTGGAGGCCTTTCTGCACACAGAAGGAGAGGCACAGAGGTCTTCAGGAAGAAGAGCTTGTAATTGCTGATATATTTCCTTGTAAAAAGTGTGCTTTTACTGATTCAATCCAATGTTTAGAAAATAGAAATCTAGTTTTTGTGGTTGGTTTTAAAAAAAAAGGTGGAAAAAAAAGAGGCAAGGTAAGTGGAGCATGTGCACGCGTGCTGTTGCGGGCGATGCTGACCAGGTGCAGTGCGGTGAGATGAGAGCATCTGCCGCTGGGCGCGCAGGAGACAGAAAGGCCCCGCATCTCCCAGGCAGCCGTCCCCTGGCGTGCTGTGAAGCTCTTGTGCAGCTTGCTGGGCGCCTTTCTGCTGCCCTGCTCCTCCGCCCAGGTGTTGGAGTAGGAACGCATCTAACACCTCCTGCCTCTTCCTCTCTCCTAACACCTCTATCCTTAGCGGGATAAAAGCCTCTGTGTTGGAAACCCAAGGCACGCTAAGTCTGGTGTGAAATTAAATTCAATTAGCTGCTCTGCAATAATTTCTTTGCATAGAGGAGCTCCGAGAGAAAAGTTGAAGAGAGAAAGTAGCGTTAGCCTCAGTCCAGCGGTGAAGTAGCGGCGAATGAAGTGACTTGAAGGTCACACAAGTTACAGCTGGGACTAAAACCTAAATCCAGGTCTCAGGGGGGCTTACACATAAAGCTGGACGTGCTGCATTAATCTCTCATCCCGTGGAACATATATTTTGAGGCAATCCAGGAGTGAATTCCAGCATCTCTCCCTTGCAAATAGCCACTACATGCGTGTTACAGTCCGTCAGGTACTGGTGTTACGGCAGGTCCTTGTGGTGAGAAATGTCACAATGGAATAATTAAATATTGGAGCTTTAGGGGCAGTCGCTGTGGAAATGCCCTCCATGGCAGCTGCAGCGTTTGTTAATAATTAAAGCTGTGCCTGCTATGCTTTTCACTAAATTTGCTTCATCAATATTTTATTGTTTTAAAGAAAGAAAAAAAAATACAGCGAAGGTGGGAAGAAAGCCTGTTTCCTAAGTAACAGCAATGCGCTGCTTTGCAGTTATTTTTACAGGCAGGTTGCTTCATTTAAGGTTTGGTACCAATTATTAGTGCATTGCTTCAGGCATCCGGAAAGCTGCTTTTCTTTATACATTTTCTTCATTTCTAATTGAAAGACAGAGCAAAACAGTCGCTGAGTTAAGAGTCTGTGATGGTTGCTAGACAGGATCTAGGGCTGTGCTGTGAAAACATCCCCGTGCTGTCATCGCTCTTTGTTCTTCCCGTGCCGCTCTGCCTGGCCTCGCACAACCTGTGGGCAGCCAAACTCGCTCGCCCCCGCTGCTGCTTCTGTACGAGATGCACAGATGCTCCCTCTTCGTCCGAGCAGGAACAGCCTTGCTTGCAGGGATGGCGTCAGCGCTGGGCTCCCGCTCGTGAGGCTGCAGGCAAGCAGGCACTGCCTCTGCCACCTACGGATGTCCTTTGATTGCAGCAGATGTTTCCTGGCATAAGCTGACGCTGAGAGGGGTCAGGCAGGGATGTGCCTGTGTCTCCCGGCCTTTCTTTCATGGAATAGCGCTGCTCTTTAGCTTTTGCACGTGGCAGGGGTGCAAAAGCAAAGGGGTGGTTGTCTTCTGAGGCAGCAGCTTGGGTTGGGCAGTGCAGCCGTGTGGAAGCAGGGTCAGGCTTGCTGCTCAGTAGCCTTGTGAAATGCAATCCAAGCGCGTGTCCCACGAGATGCAGAGCGGGGCTCTGCAGAAGCTGAGGCCATTTGTGCTGTTGCTTTGCTGCCGCACCAATTCCCAGTGGGTTTTTGGTTGTTGCTTCTCCTGGGCCAGGACTTCTCGGGGTTCAGCCTCAGCGCAGAGCCTCTTGCTAACGGCAATAAGAAATGCTGGGACAGGTATTGCAGAGTAGCTCGGGGCCGGCTGCAACAATTCGGGGTATACAATTAGAAGAGTTGGCTTTGCAAAATCAAATTAGTTGTATCTTGAAAAAAATATGTAATAAGATGAACAATCTAAAATCCACAAACCAGCAGTATTTAATTCTACTGGCTCTTCCACAGCAAATTAGGGATTCCCATGGAAAGTTTGCCTTCTGTGAGATTTATCCATTGCTGCTTAGCTTAAAGACATATCTGCCTTCAAAGCTGAACACAAAATAGTTATCCCACGACACATTTCCCAAGTGCTTTTCTAGTGCTGTTTTCAGCACTTTAAGAGCAAATGGTTGTGTTTTCAGAACACACATTAGGTTAATTTGTGTAGTAAGGATGTGTTAGCAGGAAGCCAATTAGAGATTTCTTTTTTTCTTTTTTCCCAGAGTTATAAGACACAAAATGTGAAGTCATTAATACCTCATAAATGCTTCTCTTATTTATGTATTCATTCAGCAGGTAGTTGCTCAGTCTTGCAAAGTGAAGCAGTAGGGTAGCAGTGCTGAAAATCGAGGGGACATCTCTACTAGTGCTGCCCAATACAGACACATCCTGTACTCCTTCAGCTGCTGGGCTAGCTACATGCAGGTGGTGTTTCCACGTGCCATTTAGTCTTGCCTGGGACTTGGATTAGTTTTCAGGGTTCATTTTCAGTAGAATCAGGAATTCTTCCACTGCTTTTGTCTCCACACCTGACCAGTGGGTGTTAGCAGACGGCAATCACCGAACAGAAGACTGAAGGACAGGAGTACCCATGAATTTATCTCCTTTCCTTTCTTGCAGGTGTTGTGGAAGCATGTCTCCTGCACATGCTGAAGCGCAGGGCTGCTGGCTTCCTGCGGACTGACAAGGTGGCTGCGCTGTTCACCAAAGTTGGCAAGACGTACGCAGTAGCAGGAGACATATGCAAGAAAGTGCAGGAACTGCAGCAGCAGGTGGAAAGCAGGTGAGGCTGATGTCTGTTTACCAGCAAAATTCCCGTAATGTGTATGCAGCCTGGGGAGGTTACAGACTTGTTGGTTCATGCAGAGAGTTTTTTATTAGCCATATTGGGAACTGGGTCTTTGGTGTTTTGGACGGTTTCTTGTAGTGTAGAGGATCAGGGTGTCCAGCCTACACAAAACAACAGAAGTTAATAATAACTGGTGATTTGACAGAGTGCTCACAGCCAGGGTTTGATGGACCAGTTTGGACTGTTAGTGGGAAGGGATGTGGGTGGCAAGAGGAACTGATAGAACAGACTCATTGGAAAAGCTGTTTTAACTGATAGAACAGACTTATTGGAAGTGCTGCTAGGGGCTGTGTAAATGCAAAGAACTATGGATTTCGCCCAAAACCATGCCCAGCTATTGTTGCTCCTTGCAAATTGCATTTCCACCATGTGAAGCTGTGCAGTGGTATGGCAGGAAGCATAGCACATGAGATCTAGAAGACAGAACCATCCTGTTCCTGCGGCAGAACACTTCCCCACAGCATGCCTGAGGCACAACCACCCCCTGAGCTGGCCTCAAATAGGTTTGCTGGGCAGCAGGTACCTCCGCAGGAAGGGGTGACAACCTCCCACATGGTACAGAGACCAACTTACTGAGCAGTGCCCATGTTCTTGATTACAGCCGGGCTTGGGAAGTGATTCTGCTTTGTATAACCAGCTTGCCATCCTGTCACCAAAAGACAGCATTGAACTCCCCATTTCTGCAGTGGGCCTGTTGCAGTGCTGCCTTATGCTGTAGGAACAAACAGGGGGGTTGGCTGCAAGCAAGCTCCCAGCTGGCTTTGGATGCTCATTTGCTTTAGTTCTGGTTTCTCGGTTTGATGTTGCTTATGTCTTAGTTGTCTTGTTGTCATTCTGTAGGTGGTAGGAGAGAGGATCTCACTGCCAAGACACTAGCACAGGCTGTGCTGTAGCTAGCTATACATGGTGCTTTACAGAGAATAAAAAGATGGGCCTGTGCCCAAGGACTGCCTGACAATTGTGTGGCAGGAGCTCCCTGGAACAGCTCTGCCTGTGTTAATCTCAAATCCTACTCTGTGCTCCAGGTCTCAGTGGGAATATCTCATGCTGAAGCAGCTTTGTGCCCTCGTGGGCTCATGGGTAGCTTGAGCTTGAAGGTACAAGAGAAAGCCAGGAGACAAGAATCTTTTTTACCATCCTCTATGTAGCTTTCCCAAATGAGTATGAAGCTTTATTTGATAAGAAGCAAATTTCTGTTCAAGTGCAACTTACTCTACATTATAGTTTGCATTTTGTTGTGTTTTCATTCTTTTGGGGCCTATGGTCTGCAAGAGATTTGCTGCCTGCTGATTTCAGCCTACAGTATGGGGAAGTTTTGGAGGAGCTCAAACAAGGCTCTTTCTAAAGCTTCAATAGCAAGAAGATATTTTTGTTAGGGGATACTGACAAACCCAATATTGACCTGTTTGGGGGATTTTTTTAGAAGTCGTTTAGCATCTCTTCTTGAATTAGATAGTTCTTACAGACATCTCAGATTGATAGCCCGGAACAGAAGCATCCTGAATCAGTAGTCAGAGCTATGATTTTCAGAAAATCCCTGATGAGGGACTGACTAAGACTCCACACCCCAGTAGTGAGTGCTAACATAATATACACAGCTAGTATACAGGTACGCATTTGCCAGATACACAGTATGTGTTCCTACAGCATTCTTTTCACTGGAAGGTTTCCAGTGAGGGGAAGAGAGTCTGAATTCTGACAACTTTTACTTTATCTCCTTTTGCAGGAAAAGTCAGCCCAATGGACAGGAACCCCTCAAGAGGCAGGGATCAACCACAAGCAAAACACCTGTACTGACACCTCAGGCCATCAAACACATATGGGTTCGGACAGCATTGATTGAGAAAGTGCTTGACAAGATTGTGCAGTATATTGTTGATAACTGCAGGTAAGGAAAGAATTAGAAGCACAGAGGTTTATAAGACTGGTATGTTTAGGTCTTTTGATTTCATCAAGTCTTCTGCAAACTTCTTTGATACTGAACAGATCTGGAAGGGAGAAAACCAGTTACAAAGTCATTCAGTCATGTAGAGAAAAACCACTTGTTTTAAATCTTTGACAATGTTACAGACGTACAAAAATGCTAACAGCCATACAGAAATCATAGAGAAATACAAAAATTTCTCTACAGAAATCAGATAAAAAACTAACTTTCAATTTAGTAAAGGTGGTTTTTTATTTTTTTTTTTAAGTTGGCAAAATATTAAACAATGCTAGCAGAAAGAGTAATGCATTCAGAAGTATGTGAAGCCTTGGTCCTTTCTACTCACTAAGGCACCTTAGGCCTCAGTAGTTATTTAGGTGCCCAAATTCTAATGGGACCTAGACCTCAGTGACTTAGTGGAATAAATGTATTCTAGTAGGTCAGGAATGCTTAATTCACTTACATTTGTTTGAAAGTAACCCTTTGGAATTTTAGCACGTCAGGAAGAAGGGAAATGAGGTGAGAACAGGGGGAATTAATGATGTAAAACCGTAGAATTTTGCAAAAAGGTTCTTTTAAATCATATTTCCTTCTTCAAAAATTTGGGCTTTGTATAAAGTGAAACTTCCCTTGCAAAACTAGAGAAGAGTATCAATGCCTTATGGATGTAATCCACAGGGACTCTTTAAGAGGAAAAGGGAAGTCCTCTATTCTGTCATTTCCTACTGTCCAGCATTAGCTTTGGTTTCCCAAGAGGTGGTTCTGAACTCCCCTTTGTGCCTTCCCATTCTCCCGTAAGTGATTAAGAAGAATTGTGGAGCACCTTGGGGACAGTTTCCCATGAGAAGAGAAAGGTAGGAACCCTAAAGTTCTATCTAGTCCCAGAAAAGTATATCTACCCAGTTTGCAATTACCATTGCAGTTTGTTCACAGTGCTGCTCTTCTAGGTCTTTCTGCACTAGGGGAATACATTCTTAGCTGTCCAGCGCCTCAGGGTCTGAACAGGGAGAGAGCTAGGGCAGAGGAATTTACTCTGACAGTATTTTTTGTTTGCATTATTGTTTTATTTGTCATCAGCTTTATTTTCATGATCTATCTGGCCACTAAAAAGAAAGAGAATGGAAGAAAGGTCTTTCTGCTGTTCAAAGAAAACCGTTCCTCTGAGAACAATTTCAAGAGCTGTGTGTAGAAGAAACTGAGAGGGTTGGCTGTGTCCCACAAACATAGTTAATGAAAGTATTTTGTATCCAGTGAGTCAGGATATTTGCTGATACATGGATACAATAATTTTTTACCTTTTCTTCCACATAATTCATTTGATATGTGACAAGAGAATTAGGTCACAATTGTTTCATTGCCGTGTATTGTATGTGTTCCCTTACCGACTTCACCATTTGTGCAAATGGGTTAGGGCCATGTCCTTAATTGTAGGCGTCTGATTTTGAGAACCTCACTCACAGTGAATAAGGCTTGTTCTCATGCAATTTTGTGAAATAACTGCTCAAATGCTACATGTTTAACTTCTTCAGCTTTTCTGTTCTTGAGGAAGAGATGATTTAGAGTTTGAGCCCCATCTAGTGGAAGAGACGGCAGATAATGACAGTTTGAGATATTTCAGTGTTTAGATTTTTTGACAGTTTTTTTTAAGTCAGCTTTGCCTGCTGTGATGGGAAGACTTTTGGGTCACTGCAAGAGCTAGTACTATTTGTAGTAGTTCATTGTTCTGACAGCGTTTCAAGAACATTCCTTACAGATGAACAAGGTGTTTTAAGGATGTGTGGATATCTCAGTCTCTGTGGAAAACTGGCAAAATTGCTTACAGAGAGTTGTTATTTGTCTCCATATTGCATTACTGTCTAAAGCCTTAAATCAAATATACTGGGTAAACACATTTAGCAAAAGGCAAGCTCCTGCCTCTAGAGCTCAGTGTCAAAAATAGATGAGGCAGAAGGAGCATACTGAGAGGAAGTGACTTGCCTGAGATTATACAGCTGATGAGTGGCAGAATATGGATCAAAAGTAGGGATGGTGGTCATCTTATGAAATACGGAAGTCTGGAGGGTAGGTTTATTGAACTGATTGTTCGAGGCTCCCTTTATGCTCCGTGGAGATCTAGTCAATGTTACTGATAGAGTTTGGGAAATGATCTGATACTAAAGGAAGTGTCTAAAATAGGTCAAGTTAATTTCTTCATAGCTTTCTTACAATACATTTTAATACTCTTTAAGAATAGGTAGAATCATAGTGTCATCTAGATTGGAACGGACCTTCGAGATCACCAAGTCCAGTCATTAACTTTACCTAGCAACTGCTTTTCTTCTACCTGTCTAGCTCAGGAAATGCATGGGGTTTGGATCCCTTTGGTCCCATTTCTGGTGGTTTTGGTAGCCAATTTTCTTATTGCCCATTGTGTGAGAGAGTGTATTTGATAATCGCAGCTAAATTCTGTTGCTGCAATTCCTTTTGCATTAGAACTGAAACTAAAACCAAGCTTGGAAAGCACTACAGATATACAGCCTAGATTCAATTTTCAGCCTTGGTAAAGCTCTTAGAACTCTAGACTCTTAAATCTTCCCTTTTATGTAGGTAATTTAATTGTCTGAATTCACACTTGAAATGAGCATTTGGCCTGAGTTTTTATTATGTTTTAAGTATGACCTGGTATATGACTGCCGTTATCTATTTTGCTTTCTTTGGCTTACTTTTTGTTAAGCAATAATGTCATATTTTTAAAGTCAATGGACTAATACTACTGGGAGACATAAGAGCTTTTAAAAATAACAGCCAGTGTTTTTAACTGGGCTCTAACCTTTTATTCCTAGTAAATATTATGAAAAAGAAGCTTTACTGGCAGATCCTGTTTGTGGCCCAATACTTGCTTCTCTCCTAGGTAAGTTCTTGCAAAGTTACTTCTTATTATGCTAAAGAAAACTGCTTCTGAAGCCATTTTATTTTATAACTGTTACAACTGTTATCTCTAGCACATAGTTTGGCTAGCTGTAGTAGAACAGTAGAGGAGATGATGTTTTGTTGACTCCAAGTCCAGTGGAGACCAGTCCTATTAATTGTAGGTTAGATCAGAGAATAGAACAAAAATGGTATTTTTATAGCATGCTTGCTAGCAGATTGGAATTGTTAATGCTGCTTTGGTAGGGTATTGTGTCCTACAGAAATATTTTTTACACAGCCCTAGATAATAGGATATGATATTATATATATTGTCTATATTATGTGCTGATCCTGTAGGATCACTAAGTGATCATTAACATTCACCTGGCTTGAGAGGCAAATCATACTTCTGGTACTTGATCAGCAGGGTAAGATCACGTATGTTTGCAAACAGACTCAGAAGTTTTCTTTCCTGGGCTGTTTTCTTAGTTGGACCATGTGCACTGGAGTATACCAAGCTAAAAACAGCTGATCACTACTGGACAGACCCTTCAGCAGATGAACTTGTTCAACGACACCGGATTCACGGAGTTCATGGTCGCCAAGACTCACCTTCAAAGCGCCCAGCGCTGGGAGTAGGTATTTACTATGCAGCTATTTCAGAGTTACAGGGCATCAGAAGAGGAATGGCCAGCAGGTTGGGGGGCTTATAAAAAAGATGGAGAGCAATATTTTGCTTGGGCAGATAATGACAGGACAAGGGTGAATGGTCTTAAACTGAAAGAGGGGAGATTTATATTAGATGTCACAAGGAAATTCTTCACTCAGAGGGTGGTGAGGCACTGGCACAGGTTGCCCAGAGAAGTTGTGGATGCCCCATCCCTGGAGGTATTCAAGACCAGGTTAGACGAGGCCCCGAGCAACCTGATCTAGTGGGTGTTGGAACTAGATGATCTTCAAGGTCCCTTCCAAAGCAAGCCATTCTATGATTCTGTATGCTGAAAATAAATACAACCCAGAAGAATTAGAAGAACCCTTTTTTTCTCTTCTGTAATGGAGCCTTTATCACAGGTTAAAAGTCCATTTTGACCCAAATATTCTATCTGTTTAGAAAAGTTTGAGATCCAGGGCCAAATTCTGTGGCTTTTGATTTGTGATTTCATCAGGTAGTTCATGAGAAATTATGAGCTGCCTTAGCCTGGGGTGAGGAAGAGTCCAGATCCTTTCTCTGCAAGGTCTCTTGGCTCCAGAAGAAGTTGCATTCTACAGAGATTGGTCTGAATGAAACTGTGTTCCTGTTTTACTGGACTGTCATTACAGTCATTCCCATGCTGCTTGATTTGCCTTGACTGTTTTTGTGTGTGTGTGCATGCTAGATCCGGAAACGGCATTCAAGTGGGAGCACATCAGAAGATCGCTTTGCTGCTTCAGCAAGAGAGTATGTAGAGTCTTTGCACCAGAATTCCCGAACACACCTCCTGTATGGCAAAAACAACGTCTTAGTCCAGCCAGTAAGTACACTGATACTTACAGAAACCTGTGTTATCTGGCCATGAGAGAATCAAAATATATATGTGGTGCATAGGGTGGGCCAAATTTCCCATTTTTCTCTTGTATTTTTACACGTGATTGGGTATTATTCTTGTTACTGAATTTGTGAAACAGGCTTTGTCCTCGTTGCCAAAAAGTTTTAAATAATGTAACATTGAGAACAAGGTTGATAGTTGTCACTTTCAGGATCTTCATGTCTCCGAGGAGGGTACTTCAGTGTTCCATCACTATGTCATGCTATATCTTGTAAGCTGTATTAATTTAAAAATAGGTTTCTTGAACCGAAGACTTAAGTGCATTGATGATGGAGTTGTGCAGGACCTGGAAGTTGAAGTGTGATTAGACCAGATAAAAATAGCCTGGCATGTTCTAACCATGGCCAAACCTACTGGGCTGACAGGGTGTGCAACATTGAGGGGGCTGGAATTAAGAACTCAGAATTGTGAAGGGGTGGATAAACAGGAGATGAAAAAAGCATGCATGCACTTGAATCACCTTCCTTTTCTGTTTTTTTTCTGTGAACAGAAAGATGACTTGGAGGCAATTCCTGGGTATCTCTCCCTTCATCAGTCAGCAGATAGTTTGACATTAAAGTGGACTCCAAATCAGCTGATGAATGGAACTCTCGGAGATTCAGAGCTGGAGAAAAGGTAGTCATTGCATTCAGGAAAAGATTGGAAGCATTCATGGTGCTTATTTCTCATACACTTGGTAATATGGCATAAGTGTAATAGAACTGGTTTAACCTAAGGGCTTCTGAATAACTCAGAGGCTGAGGTGTCAAGCAGCTTGGGTTCTGTTCCTGTTTTGCCACAGATTAAGTGACTTTCCAAATGTCCTGTAGTGTACTTTGTCTTAAAACAACAGAACAGGAAAGGAACAAATGTGTAGACAAGGCTCAGATGCAGGCCCCCAAGGGAGTTCAAATACATAACTACTGGAATGAACTGGGACCCTGCAGGGGACCTCTGGATGTTAGCATGGTAAAACTCAAAATTAAGTAACACATTAATCGTCAAAATGAACTTTTCAAAACTCACTTAGGGTGGTTGTTAAATAAATAAATAAATAAATAGATTCCAGAGTATTTATTCTAAAAAAGGGCCCTCTGGATTAGTGAGTGATACAGTAATATACATCACAAACAGGATATTGCAAAGTATGAGTTGGATACAGGGCCTTTTCAAATGGAAAATAAAAGCCCACTTTTCCACGTGTTCTGGAGAAGGGACTCAACACTACCTTCCATCATTGCAGTTCTAGCGACTCCCTTCAAAGGGTCATAAATCACGTGACAGGCATGGCTAATTTCAACCTCAAAAGAGAGGCCTGTAATGTCATTTCATTCATTAGATCAGTTACTAATTTAGTGTGACATTCTGCTTCAGTGGAAGAGCAGGTAAAGTCCTGAAGCAGGCTAGTATGTTTCCTCAGAGAATGCCTCCTTCAATCCCAGAACAGTGCTCTCTAATGCTTAATCCACCCTGGGATTTTTGTTTTTATTTTTTAATTTCATATATATATATGTACTTTTAATAGAGCATTGTTGAAGCCTTGGGTCCTTGCTTTTAATGCTAAATCGTTGAGGTTGTTCTCAGATGGGTTCAGAGCCGTTTCCAGTGTTTAATCTGTAAATTTGAGCCCCAGTGGATTTACGTGCTTCTGCTCAAAAATCCCATGCGCAAGAAGACATAAGTGAATCTGCCTGTTGTGAAACCCACCTACAAGACCACCATGAAGTCTGTCATGGGCTTTTTAATCTTAGCTGGAACATTGTTCTAACCTGGGAGGGGTGGAGGTGGGGAGGTTAGGGTGGGATGAGCGGGGGGACGGGGGAGAAGAGGGAGGGAGATTATGAAAAGGCTGGTGTCAGATGTAGCTGCTGTGGAGAACTAATTCCTTTGCCTTTTACTTGATTATTAATGCAACTTAATTTGACAAATTTAAAAAGTAGTTATTAACTTAGCAAAGTTTTTTTTTGGGGTGCTTGGAACCGCAAGCACTCCTGAATGTAAAAAAAGAAAAAAAAAAATCTCCTGCACTTTTTCCTTCCCTATTAGCGTTTACTGGGACTACGCATTAATAGTGCCACTCTGCCAGATCGTCTGCATTCACTGCCATCAACAACGTAAGCATAAACCTTCTTCACGTGGGGGTACCCCCAAAGCCCCTGTCTGCCAGGTGAATTTTAATGCTGCTAATGCTGCTACCATTTCATATGGTGCCTGTTAGGGAGTTAATGCAAAAGAAGGCAGACCATTTTTCTTCAGATGTCTTCACTGAAAGACCTGGTAAGGACTTCTTTGCCAAGCAAAGCTTCAGTTGTCACTTGCTTTCTATGTTGTTTTTTCCTGTGCGTTTTGTTTTCTCTGAGTTATCTGTGCAGAACAGTACTTCTGGAAACTGTTAGCAGCAAGTATTAAATGCAGAAGCTTTGGTTCTCTAAGCATGGGCCTCAATCCACTGACCTTTACAAAAAAAAAAACAAAAAGGGGAAAAAAAAAAAGCAGGTCTGTCAGTGACATCATCAACCGGTAGAAATGGTATGTGTCTGACCATTGAGTTCTGATGAGCCCATTGTGCTCAGTGTAGAGAGAGGGATCTGAACAAGATGCATCTCCGACTGCTTTCCTTACCATGAGCCTTAAACCAAAATCACAGAGCAAAGATAATGAACGTACAGAAATTTTATTTGCATTCAGATTGGAACTGCAGTCGGACTAACAGAACTTTTGAGCTAAGTGCCTATTTTAAAAGACAGCTTATATATGCACTGCTTTAAAACATGCAAGTGGAAGAGCCACTTGACTGATCACTTTCCTTACGTGTTGTTAACACTTGGAACTAGTTATCCCATGCCAGCCCAGGCGTATGGGGATGTGTTAAATCATTCAGTCCTTGCTGGCAGAGGACAGCTGCAGTGCTAGTGCAGCTTTATTTGCCTCACTTGGATCAGCTTTCCCAGAACACTTCATGCCTGTCCAGGGCTGCAGTGACTGGTCAGGTGCGTCACCACTCTGCTTTGTGGCAGTTTCTCAGAAAAAGGGGAATTGGATAACAGATGTGAAACGTGACGGCCTTTGTTGTTGTTCATTGAGAAGACTGTTTCAGCAACAGGTGCGGGTGTATACACAGCATGATTTTTGTTGTTTGCACAAGATGACAGACACTTGGCGGTCCTGCCGCAGCACCTAGCTACCAGACTGGGACTTGTACAGCCACGCTATGGCACACATCCTGCTCTTGAGACATTTCCCATTTACCACGTGGCTCTAGATACTGTAGAGGGAGAAATAGCAGAGGTAAAAGTTTCAAAAGCACTCTGGTGAGTTACGATCTTCATTCTGTAAGTTTTAGAAAAGGAAAATGAAGAACCTAATTCATTAATATGCTTTTGAAAATTCTACTCAAGATTCAGATCATTACACTTAAAAGAGTTCCCAGAGCCCAGAGTTTTGTTATTGGTACTAAAGTTCTAGTGACAGTGAAGATAGACGAGAAGAATTTACAACAGGGAATGTGACTTGCTAATTCTCACAGGAATAAAGCTTTTGGTAATATCCATGAGGCTAGCCTTCATTCTAAATCGTGTCCTTTGTCAATTATGCCACATGCCAAACACTTAGTTTACTTATTCCTTTATTATTTATTATATTAGTGTTCAGAATCACTTTAAAGGTTTCTGCACGAGGCCTGTCAGTTTGTTTGAATCCTGAGCTTCTTTAAGACTAAAGGACTGAGGTCACCCCTAGATTATCCTGTGTCTTACAGAGGTTTATTTATCTACTTAGAGGTGGTCACAAATGAAACTTGCTTAGAAGGTAAGAGCAACAAATAGAGATTCCGATGTAACAGTGTGGACTCCCGTTGTCCTCCTTTGCAGCAGAAAGCAGATGGACATTAGTCTTGGTGAGTCAGGATGGAACTCAGAGACCTCCACTGCACTTCCCCCAAGGAGGTCACCTCCTTGCATTTCTTTCCTGTCTGGAAAATGGTCTTCTGCCTCGTGGTCAGCTGGAACCACCACTTTGGTCCCAACAGGGCAAGGTACTGCCTTTTCTGATGAGCTGCTTGTAGTAGGGCTGATCTTACCATCTTTGCAACAGCAACTTGCCCCACAGAGTCTGGGCATTATTATAAAGCAGCTGGAAATCAAAGTGGGAGGCAAAATAACTCCATTTAGTCCAACTTGATTCTTATAAAGATTGTCCATAAAAATTGTGCATACCTTCATTGCTGCATTGCGCATTGCACTGGAATCTGCTGTTGTATCAAAACATGATGCATTAGTATCAGTCCCAAACAATAGGGACTGAGACTCCAAGAGTCTGGGATATACTTGCTGTCAGAGGCTTGGATTACTGAGGAAGCTGGTGCCCAGCTCCCATGGATTACAAGAAAAAGTTGTGTTTTAAGTACACAGAAAAGTTGCGTATCTCTAAACCACCATCTATTTATGATTCTAGTGTTTTGTTCCCTCACCCCTTCCCAACACTGAAAGTTTTATTTTAGGATTTAATATGCCAAAGGTCCCAAGTACTTAGTTTGTTGTGCTCTGTTAGTATTTGGTAGCTGAATGAATGTATGGGATCATTACTTTCTCTAGGGTAAGGTATTTCCAAAGCTTCGAAAACGAAACAGCAACAAATCAGTGGACCTAGAAGAAATGCCGACTGAAGACACTTCTACAGACTATGTGTTCAGAATTATCTATCCAGGACACAAGCATGGTAACAGTAAGTGCCTTTGTTCTGCTTTGCTTAAAAACAGACAAAACCAAGCAAACAAATAACAGTAAAAAAAAAAAAAAAAAAAAAAACATAGATAAGAAAATCTTGAAGTAATATCCTGGGAAATAACTGAAGGTAACAGACAAGCTGTTTGGGGGTGGAGGGAAGTGGAGCGGTGTTGGGGAAATCTACCACAAAGTTTCACTGGTTGATAATTGTGATCAACAGGTACAGCTTACTGTAGGTTTCCTTAACAAAGTGAAATTTCTTCATGGAAACGGAGTGGAGGTGGGAGATCTTACTTACATCTACTCTGTGTTTTGCAGAGGAAGTTTTCAAAATACTCCCCTGGGCTTGCAAACTGAGACCAAAACCAAAAAGATTGTTTTACTATCCAGGAGCAATTTTGCTCCTTAAGTGAGGATATTTTTATTGGCCATGCTGCTTGCTTGTAAAGTTACTATCAGAAAAAAACAAACAAATAAAACATAAACTCAACTCTTAAAAGTACCCCCAAGAACTCCCTGGGCTGAGTTTTCCTGGCTTGGAAGCAAGAACTTAATGGATAAATAAGTGTCCTTCTGAGGAAACTAAATGAATTCCCAAGCACCAAACCACCTCATGTCATCAGTGAATACAAACTCCTTACATGCAAGAAAGCTTTTGAGCTAGTTCTCAAACAGCACATTCAGTTTTATTCCCCATGGCAAAGAAGCAAGAATTTCCCACGAAGATAAGACCCTAAAGTTTACAGGGAATTTGGATTTTTTGTTTGTATTGGGACTGCAGCTGAGAAAGCAGAAATCTCAATTGTGACCCCTCCTTACCCCAGGGGACTGAACCACAGTAGTGGTTATGTTTTATTAGGGCCTCTGAATTTGCGCAGGTAAGTTCATGTACCCGCACACCAGCAAAAGCATGTTCTCCCTTTGCGTGAATCAAAGGGACTGCAGATTCTGTGGGCACGTTGAGCACAGACCTGCTTGTTGAGTGCAGGGCAGAGAGCTGGCTCCTGCCTGAGGCTTCCTTAGAGGCAGGCCCGTACCTTGCACGTTTGCAGCGCCAGGCAGAGCTGGGGAGCAGACTGTGTGCTGCCCAGATGAGTCTGACATGGGTACCAGAGTGGAAAGGAGGCCACAGTAATGATTTGGCATGGTGAAGGATGCAAACTAGTTGGAGCCTTGAATTCCTATGGAGTTTTACTAAGGAGCATACTCACCTACTGCAGGCTGGCATTGGGACCTTCCTCCACTGCCATGATCTGCGTGTTCTTGGGGAACAGCCTATGCACGATCAGAAGCTGGCCTGTGTTTGGTGGAGCATGCTTTTTTTGTAAGAACCTCATTTTTCATGCCCACTCACACAGGAGCTTGTGCCCTCAGAAAGAGGGCAGGATTCAAATCCTTTGTCTTTGCTGAACATGTCCTTTTGAGCTTTCCCGCAGAATCAAGTTCTCTCTTCTTATGCTCCTCTTTCACTATTTTCTTTGAGCAGTAACTATTAACTACCACCACTTAGCTGCCAGCCGTTCTGCCTCTGTTGACGATGACGAGGAGGAGGAAGATAAGCTACACGCAATGCTATCAATGATCTGCTCTCGGAACCTCACAGCTCCTAATAGGATGAAAGGTTTTTATCCTCCTCCCCGTGTCCCAGAGCTCTATTGCAGCTCGTTCCTCTGATGCATACAACAGTGTTGGCATTATTACAGGGCAAAACATTTCACTCACACAATGAGACCTGGAGGTTAAGTTGACTGTGGAGAGGCTGGGAATATGCTCACAACCTACGGGAAGGGGAAACAGCAGCATCTTAAATCTCCTTTGAGCATCTGTGCTGCTAAACAAACAAATCTTTCCTTCCATAGGCCTCCTGCCCCACCTTCATAAAAACTGAATACTAGAGCATGTTCTCACAAGAGGAGGAGGGAGTATAACAGGCCTTTGTTTTCTCCCGCCATGTATTACTCATGTACAGTGTAACAGACTGTGGAGGGCAGCCTTATATAGGAGAAGATCAGAGGTGCACCGTTACAGCAGTGACAGTATGGTTTGTGCTGGGCAGAGTCAGAAATGGAGTATATGTATATAATGCCTGTGTAGACAGAATAAGGAGAACAAAAGTGCAGTGAGTTTGAGCCCCAGCAGTGGTACAAGTATTCGTGCTCCCACCCACACTCTGGATAACTCTGTAAGGTAGCGGAAGAGTGCAGAGAAGATTGGGATCAAAGCCTTTTTGTGCTCAGGTGCTTTCATTCCATCTCTTGCATTTGTAGGCTAGGTGGTCAGCTGCAAGACTCTCTACCTTCCCAAAATGTGTCATCTTGTTCTTTCCCTAATTGCATTCACAACAGATGTATAAAGTTAGTATTCTCAAGAAGTATAGGTATTACCAAGCATTCAGGGTGTAGTAGTATAGTTCTGGAGACTTGAAAAGTCCTTACCTCCTCAAAGGAGGAAGCTGAATGCTGTACAAAATCCATTCCCAAGGCCAAAGGTCTCCCGCACAGCTAGAATTCTAAAAGCTTGCAGTTGTTCAAAGGACAGACAGATGTCATCCTGGCCTGTCCACGAGTTCATGTGAAATCTCTCACTCCTCTAGGCTTACTTACCAGTTACAGAACAGCTTCAATACCACCAGACCTTTGGTCTTGATACCTCTTGAGTGCACATGCCAACTCTGGTATGCTCCTGTTATAATCAAAACAACAGCCTCTGTCTCCTGCTGATAACTGGACTTTATCAGCAAGAACAGAAGCTTCTCTGTTATCAGGCTGTAAAGTAGCTGTCAAAAGCTGAACATCCACAGAGGAAGTCAGGAGAGCAACAGCATGCAAATTTGATTCTTGTCTATATTTTTCATTCGTTGTGTTAGCATGAACATGCTTCTTCTGGTGTCTCTGTTCCCTCAGAAAAACACAATGTATCTTGAGTCGAGATAAGACACTCACACCTTTAAATAGCAGAGTCGTGAGTTTATTTCTAGATGGATGATTGCCCTGGTCTGATGGAACCACCTGTAGGAGACTGCAGTTGCCTGCATCTATACAGTGCCTAAGATTTGCTTAGGTAGGATATAAATGTTCATTCAGAGAGATTCTCCTGGTAGGTTGCCCTCACACATCCCAAGGTTAGTAGCACCTAAAACTGATAAAGCCCAGCCCAAGTTAACAGAGATTTCTTAGAGTGTATGGATGGGAAGAAACTCTGCTATACATCGTTACCCTTGAAGAAAGGCGCTGGTTCAGAAAGTCGCTCTGAGTCTTAACTGATCGCTTCTGGATGTGGGTGATCATAGAAAGGAGGGAGGTCTAACACTGACATATGCACGTTAAGAAGCTAATGCTGTGATCAAAAACATAATTCAGTCTTTAGTCAGGTGATGGAAATTTTAAATTATGCTACTAGAATGGCTGTCAGGTAATTTTATTATTATTATTTTAATCTTGGTATAATGGTGGAGCTAGGATTAATGGTAATGGTATAGCTAGGGTTATGTCTGCTATTTGAGTAGTGATTCTTGTTGAACTAGATTGGACTTGCTGTTGTCTGTCCAGCAACACCCCTTTTAAATAATGACAACACTGTTGTAGCAGGTTTGCTAGCCATTTGCTTGTACATTTTGCAACATGCTCAACTTTTGCATGTAGCTGAAGTTACAGATTATACTACAATTAAATAAAAGATGCTGTTCACTCTAATTCTTCACTAATTCAGGTACCTTTCATCTGAATATTTAGGTTCTGTGGGGTTCTTTCCTTCTTTCCAAAAAAAAAAAAAAAACCATAATAACTGAAAAACCCACTTTTCTTGTCTGTAGAGGGGAGGCAAAAAATAATGATCTAAAAATGTTTGCCCAATGGTTTTTATTTGAACCAAATGAGAAGCTGCAATAAATACTGGGTCATTCAGCTCCTTCCTTGAAGAATTAAGGTGAAGAGCATTTTTTCATCACACTTTGTTTTGTGAAGTGAAATACACATGACTGCTTCCGCATGAGCCTGTGCTTTTTCTGTTAACAAATGTTTCTACTCCACTCCTTCCTCACCTATGCCCACTTTCTAATAGGCACTACTAAAATGCTTTATGCTACCTTGATTTAAAATGCATGAGATGGTTTGGAATTGCCCCTACCACCACCCAATAAATGTATGTTTTAAAAGCACGGCCCAGGGGACTGGATTTTGCTTACCAATGTTCATTCACTGGCATATAGTATTATGGCATTTGCCTTAATTTTAATCATGGGTGAGCTGAAAGGCCAGTTATTTATTATAAAAACAAACAAAAAAAAACACAAGCTCAAAGGCCAGCTGGAAAAGCTAAAGAGACGAAGCCAAGCTTTTAAAGGCAACTGGTGATTTTTTGGTGTTGCCTTAACGAAGCTGGTTTAAAAAAAGCAATTAGATTTTGGTGAGCAGGGATAACGCGAGAAGCTGCACTGTACTGTTGGATCACATTTTCCTGCAGAGAATCCTACTTTACAAACATAATGTTGATGTTAGTAGGACTTGAACTATCCCATGCTAAGTAATTTAGGATCTAGTTGTAAGAAGGGGGAAAGAAGCATCTTCTAAAAATAACTGAACCAATTTTTATTTCTTTTATGCTCAAACTTCCACTCTAGCTGGACTAGCAGTTACATGGCTGATTCCAGGAACTGCAAAATGAAATTCTAAGACCTGAGATAAAAAGAAGGTCAGGTTAGATTATCTCTTCTAGCTTTAAATAATATTATCATAACATTGCACAATAACCAGTTTTAGTTGTTTTTACAGCACCCTTTTCTCTGTTCTCTTGAAATATGGGCTGGGATGTGCATGGGCAAGAAAGGGGGAAATGGTGAAGGGATTTCACTCAGGTGAATGTGCACAGCATGCTGCGGGTTTAGGTTATGGTGAGAGCAGTATTTCTGAGGTTAACTAAGACAGTGCTCTCCCCTTTTTGCAATCAAGGTTCAAAGCCTGCTGAGAAGTAAAGCATGAAGCCATCAGGATGCACAGAAGGAAGAAAGGGAAAGAAGAAAAAAATTTGATGGCCTGCTGTTTTTGTTTTTGTTTTTTGTTTTTTGTTTTCCCTAGACACGAGTGAAATGATAGAGATGCAAGGTTTTGGGACAAACTTGCTTTCGTGGCAGCTGGAGCATTGTAGCCAAGGCTCCTCATGTGTCTCCTGTTCAACAGGCAGCTCTCCCTATGACATACCCAGCTGCTGCAACTGCATCCACGATAGGTAAGCAAGCTGTGCAGACAGCTTAGGTGGGAAAATTAGTGCCACAGTTGAAAGCAAGAGTATTTTATTGGTTGCAGCACCAGAGACAAAGAATAACAATTTTCAAATAGTTTCTAACATGAAAAGATGGAGTTTTATAGCGAGGCACTTCGTTTGTTAAAACTAGCCTATTAAGCTAATCTCAAGTTACGTTTTGATAGAAAATTTGCAGTTAGTTTTTTTGTTTGTTAGTTTAGTTTAGTGCAATTCAGCTCTGGAGGCATGTTATTTAACAAGTAATTAACAATTATAATGAAGGACAACAACTCATCTAATTTGACAAGGACCTTTACAATGTACCTGAAGCAATTGTAGCTAAATGCACCAGATTAATTTGTTTTGGACCAAAATGCTGGTGGGAAAATACTTTTAAAAGTATAATTTCTAATTACTGGTGTCCCTTAGGTAAATAAATCTTGATGCAGAGAAGTAATTGCTATGTGTAAAGTTCACGATGATTTCTGTCCCTGTGACCTATCATGTTCCCGATAACGTGTCTCCACAGAACTCCATTAAAGATGCTGTGTGAAAGCATGAAGAGGCAGATAGTGTCCAGAGCCTTTTATGGATGTAAGTGAAGCTTCTTAGATCCAGCCCTTGTATCTGTACGCTTACCTAAAAAACATGTAATGCTTGCTTTAGAAAGTAGTCTAAAACCAAATTTATTGTTGCAAGTCAGATCAACTCAGGACACCTGTGTGGTTGAGACCCAAGTATCACAGCTCCATAATTCTGTTATTTGTAGGTTTTAATACAGCTCTGGGAAAATTGATGCATAGCAAGAACAGAACGTAATTTTACGCTGCAATGCAGCACTCTGCTTGTCTGTGTGAAATGGATTTAATCTTTGGCTCTGTTGCAGTTCCTCATTTTTGTATAGTACAAGTGCGAGGTTACTTCGCATAGGATTATTAGTGGCAAGTTTAAAATGTCACAACCTGATCTTGAAAAAGGCAGCTGATATCCTACAGGTTGCTCATTTATATTTACCTCCCTCCCTGATCACAGGGCTTGCCTACTGCCGCCATTTGTCAACAGTGCGGACACATCTGTCTGCCCTAGTGAACCACACAATTATCCCACCTGACAAGCCATCCAGTGCTGCAGGAGGTCTGACTAAAGAGGTTTGGAGCAAGTATCAGAAGGACAGAAAAGTAAGTAACAGAATGCCTCTACGATCATTAACTCCCGTACGCTGCTGTGGTGAGCTTGGTGTCCCTTAGAATTGTCCGCAGGATGTATTAAAGCTTTCTGGTCTTCCCAGGGTGACTTCTTTCTAGTAGAAAACAGTTGTTTCTTACACTTCTTTATCTTTTGCTTCTTTGATGATGGCAAAGATGTCAATGAACATCAAAGCAACTGATCTCATGATGGCTCTCATCTATTAAAAATTAGATTATTTTAATGGGAGGCATGAAAACTTTTATTGGATTGGATTTGAACTAGGGCACTAAAGGCATGCATCAAGTTGCAAAATCTGTTTATTGCCTTGGGTGCATTTCACTGTCTTTGTACTTGGAATTGAGTGTATACGAGCATGCCTGAGGAAAATAAAGATGTATTACCTTCAATACCTCTTTCTCACAACTGCTGCAGAACTACAAGGAACTGGAATTGCTAAGAAGAGTTTATTATGGTGGGGTACAGCATGAGATTCGAAAGGAAGTCTGGCCATTCTTGTTAGGTCACTACAAATTCGGCATGGCCAAAAAGGAAATGGACCAGGTAAGTACAACTTTCTGGGGATTTGAATTACCCTTGCAGAGTAGGCTTTGTTTTTCAAATAGCAAGTGTTAGTATTTATTACTTTATTAAGAATTTTACCCTGGGAGCTATTGAAAAACAGCTGAAAGGCAACACAGTCACTGGTCACAGCCAACACGGATTCACAAGGAGAAAATCCTGTTTAATTAATTTAATTTCCTTTTATGAAAAGGTTACTCACCTAATTGACCAAAGGAAGCCAGTAGATGTAATCTTTTGGGATTTCACCAAAGGTTTGTTTTTAAACTCATGCCACCAAAAGATACTGAATATGGGAGCTTCCTTGCATGGACTGCATTTTGCTGCCTCTGTTCTCCACAGTTATATGACCCGTGAGATTGATGATCCATGTGTAGGAATAGAAGGTATGCCTGGAACCGGAAAAAGAACCCAGAAACTTAGTTCTTAGTTCAGGAAATCTGGAGTTGCAACTCGTGGATTCTAGCCCCCACTTCAAAGAGCACATGCATTTATACAGCTACAACATCAGATATTTGGAAAGAAGAGAGAACCACTTGAGTCAATTTGTAAAATAAGAATTTCAGCAAATTCAGAAAAAAACCCACCATGTTGCACACAGCATGGAAGAATTGATCTGCACAATATAAGCTCCTATAGCCAGCTCTTTTCCCTGATTTTGTACCATATGAACCCGAGGATACTTGAAACCTCATCTGGAAATCCTATGAGCTAACTCAACATCATCAGTAAGTAACAGTAATAACTGGCTCCTAAAAGAATTGCGCTGTTGGACTCTAAATAAAGCTTACCATTGAATCTAACAGTCTATTAAATGAAAAAGATGGGAACAGTCATAACATCAGCACGTATAGGAGACTTCTGTCCTTAACTGAAGTCATCACGGGTAATTTATCATCGTTGCCTTCTGGTGATATTTTTGCAGTCATCCATCAGCATCTGGGGGACTTCGAAACATGGCTGTCCTCCAGCCTTCCACTAACTGTTGTATTTTGTGATTTATGACTCCGCAGCTATCTCAAGTGACAAATAGCCTGCAGCTCTTAGCATGAATGCTCTGGTAGCAGCTCCAGCCAGCAGAGTCCAGAGCCTGGAGCCAACTCACAATTGTGGTTTGTCTTCAGCTCCTGACAAGTGACAGAGTAGTGAAATTACTACATGCCCCTTAACGGCTCAGGGTTCTGTGTCCATCTTTCAATGGAGGAAGCCAGAAGTGGCAAAAATCTGTTTTATTACTATGGGAACCACAGTGGTTGGATCTGGCCATGTGCAGTATACTAGGCTACGTGAGCTGGGATTGCTACTGTTCAAGACTCTGTTCCAGCATCCAATTCTTTATAGGCTGATGTCAACACACCTGTGTCCTGGAATTCATTGCAAGAGCTATGTTAGAGATGGAACAGAGAAGGAGTTGGGAAGTAAATATAATGAAATTAGGATTAATCCAGCTCTTGCTCCATCAGATTGCATCTGACTACTGTGTGAGGTTTCACAGTCAGTGACATCTATGGTTCTTTCCTGAAAAGCATCAAGGCACTGTTGATAGCATATAAAGATGTCTATATGAATCTTTTCTGGCATCTACAGTGATAGTTTATTCCCCACAGTAAATACCTAATTGGTCCTTCCTGTGCAACATCTTACTGTTCCAGTCGTTGCATTTTACAGTGATTTGTGCTCTAGCAAGAGGATTTCAGGAGCCTTCAGGCTTTTGGTTTGATACATTACGTTTGCTTTAGTTCTTTTCTTCTGGCTTCCATTCATTTTTAATGCCGTCTTTCAAGGAGGACCAGCATTTCAGTACCTATCTGTCTGCCTGCAGGTCGATGAAGACATTGCTCTCCGGTATCAGAAGGTCATGGCTGAGTGGAAGGCCTGTGAGGTCATTGTAAAGCAGCGAGAGAAAGAATCACATTCTGCCACATTGGCAAAGTTTTCGTCAGGTAGCAGCATTGACAGCCACGTCCAGCGACTGATACACAGGGACTCCACCATCAGCAATGATGTAAGTACTCCCTTCCTTCTCAATCAACTGATGCAGGCAGTGCAGGAGGCTTAGCATTGGCACGGGTACAGCACAAGGAAGCAGAGATTTAGGTTACCAGTAGACACAGCTCTGTCAGTCTGGAGCTACTTAAATCCCGTATGGAAACTGAAGCTGTGGCCCTTCCACGATACAGCCAAGAGCCGGTCTATGTTTTGGGTAGTCTGTTCTGAGCAGGACCTGCCTAGACACTTTAAGGCTCACCTCATCCTCTCGGTAGTGGAATAGCTTCCTTCCTAAGTCTCTTTATTTATAGGTCCTTCACTCAATTCCAGCATAGGAGCAAGAGATCACTACTATTGAAGCGTATTTTTGATTCCGTCCTGTCCCTGGTTGAGAGGTTGTGTGTAATTTCATTTTGGGAGAGGGGATCTTCATCAGTCTAAGATGCTAAGCAGTAGAAAGGCAGATTGAATTAACATCTTGGTAAATTGAATAACCAATAAAGGGGTTTCTTGATTATAGCCACAATTGGACAGGAGAGCTGGTGTTTGTGTTCCAAAAGTGTCTCTGTGTGTATGTTGCTTATGCAGACTTCAGTTAGCTAACTAATGGCAAGTGAGAATACAACTTGCAGTAGTTTGAAAAAGACTTTTTAGCAAGAGAAGAGGCAAAGTGGTTGCACTGTTAAAAGAATCTGAAGGCCAGTCTTGACTTTAAACAACAGTATCTGAACTGAATTGTCTGAGGCCAGAGGTAGGTTAGACCCCTTCAAAGATAACTTAGAGAAAGAGCAGGTGCTTTTAGAGTTAGTGTTGCAGGTAGGGAAGCTTCACTGCTTTCCAAAATATTTCTAATTCACGATTGTGAAAGAGGAAGACATCATCAAAGGAGACAGATATAAGATCATAAATTGGTATTATTTTTAGAGAGTTTCAGTATAAAGACTGAGCAGTTCTCAACTGTTTGCTTGCAGGGAAACTCCATTAATCAGTGATCTTGTTCACTGCAGCAATGTAGTTATTTGTCTCTTGTGGTGGGTTTGCTACATTAATGTTTCCTGCTTCTCTGTTCTCCCCTGCTTTCTCTGAATCCTTTTTTTTTTTCCCCCCTCCTTGCCCACCCCAAGGTCTTCATATCTGTAGATGAAGCAGATTCAGCAGAACGAGACTCAAAAGGTCAAGATGACCCTACTTTCACTGTGGTGTCTGCCGACGCACCAGCAGCAGTAGCTGCCGTAGAGCAACAGTCTGTAGAGTTTGACTCCCCCGACTCTGGGCTGCCATCCTCACGGAACTACTCTGTGGCCTCAGGCATCCTGTCCAGTATTGATGATGGGCAGAGCGTCTCATTTGAAGATGGGGCTGAAGAAGAAACTAGTACTGACTTGGAAAGGACAGATCCAGATGTACCACATGTGCAGAAAGCCAAGTCAGTTGTACTGCAGTCTCAGGATTCTGTATCAGAAGAGCAGCTGTGTTCCCAGGTGGATTATTTAATGGATGTTGCTTCTGTCTGTGCTGCATCCTACACAGTAGGTCACAACTTATGTATCATAATTTTTTTCTGGCAAAGACTTGTACTGGATTTCAGATAGGATTTAGTGAGCGACAATCCCAAACTAGATCTACAGGTGGTGGGAGGATGATTGAGGATCTTTGCATCTAAATCATTTCATCTGGATTTTGAGATAGATTATAAGACAGCAATAAAATTTTGGGTCTTTTTAGAGTGAAAATAGCGTGGTAAAGATCTAGTAGCTAAAAATTTAAGAGAGGATAGGACACCAGTTGTAAAATTTCAGTGTCATTTAATTCAAGCTGAAATCCCCATTTAATCAAATTGAATCACAACCTAAATGAAGATCCAAGATTTCACCATGTCTGTTAGTATGACTGTTAACAGATGGAGTTTTTGCTTCCATTTCTCTGTTGAAGTTGCTCATCTGGACATAACCCTTTGTAAAGAGGACAGGCTTGGAACATTTGTCAGAGAAACTGTGCACCATTTACTTGGGATTTTTGACAGTAATTGAGTAGTTCAGTGCTCTTGTAAGTCCAAAGCATAATTTAACTGTTTCTGGTTTGTTGATTCTTAGACTCAGTCTGCACCTGGGAATGCTCTAACTCAGTCTGTACCCACTAGTGATGGATATTCTCTTGTTAGTGCCACCTAAGGTAGTCAGAAGGTTAGCATCAGCTCTGAGCTGTGGAGAGAGGAAAAAAGATATGAGCTCTGTTTACAGCTACATGCTCCTTACTGACGTTATCTATCTAAACTAAATGTCTGTCTAAAAATGATTTAGCAGCCTGCCTCTCTTTTGACTGAACAGCAGAGCTAGCTTAAACTTTTCTCTTCTAGATAGAATTATTGGACACTGTTGCCTTAAATTTGCACAGAATTGATAAAGATGTGCAGAGATGTGATCGGAATTACTGGTATTTTACTGCTGATAATCTGGAGAAACTCCGCAATGTCATGTGCAGGTAATACAGCTTGTAAACTGAATTACTTCTCACATAACTGTCAGAAACCATGAAGTATAATAATATGAAAATAATAATTGTACAGAAAACCTCAATAATGAACTTAAAAGAACTGAAAAGAAGGAATGGTAGTTCCTAGTGTGGAAGGTTAGAAAGTACAGATATGATAAGTGGTCCACGTTTGGAACATGGACTTGAGAGAGTGTCTTTTTACCTCAAGAAACAGATTCCATCATTCACCTTGAACTGTTCTCTTAATGTACTATTAGCTTTGTTTTCCTCCACGTAAGGATAATATATTTTTGCTACAATGGGGTGCTATAAATGGCAATTAATAATTGTGAGGTGCTCAGATACAGTGTTGCGGGACATCTACTAGGTAGACAAGAGGATTATTTAATCCTATTATCTCTTGTGCTTTCTTCTTTCTGCAGTTACGTCTGGGAGCACCTAGAAGTTGGCTACGTTCAAGGCATGTGTGACCTGCTGGCTCCTTTGATGGTTATACTTGACAATGGTAGGAAGGGGTTTTTTTTTTGGAACACGTTGGTATCTTTAGTTTTCTGTAAATGCTGTTTTTGAAGAACTTGTATGCATTAATTAAGGTTAGGTCACTAGGAAAAACAAATTTGCAGCTCTTGATCCATATTTTCTCTAAAAGTGGCTGTTGAAATGACCAGCATTAGTATCTCAGAGATTCCCTGTTTACTGACCAACTTCAGATTAAATTTTACTACATTTTCAGAGCAGCTGTGTTCCTGCAGTTGCTGATGCTGAAAACTCAACCTCAAGCTGTGTTGTTTTGAAAGATAATTAAAATGATCCAGAGTCAGGTACTGGCTTCTGTTTCACCTTAATACTGATGATGGGGATAGAGACCAGCAAAGGGGAAGACCCTTTTTTTCTTTTCTTTGCCCTCCTGTACATTACTTTGGTTCAAGGACATCAGAAGACTTGGAACACTAAGCGTTCTGCATTATACCTGCAGATCAGCTGGCTTACAGCTGCTTCAGCCACTTGATGAAGAGGATGAGCCAGAACTTCCCCAATGGAGGTGCTATGGACACACACTTTGCCAACATGCGGTCCCTAATCCAGGTGAGTCTTTTTGAATCTTATTTGAAAGAAGATGAGATTGTTTCAGAGGCTCAGGACTAGCTTGAAGGGCAAGGACTCCAGTGACTGGAGTTCCTAGCCATCTGGTACTTCAGAGCTGTGAAGGATATTTATGCAGGACCAGAATGATTCCCTACCTTTTAGGGAACAATATTTGCTGTCACAATAGACTATGCATTAGGGCAGGTCAGCTCATACTAACTTGACAAAAGAAAATTCCCCAAACTTCTGCCTTCAGTACACCAGCTACCCCATGTATGACTCACATTTATGGCTCAGTCCAGCTTCAACTGAAGTCTAGGAGAGATCACATTAAAATCCAGTCACGTCATACCTGCACAGACCGTAACCCTTCACCGTCAGTCTGTCAGGGCACCCACGCCATCAGCAATTTGCAAATGCATAACAAAAGGGCGGATCTGTGCTAAGCAGCTGCTCAGAATAACCATAGGGTCAGCTGATGAGGAGTAGCAAAGAAGTCTTCACCAGCCTCCAACACCTTCGATTTTGGCTACTTTCAGACAAGATAATGTTTAACATCTGATGTTTTGCATTTTAGATTCTAGACTCAGAGCTTTTTGAATTGATGCACCAGAATGGAGATTACACTCACTTTTACTTCTGCTATCGCTGGTTCCTGCTCGACTTTAAAAGAGGTAATAATGTTCTATGCCTACAGTTAGAGTTGTGCAAAACTGAGTAGATGTGTTTTGGTGTAAATGTCTGGATGATGAGTAGCAGCTAGGCTCACTAGAGTTCTCAGAGATTAACTACCATTGGAATGATGCTGGCTGGAGAAGGGGAGAGGGAAAGGGAGGATTCATCAAATTCTATTCTGCATAAGGCCTGCAAGACATTAGTTAGAGGGGGTAAAAAGGTCAATTTGAATAATCAGATGCTCTTGTAATGTTTATTCCCATTCAGAATTGTTGTACGAGGATGTATTTACAGTGTGGGAAGTTATTTGGGCAGCAAAGCACATCTCTTCAGAACATTTTGTCCTTTTCATTGCCTTAGCACTTGTGGAAGTTTATCGAGAGATTATCCGTGATAACAACATGGACTTCACTGATATCATCAAGTTTTTTAATGGTAAGAGACATTTTTAAGAGTGTCGTTTTGATAAGAAGAAAGTATCCAGAGTTTGCTGCTTCGCCCTTATTCTGACAAACCACCTGCAGATGTGCAGTTTTCTTGCTGACATGAAAAGCCCCATTTCAGCTTAAGCTGTAAGTCTCTTACCCCGTCAGTCATGTTGCTTTTCATGTAAATGAAGAGCCCAAATTTTCAAAAAATTCCTGAAGATCTTACTTGGCACACAAACTCCTCAAAAACAAACAAACAAACACACACACACTAAAGATTCTGGTCTATCAAGATGTCAAGAGTTACTTTACTCTAACTATCTTACTCTACTACAGACCTGTTTATGTGGAACTATTGAGCCACATTGCTCCAGGTACACGAAGCCCTCCTTATCACTGTATTATCACTTGCATCCCAGTCAATCCAGCAATGGTTCCTTCCTGGAGGGACATCTTTTGATCAAGTTAGGTTCTGGTTCTGCAGCTTTACATTTTTTAGAGTCCAGAAGGGCTGTTAACAGGCATGTGTGGGGGCAGACCTCCCATTCCTGTTCTGTGGTCATAAGGCACTGAGGTTTTCTGGAGCAAGAGAACTGACACCTGAAGGATTAGATCTTCATGCAAGGACCTGTAGCACTAAGGGGTTCATTCATTTATTCTGTTGTTAATTCTGCACACCTAAAGCCCAGCAATAGTTCTGGATTGCTGCTCATGTTACACTAACTAATCAATGCTAACGTTACAGTACTACCAATGCTAGGGCAGGAAAGTTCCTGTCACTGACAGTTAAGAATGTTTGTCTGTGTCTTTTAGAAATGGCAGAGCATCATAACGCCCAGGAAATACTGAGGATAGCAAGAGACCTTGTCTACAAAGTGCAGACGTTGATTGAGAATAAGTGATAACAGACTGTCATTGTGGGCCTCGTTGTGAGCTATTGGATGGAGCATTTCTTGCACTGTAACTTCAAAACGGTGTTTTAATTGCATCTTCCATGTAATGTAATAAATATCTAACAGATTTGTAATACTTTTAAAAATTGAACTTTTCCTTCACGAGGTAAGGTTTGTGTTTGATAGTCCTTGTTACACTCAACTTTGTATTTCAAGACAGAATCTTTTTTCATTCTTGTATTCCCCTCTCTCTAGAAGACTGTCTACCTACATATTTGAGATACTAAAAAGGGGGTGGGGGTGACATACTGGAACACTTACATTTTGACTTACTGCACCCTTAATAGCACATTGTGTGCTCTGACAGCTTTTCAAGGAGGTAAGCCCTGATCCAGTATTCAAGTGTCGCAAGCATTGAACTGGGTCCTTGGAAGAACACATTTATGGACAGTTTGTGGACTATGCCTTGAAAGTGGAAGAGAATGCATATACAGCTCCTGTTACTAAAACATTTGAATTTATATTCCGAGTATTTAGCAGCAAGTAAAATAAGAAAGGTTACCAACTGGGAGAATAGCCTCATAGTAAATAACATAATTGAGATGAGCAGTGAAGGTCTGGCAACATTGGCTAGAAACGTGAGTTAGCCTTTGCTGACAGCTCATGCTGTTGAGTGTTCATGGCCTACGCATGCCACAAACATGCCCTCACTTTACTTTGCAAACTTAATCTGCAAGTATTCCTAAATGACAAGTCTGCCCAATATAGTTCAGGTTAACACAAGTTGAGCACACAGAAACAGTTTCCTTGCTCATGTTAGCAAGTCCCACACTCTGCAGCTGTGTGGAATCCCATGAAGTTCAGTCGCTACTTACGGAGCAGACACCACAGAGCCTCACCTCCTCCGGTTTATTCACTGCTCACTACTAGCCTCCTCCTCCCTGCTCTGCAGAGCTTTCAGGGAGGACTTTCCTTGATCTCCTGCAAACACAAACCAGGCGCTCATTAACTCAAGCAGGTGTCAGTACTTGCTAGATTAAGCAGTTCAAATTGTTGCACAGGCTGCCTTTTGCTGTAGCACTGTGCTGGTTTGTCGAGCCACGCACCCCATGGCAGTTCGGTGCCATTTCTTCCTTGTGCTTGGCTGCATGCTTTAAGTAGCAGCATAGGCTTTAATCCATGCTCTATAGAGATCGAAGGTGACTTAGAGTTAGCTGGGGCTCTGCCGTGGAGCTTTAAACAAATCTATTGCCATCGTAGCACTTCATCACACTAGCTAACACTTATCATGTGTACTCTTAACTATTTTCCCAGGATAAGTGTTGTTTCTAAGTAAAAGCGTATCTCTGTATTAGCACAGGAGGTGAAGGGAGGGAGCAGTTTTGCTGCAGAGTTAACTGTGGATTTCATGGATACATGTGACCTGTGCTCCTAGAAATCCTAGTGATTTAGCTTAAGCACTTTAACTATTCCACCCTTGGCTATTAAAACCTCAGTGATTTAGAAGAAAAAAGAGAGCTTTGAATCTAATTTTTTGTTTCTTTTTTTTTTTTCCAATCATTCAGAGCACACAGGGTTACACAGCTTTGTTTCCATTTAACCTCATAGAGAAAAGAGTTGTCAACTCTGCTTTTAAGTTTATATTGATTAAATCAGCTCACATGAGCTTCTAAAATGAGATTTTTAGCAAAATGGGTATAGGAAATCAAATTTCTCAGAAGATTTAAATCCTGAGAGGTGACTCTGCTCTCGTTATTGCACAAATAGTGATCAGTTTCCTCTTGCTCTTTGCACTACATTTGTACTGCCTTTGGGGCCTCGTGAGCTGAGCATTACTTGCACGTGCAAGAGGATTTGGGTCTAGAACGAGCAGCTGTGCTTAGATCTCTTTTTATGATTGCAGGAAAATAAAAATTATAAACAGTAGCCCCAATGGACACAAAGTGCTTTTCAGCTCAATAACCAAGCCCTTAAATCAGTCTCTGAAAATTTGACAGGAAGGTAAAGACAAACAACCGACCCAATCCATCGTCACACAGCGTCACTTCGGCCCCGCGCCCCAGACCAGGTCATAAGGCCCCGGGGCAGGCACACGCTCCGTCGCTGCTGTTGCGGGAACAAGCCTGTTGTTCTCCACACTCACAAGCACCATGGTCACAAAACAAGTGCGAACAGATGAGCCTACATAATGCTGAAAAAGGTATCGTGGAGGAGGAGGTTTAGAAGGAAACCCCCTTTCTACAGGGAACAGTGCTAAAATAATAGCCGTGGGAGTTACAGGAGGAAGAAGGTTGTGCTAAGCTTTACGCCCCACCTGCCACGTGCTCCCACAGTCAGGGTGTGCTCAGGAGCAGAAGCCAAGAAGTTGTACTGCAGGCATGCTCACAGCCTGAACGTGTCATTACTTATTGCTGTGCATCAAACTGCTTCATAGGCCAGTGCATGGCTGCTGAGAGGTCTCCAAGCGCTTCAGTTTGTGTGTCTGTCTGTTCACTGGAAAAGTGAAATCGTATTTAAAAAAAAAAAAAAAAACGATGAGCAAAAAAGCCCTCCAATTCCCAGAGCCTGAGAAAGTGATGTAAAAACTAAAAAAACTGCACTATTTTTCTTTGTTGGGAATGTACTATACCACTACTCTGTTTAAAAAAATCCTCAGCAAACTTTGTTGTACTTGTTAAGATGTTCTGTCTAATTGTATTTTATGAATATTGTGTATTAACTTATTTTTGTCAAGAGCAGACTATTCTCTTTATTGCTCAATTATTTATGTTTAAATGTAATATATGAATAAATACTGATTGTCAAGGCATTCTGTGGAGCAATTTGGAAATAATTTCTCTCCCTCCAAGGCAACTTCAGAGACAGAACACGGAGCCCAAAGGACCGGGCTGTCTGGGAAGAGAGCATGATATGTAATTAACGTTTCGATGATGAGCGTGCATGGGTTTTGTACTAAGCAGTAGTTCTAAAGTAAATAGGTCATCACCAAATAGACTGCTGATGTCCCTTAGCTGGCTTGAAGCAGAGATTTAAATTACATACAGTGCATGCCTAAGAACACCTATCGTCACATGCTGAGCCTGCTGGCAGTTCAGCTTCAGAGGAGGAGTGGGAACAGAAGCAGGCCTATGACAAGTGTTAAAAAATAAAATTTCATCCTACATTTTTAGGCCTGATCGTGCTGCAGCTAACATTAAAATCTAGCAGAACTGCTGGGCTTCCAGGATAGATCCTCCTCCAGCACTGCCAGTTCCTCCTCCAAACCTATAAAAAATCCTCCTGCTGCTCCTCTTCTAGAGCAGTGCCTCTCCCCGTTCCAGAACCTGCTATCTTACTTGCTGGGTTTTGTTTTGTTTTCCTGTTGTCAGTTTTTGCAGAAATTGCTTTTTCAAGTTTTTAGGTTAGCTTCATTTGTGTTTCTGCAGGACAGCTCTGCCCAGCGGTGGTTCCTCAGGGGCACTGGAGCATTTCCCCAGTCTACTGGCTGTAAAAACACCCAAGTATAATGGCGCTCTGTCCTGGAGAGCATACAGCCATCCCTCAGCCATTACTCGTGACTGTTAGAGCTCTTAATCATGTATTTAGCCTTATAAAAGAGGATAAGCTCTTTACGAAGTGTATCTGGTGCCACCCTGTCCTTCGCCTTCATCTTGTAACATGGTGGGAGCTTGGACTGGGATGGGAGACGCGTAGCACAGCTACAACTACACATTTGCTTTCTCTTCTACAGGACCTTCTTTGTTATTACCAACACCCCCCATCCCGCAGCGTTCTTCTTTTCACAAGTTCTCAGAAACTTTTAAACAAGGTATTCTACCTTAGACAGCTGTCCCCAAAGCTGCAGAATGCCTGCAGCAACAGGAATTTATTTCAGCAAGATGCGGTGTCCCAGTGAAGTTTCATCACCCCCAAATTCTCATCTCTACGCAGCGCCAGCAGAAAAATCAAACCAAAAGAATTCTCCCGTTTCCTGCCCCCTTTTCTGCAACCCAGAGGCAGCGCTAACAGTGTGCTTGGTCAGGTTTCATGTGTTCTCTCCACTCTACCACCAGTTTTGCCAAACGCAACAACTTTGGCACTCCGAGTTAGTGCCACCTCTTACAGCAGTCTGTTAATTTATTATTCCAAGGACTGACTGCCTCCTGTCTTCAGAAGCTCTACCTCACCTAGAAATGCTTTACAGTTTCACATAGAAAATACAACAACAACAAATACTCAGCCCCCAAACCACACTGACAGCACAGGTTTGGGTTTGTTTTTTGGGGGGTACCACCTCACCCCTCCCTAGCTGTTACACACGCTGCCAGGAGCCTTGCTGAGCAGCGAGCTGTGCCTTCTGCCTCGCCGCTGCCACCGGGCGCTGCTCAGGGGCAGAGGGAGGGCAAGATAGCTGGCAGCTGCTCAAAGATATGCTCAGCCTGGGGAAGTCCAGGTGCCACTGCCAACCTCCCCAGACCCCCACGTGCCTGATCCAGACACCCCCTTGTCTGGATGTTTATGAGGGCTCTCCCCCGTGCCTCCAAAATAGCTCAGAAAGAGGAGTCTGAGCAAGTTGGCACCGGGGGGTGGTGAAAGGCTTCATCACTGTTTACGCTCTGTAAGACTTGCCAGCTCTGACTCCGACCCTTTTAATGCCCATGTGCCTTCCGCTCCCGTCAGGCACGGTCCTGATACTGCTCCTAACAACAGCCTGCCCCATCAGCCTGCCCAGGCACATCAACAGAAACAAGCAAAACAAAAAATAATGCTGTAAGTCTCGAGCAATAGCCAAGCACTTCTCTAGTTAATATTCTGCCCCCACAACTTCTTTTCAAAAATCCTGGGAGTAAGAAAGCAGGCTACGAAATAGCAGTGATAAAAGAGCTGAGTGCTTTGCCTTGCCTACCAGGTCGGTACTGAAGTAGGAGACTGTGTAGGCAAGCACTGCGTGTACAATCAAGACAGTGTAAGCATAGCATAATTACACAGAAAAAGGAAAGCCCAGACAAACACTTTCCAGCACACCTTAGCAATCCTGTTTTCAGTATAATAGACTCTTAAGTTTGCTTTATTTTTAAGCCTCTGGTTTACTTTTTTTTTTTTTTAATGCCTGCTTGGACCTAACTTTTGCTACAGCTGTGACACTTTTAATGACTTACTAAACCCACTTTTTTTTGCCCCACCAAGACACAGGTTCCAGCACCTTGCAACTTACCGGTTGTGTTGTACAGTCTCATTGAAATGTGCTTCCTTCCTGTGTCTCAGCCCGAAACACCCCATGTGTTCATCCGAGCTTGCTAAGCTTACTGACCACCACGTAGTTCTCTTGGAAACCTCTGATGGGGGTGGAGACACCAAACTCTTAGTTAATGTGGAAAGCAGAAGAGTTCCTTCGCAGGTGCAGCTCCTCAAGTGTCCCGGCAGTTCAACCCACCAGTTCCTACGCAGCAGCCTACCCAGCCTGCTGCCTGCCCAGGTGTAGCTGAGGCAGCATCAGAGGCACAGCTGAGCAATCACTGGCACTAGCACGAGTTTGAGTCCCACTGCATTTGCCCTTTCAGCCTAAAAAGCCATTGTTCCCCTTTCCAGAATGTTTTACAAATCCACTGTAAAGTCTAACTAGACAACTGATTACAAACACCGAGATGAACACTATCATCTTGCACGTCAAGAGTGTGGACAAAAGAGAGGACAGGTCATTTGCATACCAATGAGAGCAAATGACTGGACTACCCGGACTATTTCACAGCGTCTAATTAACCAAACGCAATCTGCTGGGGCTGACAGGGCAGGCTGAAAAACAGTGTAACAAGGTTTCAGCAAAAGGACCAGACCTCCCCCAGCCCAGAGCTTGCACAAAGACCCAGCACCACCACAGACACTGAAAGGTTTGGGCTCAGCGACAGCTGCGAGCCCTGGACCAGACGATTTTTGAGCAGAGGGTTACACAGGGATGAGCTGGGGCATGGCAGTGCCGGGGCTGACTGCAGGGGTGCCCAGGGCACTCGCTCTGCCTGTGCTTTTTCCTAAATTCCTGCAGCTCCAGCTTACCTGGCTCTGACTCCACACACCAGAGGCCGGGAAACCAGGAGGATTTCTGAAAACCTGAGGCGTCCAACTTCGCAATCTGTAGGACAGAGCATTCACATCTGGGTTAGGTGAAGCAGATTTATCCAGGCTGTGTTTCTAGCTCCTCATCTTACCGGCACGGACGCTGCAGATCCCCTCCTCACACCCAGCTGGCAGGAGGGACGCCCCGACGTTGCTGCAGGGGGGTAACCCCGCTGGGGGCTCCTCACTGGGAACATCACAGAGCTGGGGCCTGGCTGGGCGCTCCCAGTGCCCCGAAGCCTCCCCCAGACAGGAACAGCGCTGGCATGAGTCCGCTGGTTTCTGAGTCCTCCTGGCTGACTGGCGAGAAGCTCTGGTTACTAACTAAAATTACTTAAACTGCTATTTAACAGTGTTAACAATGCTAAAACATGTTACAATGACTGTCCCTGGCGTTCCTGACCAGAAGTGGTCTCAGTTTCTGACAATAACAAGCAGGGTGCCTCGGGTCAAGGCTTACAGGCTTGGGAGCAGAGCTGGACCCCCAGAGCATCAAAACTACGGGGCTCTGCCCAGAAACGACCCCAAATCCCACACCGGTTAGGAACAGCCTGCAGGTCAGGAGGTGCCTCAGGTCTCCCACCATAGTACTGCTGCTATAGACACAGGTGTTAATTTCAGGGTGCCACAGTCCTGTGCCTAAACAAAGATGAGTAACAGTAGCCAGGAATGGTGGATGTGACCCAGAAAAAGAGCCTGCTTGGCTCATCAGCACCCAGCCTCGGAGCTGGCCGAGGGACGGCACGTTGCAAAGCTCTCAGCGCTGCCAGCACCAACGGCCAACTCCTCCCATTCGCACTTTTGACAGGTAACATTGCAATCTTCTCTAAAGGATGCCAGTGAATTAAAGGTGCTTTGCTGATGGGTGGTCGAGTAATATCCATTTTGCAAGTTTTGATAAATTGTGGTCTCTGGGAGGAGGGCTTGCTTCCCCTTGAGCATGGCACAGGCGCATCTGGGACCACACAGGAGCAGCTCCGGGCTCAGCCCAGGGAGCGCCTGCAGACCTGCTGCTCAACAACGCCGACTTGGAGGGAAAGCTACAGCCGTGCACAGAGGGAAAACACCGCCCTTATAACTGGAAAATGACAAAGTGAAATATCTGCATGCAAAGCACGAGGATGAAAATGCAGAATCCTGTTTCAGATTTCAGTGCATGTTTATTTCAGTTCTATATTTATTTCAGGCAAGTGCTTATTACATGGATATTATTCATGTTGGATACCTAAATTCTGGAGCATGAAGAGCCAGTATAATACAGCTGAATAGTAAAAATACAATATGTACAAAATTAGTTGTGTGTTTTGTTTTTTTTTTTTTCACATAGCAGATGTATCCAAACACATAAAAATCTTTACAGTCTAGGTTTTTCAATATTTAATATCTCAATAAATTGATAACACAGTGACAAGTCCTCACTGTAAACAAAGACTGCATTTGCCCAGTGTGATTGTTTGCCAGTTTGCGGCTTTCCTGTGATGTGCAGTGGGAGGCAAATAGATTTCCAGGGCTCTGAATCAGTGGCAAGCATTGCATGCAATTTTGCACTTACAATCAGGATCTTCACTGCAACATCCCTAATGCAGAGCTCAGCAGTGACCAGGGTAACAGCTCTTAGCCACGAGGCTGGTTGCACGCTATGCCAGCGGTGGGGGGGCCTCGGTGAGAAGCGCTGGCAGCAGGGACGGGAGGGTTCTGCGCTCCTGCCACCGGTCCTCACTTAGCAAAACGCCTCAGTGAGTGCTTAAATCAAGCAAATTCATAAGGGTGGATTCAATTGACACTTTGTCTCTTCCTCTGTGAAGAAACACTCTTTTGGATCGGATTCTTAAGGCGTATCTGTAAGGCATTCGTTCAGGCTTCCCTATCTGCAAGCACAGGGCCCCGTGCAGGATGGCTCGTGCCGGGCAGGCACCGCTCTCCGGCTTCTCACCGCACAGCACTGCAGAGAGCCCACGGTTTAGGGCCTTCCAGAGCACACACACACACACAGGAGGGGGTGCTGGCAGCCAGAGGGCACGATCCCCATGCAGGGGAAGGGAGCTCGGGTGCTCCCCGGGAAGCAGGTGGCCCCACTGTGGCAGGCAGCAGCATGCTCTGCCTCCTGCCAGAAACACTTCAAACTCAAATTCATTTTCTCAGCATAAAGCAAGTGGTCAGATTAAGGGGCCTCATTCTGTTTTACAGCAGAACCATGCAATACCTCTGAGGGACCAAAATGGCATCCCACGGGAGGCATAAATACCAATTCCAATTACAGTTCGACACCTCCACCCTGCGCTGGCAGCGCAGAGCAGCTGTGCCAGTAAATAAGAATGGGTCCTTAGTATTTGCTGCACACAAACCGTTACACAGCTCCCAGGGAGGTGGACCGCTGGCCCTGCGACACTGCCTGCAAACACCCAAACACAGCATTTGCTGAAGCTGCACTTCTCTGGTGCTGCATTTAGGCTAATATTTGAGAATTCAAGTTTTGAATTATTATTTTTCAGCTCTACAAAGCAGGAAGAGAAGGATGCCATGAAACTACACAATGTATTTTCCTTAACTCTAAACATCTGGTCCTAGCAACTGATGTTTGACTAAGGGAGAAAAAAAAATCTAAAAATAAATAGCATTATAATCAGTTCTCAGAATGATAACGAAGGATGGAAAATAGGTCAGAAACATTCATTATTTTTTTTTTTGCTAATGCCAATTTTTCAGAATTAAAATAAAATTTAAATGAACAGCTGCTCAATCACACAAGAACAATGGGATGCAAAGCCCCAGGAGCCTCACCCACGAGGCGATCAGCAGCCGCACACCTCTGCGACGCTCCCGAGAGATTTAAGGCATTGGAGTCGCAGCCCAGCACGGGTGTAACTGAGCTGAAGCAAGTGCCTATAACTCGACGGGACTGAGCAAGCATCTTACGCAGGTAAGCAGAAGTTGGGTGATTCTTCTGGGCTTTAAATCCAATCCCAAGCCCCCGAGGAGACAGGAGAGCCCCCAAGGAGACAGGAAAGCCCCCGTTCCTGCAGGATGGGGAGGATCTGGCAGCTCAGGCTGCCCGCACACGCACCAGGACATTTACCTTCACCCAGGAGACATTTCAATACACATCACAGAAAGCAAGGGGGTGCCAAACAAGCATCAAATGCGTCTTCACACCAGGCAAATTACGTCTTCTTCCCACGACCTCCCTCCCTCTGCCCCTCCCTCCCTCCCAAATTCACACAAGTGAGGTCTTCAAATACCCCTTGTCCCCACCCAACCAGAAACAATTTTCACACCTTTTTTTTTTTTTTTTAAATGCAAAAAATCCACTCAAGATGCAAATCAGTCCAAAAGAGACACAGGCTACATACAAAAATCGGAGACACAATAGAGTCTTGAAGTTCTATACGTATATAAACAGGCGTGCATACAGACAACCACACCAATACTGACAAAAGCAGCAAGTCTCACCTCCATCTAAACCACTCAAAGGCATTTTATGTTTTTTTGTTTGTTTGTTTCTTTTGTTCTTTTGTTACAGAAGGCCACTTTTAATTAAAAGAAAACAAAAAGAGACCAGTAGGCCAACACCAGAGCACCGCAGCCTGTCGCGGCCCTGGGCCCGCCACGTAGCGAGCCAAAAGCCAGCTGCTGGTGGGGCCGTCCCGACCCGGGCACTCGACTCTGAAGAAGCCGAAGGCTCTGCAGGAGGCCCACCACCTCCGCCACACTCCCCGGCAGGCAGACAAAGCAAAGCACAATTAATTCACCTTTCCCTGCTCTATTTGGGCCCAGTCCCACCTCCGCAGGAGGCAGCAAGATGGCTCCGAGCAATGCAGGACCGGATCCTGGATTCCTGCAGTGGTTCTGACCCATCATCCCCTCCTCCTTGCCCACCCGGTGCTGGCCCTGCACCAGCCCAGGCAAGACGAACACAAACGCGGCCCTGCCCGGGGCACACGGTGGTCTGAGGGGCCGCATCCCCGGTGGGACGTGTGGCTCCCTGTGCTCCCGCTGCCCTGCTGAGCTCCCCCCAGCACCAGGGCTCCCCCACAGGGATTTAATACCTGAACTTTGCTTCCTCGGGCACTGGTGTCTGACTGGGCCCACACACGTGAAGGAAGAGGGCTTAGGGGGAGCTCCCCCGCGGCCCCCACTGCGCTGACAGGGCCCTGCTGAGGCAGGAGCATGGCCGCCCCTCCTCCGGCCCCGCTGCGCTCCCCTCAGCATCGCCCCGCAGGGCACAGAGCTCCTGAGCACAAACCACAAAGCGTGCGATGCCTTCTCTAGGTCATCTTCATAAAACCATGCCATTATTAGTACCAATTATCTTTTGTTTTCAATACTGTGAAACGTATAAGAAATGTTTTTGGTCAAAACTAGCTTCTGAAGCCACCCAACCCACCCAGCAGTGCGGCTGGCAGGAGCAGCACTGCTCCACACTGCTCTTCCCCTCCCGCACTCTTTGCAAATCAAACACCAGCAGAAAAACGGTCTTGTTCAACAGGAAGGCCAAAGCCAATGATCTGGCTTAGCCTCCAATAAAAACGACCTATCTTTGTTTTACAGAACGATGCAGTCTGCATGCCATCTCCAACTCTGGAAACTTGACTGCCCGCACAGTAGCACGCTCGTGCTCTGGCCTGCAGGGACAAGGGACGCGGCCCAGTGAGCAGCGGGGTCCCTGCAGCCCAGCCCGGTGTCTTGAAGTCTCGTCTCAGTCCTCCCTGAGATCAGCACGGGTTTGGCCCCAGGAAGTTCGGGGCTGAGACTTCAGGACGCAGCCGGGCGGGGGGCTCTGCAGGAGCCATGGGGCCTGAGAGTCACTGCCTCCATGGCAGCGCCGACAGAACCGCGGCAGTTCCTGCACTGAATAGCTCGAGCGTTTCTGCAGCCAAGACAAGCCCTCTGTCTGCTAGAATAATCCTTTAAAACGTAGCTACTGAATTAGGAGTTTAAAGATTCCTGGTGTTTGCCTGATAGCATGTAAAAATGGTTCCCCTTCCCTCAACTTCCCTGTCTGTTTTTCTTTAATCATTTTTTAAAATCCTGAGCAACCTGAGGGTGACCAAAAGGGACAGCCACCGCTCCAGCCAGGGCCCCAGCAAACGCTTCACCAGCGAGAAGCCACCACTGCCACCAGCATTGGTCACGTCACCACACCGAGGATTTTAGAAACAACAGGGCAGTTTCACCAGTCTCACGACTCCTTTCACAATTCTACTGCAGGAGAGCAAAGTGCCACCTGCCATCAACCATGCACGCCAATACACACATGCACGAGGATGCCCACCCCTCCGGGTCTCAGACACGAGCAACCGCAGGCAATGGGGGAAAATCAGGTCGTTTATCTTCCTAAGTTAAACTACAGGGGTTCTAGCTGGTTCTTACTGGAGAGGTCAGGCTTTCCTGTATCTCAAGTGTCAGCTGTAAGAACTCTTTCCAGAATAATTCTGAAGTACCTGTCTGGTTTTATTCCCGTTTGTCTGCATTCACTTGGCAGGTGAAAGCCAGAACTTAGACTGAACCAAAGACCTGGAGGTGCCTGACCTGCAGACTGCTCTCGGCCACCCGCTCCAGCTCAGTGCAGGGCTCCCCGGCAGCTCCTCAGCACAGGCACAGCTCTCGCACCGGGACCACACCATCTGCCCCCCAGCCAGGGCAAGCTATGGAAGCAAAAGAGTATTTTTATGTGCAACTGCACCTGTCCCAGTTTTTGCTCGCACAGGCCTGTTGGTGTGTATTTCAAATGAACACGGCTGTGCTGACTGAAGGTTTAAGCACAGATCAAGCTTCTGAGCTCGTTTTTTGCTAGCAGTGGCGTTAGATGAATCATGGCGAGCACACAGGCTGCAGGGTCAGGAAACAGCGCTGCAGGTGACTGGCCAAAGCCTGCCAGAGTGCTGGAAGCATTTCCACCAACTTACAGGCTGAGTCAGGCTTGAAAAGGACAGAAAAGTCTTCTCAAAACTACTACATTGAGAACTCATTCTCTTTTTTTTTTTTTTTCCTGTGGTATGGTTACCAGTAACTAATATTATTCAACAACAGAAAAGATTTCTTGTAAACTTCATATTTATTGATTTTTTGGGACAAATTAGATCTTCTGAATCCCAAAGTGTACATATATATATATTTATATATAGCTTTCTCCATAGGGAAAACACATATATCAAAGGAGGAGAGACATTTCTAAAGTGCCCCTTGTTATACAGTACTGAACATGATTTCTAAGAGCATTAGCATAAATCTGAAGTTTCTGAGCAGGAATGACAGCTGTGAGGAAAGAAGGGCTGTGGTTTGTTCTTTTCCCCACAGAACAGAAAGAACTTTGCTGACTGTAAAACACAAACAAACAAAAACAAATGTTTCTGGTAGCTGTGGAGAAGGCAAACGCGAGCAGGGATGACCCATCTGGAGCAGCTCACGGGCTGGCTGGCTGGGACAAGCCTTTCTTAAGGTGGAGGTCAACACTGAGGAAAGGTTCAGACTTTAACTAGTCACAGAAAGACAAGGAGAGAGGAAAAGTGGTAAAAGCAGGACTTACATGTGAGCAGGGCTAATGACACTGATACCTGAAGGGAGTAAAAGATGCAGAGGTCAGTGGGATCACGTCCGTAAGGTAAAGGCCATTAATCCACCAGAAAGCTCTTCTGTCTGTATCAAATAAAATGGGAACCCTTCTCTCAATCCCCTACATATTTTACTGTGGAAACACTGTCAGGGCACTCTGCACAATTTAGGAGTAACTGCGTGTCTGTGTCACTGCTAGTGATCCAGTAGCAGCTCTCTGGATAAGAAGCCAATGGAATTAAGGTGGGAGCTAAATTTTCAATGTGGAAAGCAGGCCATCATTGAAAACTGCATGTAAAAAGTGCAGGACAAACGTGTCAATGTTGCTGCTGTACCCCCCTGTCAATACCTGCAAAAGGGGAACGATGTCCTGAGGAGGAGGGGGCTCAGTCTCAGTGCCCATTTGCTGCTGTGTTTGCAGCTAAGCTCCGCTTCCCAAGCAGGGATTTTTCTTCTTCAATAAGCTCAGCCATTGTTGGCCAGAAATTAAACTTTCTGCCTTGATTTTGTTATTTTGCATGGCTCCGTGATTTGGAACAGCAAAGAAGAATAGCAGAAGGCTGCTTCCTCCTCCTCCTAACAGCTGCGGAAGACAAAGCCATGCAGTTCTGCCTAGGAAGGGAGATGACCCTGCTGCAAATTCTCCTTTTTCAAGACTCTCTGATGAAGAATAACTGTCCTGGTTTCAAACACCCATCTCCAGGAATACCACCTAAAAGCTCCCACTGGCACACAAATGTACAAGGGAGACAATAAAGCTCTGGTGACTCTCTCTTCCCATGGCATTAATGGCAGACTAAATGTGAGAATGAACAACCTATCTAGATGTGGTTCAAGGATAAGGAGTACTTAAAGATTTGTCCATTCTGCTGTAGAAACTGTGCTAGCAACATGAGCAAAAGCTTCCTGGACTTGAGGATGCAAAGAAAGAAAAAACACACAAACAAAACCAGTACTAACTACTGAGCAACCCACAGCTTAATAAATACAGATTTAATGCAATTTTCAGCCATGACTGCTCAGAAGGCACAATCACACTTGATTTCTGTTTGGAGTAATTACTACCACCTCCAGCACAGTTTCAACTATAGTATGGACAGTCTAGAACTGGCAAGTTGTTTTTTTTGTTTGTTTGTTTTGTTTTTTTAATTTACCCCTGCCACTGTTAACAGCAGTCCACAATCAAGTTAATGTCCTGCTGGAGCTGACAGGCATTTTGGACAGACTACAGATCAAATTCTCCTGTGGAAGATCTTAACTCAAAACTACATTTAGCTGGTAGCACAGTGAAGGTGGTCTCATGACTGCCCAAGCCCATCTTACCTCCTCCTCTCAATGGGTGTCATTTCCAAAGTGTAACTGGCTGGACGCTAGCAGGGACCATCCTCTCATCCTGCCTCAAGGAGAACGTCTCCTGGCTACAACAGGAATTTTACCTGCGTTAAGGACTGCAGAGTTTTTGTTTTTAGGAAGAGAGGAATATGGAAAATAGAACGTTAATAGTAATACTACATGCAAAATGGTGCAAGGAACAGAAAGATCATGAACAGTAGCAACAGACAGAACAGTGCGAGCAGAATATTCAGTCAGCAATAAAACACATCCAAAGCAACCTCCCCAGCAGCCTGGCAGGGACCAACAATCCGTATCCCTCACTCTCAGTGGGAGTTTGCCATTAACTGCAATGAGATCTGACCTCACCACCAGAAAAGATGGAACAAGATGGTTAACTTAGGATGTGGGGTTTCTTTGGTGCACGTCTCACTGTAGTCTGTAAGACTCACTGTCAGGGTATGCATACTGAGCTTGTGGACTATGCCGTTATCCTACACAAGACTATTTTTTCCCCAAAAGAAAAAAAAAATGTCAAAATTGCTTGCACTTTGGAAGGTATCACATGCACATTTATCCCTTCTCTAATCCATTAACTTCCACACTGAAGTGTGGTCAGTTCAGGAACAAACTAACAAAAAAAGTAACCCATGCAGCAAATCAATTCATCTTCTGTTGGTCTTCTTGTCCCAAGTTCCATTCTATCAGGCCAGATGAACATATTACATGTTGCTAGCACAAAGTGTCTGCCTCTGTTAAAAAAGAAAAAAAAAAGAAAAAAAAGAAAAAAAAAGGAAAAAAAAGAAAAAAAAAAAGAAAAAAAGAAACTTGGGGCTTGGGACTGGCACAAGGAATCCTGAAACTGGGAGGGCCAAGCACAGAGTTCTGCAAAATCAATCATCAGCAAAACCAAGCCAAACCAAAAAACAAACCTCACCAAAAACATCTGAACAGAACACTGCCATTCATTAAAATAATTAAAAACTTTTTTTTTTTTGACATAGCTATAAAAATCAAGTCATTCATAAAACTGCAACAAATGAAGTCCAGTTGTGTATTCAAAGAACCATAGAACGGTTTGGGTTGGAAGGGACCTTAAAGATCATCCAGTTCCAACCCCCTGCCATGGCCAGGGACACGTCCCACTAGGTCAGGTTGCCCACAGCTCCATCCAACCCACTGAACACCTCCAGGGATGGGGCATCCGCAGCTTCTCTGGGCAACCTGTCCCAGTGCCTCACCACCCTCACAGCAAAGAACTTCTCATATCTCATCTAAATCTATCCTTTCAGTTTAAAGACGTTACCCCCTGTCCTATCACTACACGCCCTTGTAAAAAGTCCCTCTCCAGCTTTCTTGTAGGCCCCCTATAAGGTCCCCCCGGAGCCTTCTCTTCTCCAGGCTGAACAACGCCACTCCCTCAGCCTGTCTTCACAGGAGAGGGGCTCCAGCCCCTTGATCATCTTCGTGTCCTTCCTCTGGGCCCACTCCAGCAGGGCCATGTCCTTCTTGTGCCGGGGGCCTGAGCTGAGCACAGGCTCCAGGTGGGGTCTCACGAGAGCGGAGCAGAGGGGGACAATCCCCTCCCTCGCCCTGCTGCCCTCCTGCTGTTGGCTCAGCCCAGGGTACAGCTGGCTTTCTGGGCTGCAAGTGCACATTGCCGGCTCATGTCGAGCTTCTCGTCCACCAGAACCCCCAGGTCCTTCTCCTCAGGGCAGCTCTCAATCCATTCTCCACCCAGCCTGTTTGTGCTTGGGATTGCCCTAACCCAGCTGCAGGACCTTGAGCTTGGCCTCAGGAGGCTTGCCCAGGCCCACCTCTCAGCCTGCCCATGTCCCTCTGGATGTCACCCCTCCCTGCAGCGTGTCGGCCGCACCACTCAGCGTGGGGTTGTTGGCAGACTTGCTGAGGGTGCACTCGATCCCACTGTCCATGTCGCTGACAAAGATGTTAAACACCACCAGTCCTAGTAGCCCCCCGGAGGAACACCACTCACTGCTGTTCTCAGCTTGGACATCAAGCTGCTCACCACAACCCCTTGAGCATGCCCATCCATATCCAATTCCTTCATCACCAAGTGTCCCATCCATCAAAGCTCTGTCTCCGGTTTATACACAAGGACATTGTGTGGGACAGTGCCAAATGCTTTGCACAAGTCCAGGCAGATGATGTCAGTTGCTCTTCCCTTATCCACCAACGCTGTAACCCCATCAGAGAAGGCCACCAGGTTGGTCAGGCTCAATTAGCCCTTAGTGAAGCCACGCTGGCTGTCACCATTCACCTCCTTGTTTTCCACGTGCCTTAGCATAATTTCCAGGAGGATCTGCTCCATGATCTCGCTGGGCACAGAGGTGAGACTGACCGGCCTGTAGCTCCCTGGGTCTTCCTTTTTCCCATTTTAAAAATGGGCGTTTTGTTCCCCCTCTTCCAGTCAGTGGGAAGTTCACCAGACTGCCACAGCTTCTCAGATACGATGGATAGTGGCTTAGCAACTTCATCTGCCAGTTCCCTCAGGACTCATGGATGTATTTCATCAAGTCCCAGGACTTGTGCACCTTCAGGTTCCTTAGCTGGTCTCGAACCTGATTTTCTCCTACACTGGGCAGCTCTTCATCCTCCCAGCCTTTGCCTTCTGGAACTTGGGAGACGTGGCTAGAGCTCCTGCCAGTGAAGACTGAGGCAAAAAAGTGAGTGCCTCAACCTTCTCCATATCCTGGGCAACCAGGTCTGCCGATTCCTTCTGGAGAGGGCCCACATTTCCCCTAGTCTTCCTTTTATCACCGATGTATCTACAGAACTTTTCTTGTTGCCCTTAATGTCCCTGGCCAGATTTAATTCTATCAGGGCTTTAGCTCTCCTAATCTGATCCCTGGCTGCTCAATTTCTCTGTATTCCTCCCAGGCTACCTGTCCTTCCTTCCTTCCACCCTCTGTGGGCTTCCTTTTTATGTTTGAGTTTGTCCAGGAGCTCCTTGTTCATCCACGCAGGCCTCCTGGCATTTTTGCCTTTTTCCTTTCAGTAGGTAGGACAGAGAATTTCCTTGAAATGCTGTAAGAAGTCACAGTGATTTTAGATGTTTTTTTTGAAATATATTGACGGGAAATACCTTTAATGCATTTTTTTTTGTCACTGTATATGTACCCTGGTCCACCAAACCATCTATCTTAAAGTTTCTTGTTTAGAGAGGACACTCTGTCTTCTTCCTCCAAAAACGAATTTTGTCTAATAATCCTGCAAAATAATCAACCTTACAAAAGGCCTTCTTCAAATGTTATATTTATATATATATGTATATACATATATATACACACACATACACACATATATATAAATATAGACTTCTATGATTTTTTTCCCATTCTACGCAATGTCTCAATAAAGAGATCAGCATTTTTATTCTACAAAGAAGCAACACATAAAAGGGGAAAATTAAAGTCTTAAGAACATCATATCCATATTTCACTGATTACACATAAAAGGAAAAAAAATCACCATGAACAACTGTCTTTGAAGTTTTCTCGGATTAACAAAACTCAAGTGCAGAGCGGCCCCATCTCGCCATCACCGGCAGGCTCGTGGCTGGGCGGCTGAGCCAGCCCCAGCCCCAGCCCCCCACCGCTCCGAGTTTTCTGCACTTCCCTCCCGCGGAGTCGGACGTGGTTGGAATGTATGGAGTTTAGGAAAGGTTCCCAACAACGACTGCGCCGTCGGACGATCCTCTCTAGGCCAGCTTCAGTGTGCTCACTGGGAATGATGGCATGGTTACCATAGTCACCGGGTTTAGGACCGTCTGCCCAACTAGCTGCGGGTGATGGACAACTTGGGTTCCTACAGCAGGCTTGGCCATCACCGCTTGCTGGCCAAGGCTCGTGGTTCCATTCACTTGCTGGTGAGAGATAGTGTGAGCAATGTGGCTCACCACAGGCTGGCTGACGGCCACGGGTTGAGGGTAGATGGGCAGCTGCTGGCCGAGGTGGGCCATGTGGTTGATGGTGGCTGGGTGCACAGTGATGTGGCCGATAGGCTGAGCAGCAGTGGTAAGTTGCACAGGGCTGGACGTGGAAGGTGCAATGTGAGCAATGTGCTTGGTCTGTGGACCCTGAATCACGTGGTTGACAGTCTGAATGACCGAAGCGTGGGTAGTGGCGGTGTGGGCAATAACAGTCGATTGCACTGTCGAAGCCGCCACGATGTGAGTCTGTGCTGGGACGATCGCCTGCGGCTGGACCAGTGCTTGTGTCTGGATGGGAGGCTGTGCGTGGGCTGGGGTTTGTTTCTGCTGGATAGACAGGTGCTGAGGCAAAACTGCTGGGTGGTGGGAAGCAGCATTTGAAGGGACGGCTTTCAGGAGCTCTGGGTGCTGGCGCTGGGTTAGTTTTGGTAATGAGTTCACTGGCCTGTCATCTTCCATGTCTTCATCCATGTTGTCTTCACCCTCTGGAAAAAAATGAAAGGAAGAAACTCCCATAAAAAAGAAAGCAGAGCATGAACTGGGGTAACCGGCCTTCCTACATGGCAGCACAAGCAGAAGAGATGGCAGCAGGAGATGCTGAGCTACGGAAGGGCAGCACAGCACAGCAGGCTCCACTGAGCCCCAGTGGGGTGGCACACCCCTCTCTTCTCTGCATGTGGGCCAAGGATATGGAGCCGGGCTCTCAGCCCAAAGAGGGGTGCCCACAAAAGGCTGAGAGATCTCACTTGGCAGGCAAGGCAAGCAACTTGAGCAGAGGCAGACAGACAACCTGGGATTAGGAGCGCTCCATGCACAAAGAGAACAGGACTTCTTATCCTGGCACGTTGTTCTACCAGTTGCAACTACTCTTTCTGCTCCCAGAGCAGGAAGGAAACACCGATGAAGAAACAGGGCAGCAAGTTCCTCAGCCAGGTTCTGGAAAAAGGAGTCTCCACTCAGCCCACAAATTAATGAGGCAATACTGACCCTAAGGAGATGAGGATTGTGTGCAGGGCATCTTGCACTGCATGCTCTGAAGACAGTCATGCAGTAGACTAAAAATCTCAGAAGATACGGAAGCAGCAAGAAAACCAGGGAATGTACTCCCCTTTTGCAAGTGCTGTGGTTAGTAGTAGTTTGAAGACACCATTTTCAGCTGAGGCCGGCTGATGCCCCTATTTACAAAGCACCCCTACTCTCAGCTTCCACCTGGAGATGGCTGAGAGCATGTTCAAAGGTGACGAACCCGATACAGGACTCTGAATGAACCAGAAAGTTCATGCTTTCCCTTTCTGGAACCTGCTGTATCGTCTGCCTGGAGCACCAAGAGCAAATGCTGTTACGATTTGAAGGAGCTTCTGCAAATAGTTACGAACTGCTACCCCCTTCCGATCCCTGGGAAGCAAAGCACTGTCCATCCACGACTGTCTATTCTTCCTGCTGCAGATCACTGGTACGGAGAAAAAGCATGCACTCTCCTACCTCACACAAACTTCTTACTGGGAACAGCACACTGATTTTCATTAGTATCACTTTATCTTCATAGTGAATCCTTCTCGTGCAATGTGAAGGCTCATTAAGTTGGTCAAATGCTCTGGTGATCTCTCCTGTACCAATTCCTTCTTCTCTGCACGGCTGAACACCTTCCCACCTCCATGCACAAATACATCAAGATGCTTATACACCAATCAGTTCTACTGAGCAGCGGTGCACAGCTGTGCAAGAGGGAAGCTACATTTTGAGAGCAGGGAGCTCCACGTGAGATACCAGCAGCCTCAATCTGCAAACCTGCACTTTGTGTTTACCTAACGTTGATGCAGGATTTTCAGTATCCTTTACACAACTAGAAGTATTTTATTAGACCAGCATCAATGATTGCAAAACGCTTGAAAACCTTTTACTGAATTCTGAATGCAAAGAAGCCGTGGTAGTGCTAAATGAAGACTCCCACCACCACCACTAATAGCTGTGTCGGTGATGTACAGTGATGATAAAAGAAGAGAGAAATTGCAGATACCTGATGCTGTCGAGGTAGATGCCTGGTCATCCTCCGGCTGAACTGTCTGTCGAATAATTCTGTCAATCTCCATGATGTCCATCCACTGGCTCAGCTCGTTCTTCACTTCTGCCAGTCGCTGCTGGGTAGCAATCTTCTCTCTTGCCAGCCGCTCCATCTCGTGCTCGTATTCTTTTTCCTTTCTCTTTAAAGTCTAAAGACAGGAAGAAATAAAAAAAATCTAAGGAGAAAAAAGACAAATGTAGTCTGTGCCAACGTGGTCATTCCCACCTCCACTGCTGGTTTCCTTCTGTCACCAGTTATACCAGCGCAGACGTAGTTATACCTCTCAGATTCATGCAGAAGGGGAAAGGACGAGACCTGGCCATGAAAACCCGAAGGGTTACTTTGGCCAACCACTTCCTGTTTTCTGAAGGAAAACTGGTGAGCCTCCAAAACTGAAGTGGTTACCCAGGTCAGGTGTGAGGCACTTCAGCTCCAGGTGTAACAGCCTAAAGCTCCTTAGGAAAAGCTGTAAAGCTTTTTCTCTGAAAAAAGGGGATTTCTGCCACTCTACGGACAGAAAATTAAACCTTCCTGCATTCCTTCTCTCTCCACTTCTGACCTTGCTCCCGGGCCATGCCAGCAGCCCTCCCAGCCGGGCAGGACACGCTCCAGGGGAAGGTGCCGGGGAGGCAGCAGAGCAGACGGCCGGAGTCTGCTGGCCCCAGTCATCCTTCAGGAACTATTCTGGGACGCGTTTTGTTGTAGCTCACTGTGTAAAGACAGATTTCCTGGCTGAGCCGCTACTCAGCTTAGTAACGAACCTGGTGTAATTAACCAGAGCCTGCCTCCCTCTCCAGCACCTCCCCTTGGTCTGTGCCAGCAGCAGCCCACCTCAGGCGCCGTCCCAGGGGCTCTGCAGGAGCTGCACGTGTGTGCTACCCTCCAAGGGGAGCTCGGGAGGCTCCAACAGAGCTGTCCCCAGCCCCCAGCCCCCGCTGCACAACGCTCGTGTCTCCAGCAGGAGCTTGGCGTTTCTGCCATCTCCCACGCCTGGATCTCCTGCAGGCTGGGCTGGGTCAAAGGGGCTGATGCGGCCCAGAAGGGCTGGCAGGACAGGCAGCAGACCCCCTCCTGCCCCTGCGTTTCTTCCCATCGGTGCCACTGGGGGCCTGATGGGGGGCGAGCATCTGCCTGCGCTCCTCCTGAGCGGCGTCATCGGCAGCCCCCCGGGCAGCCTGCCAGCGGGCACCTGCCTGTCCATGGGTCAGTTTTGCAAATCATCCTGCACACCTCAGGTGCCGGGTTCTCCAGTCACACACCAGAAACTCCACAGGGTCAGCCAAACCTTAGTCGTTCTGACTGTGCTTGCCTACACGTTCGCAAACAGAAAACATCTTCAGAGACACGCGCTGGTCTCCTGTACCTTTTTTCTGAAACAGGAATTTCTGGCTGCAGCAGTATTATCACAACAGATCCTACGCTATACAAAAAAAGAAAAGTAAGTCACGGCAGTTATATTTATTTTTAAAATACGCAGCCACCACAGCGACACTCCTTTCACCAAATGCAAACCCTGGGGATCTTCCAACAGAATTAGCACGTAAAGCTAGAACTGAAACGGGCAGAGGAGACACTGAAACTCCATAAAATAAGTAATTAAGAATGAAACACCAACAAAAGGAATTCACACAAATGGCCAACCACCTGTCTTTCCAGGTCTGAAATTTCATTCAGCCGAGGCGTGTGCCCGGGACAGCTGCAGGTCTGTAGCTGCTATCTGACCCACTTCTCCAGCTCCCACTGCGAACTGCCGGAAGGCGACAGCGAAGGCTTTGATAAAGTGCTTATAACTGGGACGAAGACTGAGCTGCCAGCCACGATGCGGAAGGATGCACCCCCAGGTCTGATCCAGGCCCGAAGACTCAGACCGTTACCGCCCAGATGCTGCTGCTTTCCTCTGCACCGCCTCGCAGTTTCTTCTGGGCCGTGGTCCCACAGCAGGAGCTCCCTGCCCGCAGCCGAGGACCAGTCTGGAGTCCTGGAAATCACTGCTTTAGGGATGACTGCACCCAAATTAGGTGAACCCCAAACACTGAACCACGAGGCCGCCCAGCCCTGCCGCTGCGTTCAGCGAGCCAGAAATCCCTGCCCTGTACCAGGCAGCTCAGCCAGCACCGGGCGGCAGGACGAGCGCTCACAGGGACATCCCGTGCTGGAGGAGGACTGGTGGAGCAGGAGCCACGGCCGGCACCCCCTGGGTCACCGCAACGCCTGCCGGCCCCGTCCCTGCCACGGCGCTGACCCGCAGCGAGGCCTCCAGCCGTGCTGCGGAGCTGGGCCGAGGGCACAAGCCTGGCACGGGGCAATGCCGCGCGGCTCCGCCGGCACAGCTCTTCCCCAAGCACCGAAGTTTGGCCCAGACCCTTCTCCTTACACCTGAGCCAGCACCGCCGCAGGACTGCTGCTTTTGACGTTAAGAAATCGGAAGCCTTGGTTGCTCTGGCAACTCTTACTCTGCAGCATAAGGAAGGCACTGTGACAATCACAGCGTTAAGCTTGGCTTTTGTTTTACTTCTTAGGCACTTGAAAAAAATCTGCGAACACATCATGAACCCTGACAGTGCTGTGGGAGAAGCCGCTCTCTCTACCCCAGGAAGAAATCACGGATTTCCTGCTTTTCATGCGGATGCGTCCGTGGCTTTTGGCGGTTGAGAAGCTGTGCACATCAGCTGCCAGCTCTAGCGAAAAGGAGTTGGTGATTTCATTCAGAGTTCTTGCAGTTTAACTCCTAACCACATGTGAAACCGGGAGCAGAGGCCACATAAAGCGCCCAGGAACAGCCTGCTGCAGGGACGAGCATCGCTTTTGTTTGGCGGTTTCTTCCATTTCCCAGAAGGGCAGAACAATTCTGAAAGTGAAGGCTGTATTTGCAAGGTCACTCAGGCACGCACGTCAGCGTGCCTTGATGCAAAGTACGAGAGCAGTCCCGGGGAAAACACGCCTGCTCTGAGGCTGGGAGCGAGCCAGGCAATGCCGGGCAGCTGCACGTATCGGCGCCGGCACTGCCTGACCTCAAACCCGCCCCGCACACGTGGAGACGGTGACGAGGAAGGGAGGGCACGGTGAGGTCTCTCATCTTTTATTGCAACAGCAGTGACCAAATCGAAATCCATACGGGGGTTTGCCTTTGCTACCCATGCAATCGGCTTTTCCTCCGATACATGCAGCTGTCAGCTTCAAAGCAGCCTTTTCCCACACGGATTATTAAAGCAAACCAGCACCACTGCGGTGACAGCAAGCACACGGTGCCATCTGAGCTGTAACATTTTGGGCCTTTGTGCCCGTTCCTCTCACTGCAGAGCCATTATTTGGCCCTTGTGTGCATCCCACCTGCCATTATTTGGTAAACAAACCAGAAACAAACTGCCGTTGTCACTACTCTGCAACGCTCATCTGTCACTGTAAAGAATTTTCCATTTTATAGCTGGCTGTAATTAAATGGCTTATTCTTACGTCAAGATGGAAAATAAAATGCTCCCGATGCTCTCTGCGCTTGCCTCAAGAATAATGCTAACCCTGTAGCTGGCATCAGTGAGGCTTAAAAGGTCTTATTAAAAAGCTCCCCTCATAGGCATTATATTAGCAATTTAAAAACTCACTTTCAATTATAAGCTTTTCCAGAAGTATGTTTCAGCTGCTGTGCTCTATTACACAGTGTCCACCGATTAAAAATTCCCCAGCAATGCGCAATCATGAAAGTCATTTGTAATTTTGAACCAGATTCCTTAACTCTTGGCTACTGTGACTGCAGGCCCCGGAGCAGACCCCGAGCTCTGGGGCCCCAGGAGCCCCCCGTGCCGCCATCCCGCGTGCGGACCCCGCACACTCCAGCAGAAGACAACCGCTCAGGGGGGCTGTCCGGTGCCGTGCACCATTCTGACTCCTGTGTATAAACCCTAAGAAAAGGCTCTGACCCTTGCTAAGGCCTGCCACGCCGCAGCAGAGCTGTGGTGACACCAGCCTGCCTCTTGAAATGTCTCGAGGAATGCGGCACGCTGTGGAAAGCGCAGTCCCCCAACAGCCTAAGGCCCCAAGGCTGTTGGCAGAGGTGTTACACCCACCTGTGGTACTTTTGGGATGTTACACAAGTTACAACAATTCGGACATTACTGCTTCGTATCTTGCTCTATCTTCAATCAAATTCTTCAGGTGCAAGGCACCATTTCTTTAAAACTGAAGCAACCGCGTGCCCAACAGGACCGAGCCCGCAGTGCTGGAGGAGAACCAGAGCAAGCCTGAAATCCAAGCGCCTGCCCCCTGTCCCGCGTGGCGTCAGGCCATGCCCACGGCCTCCACATGGCCTCGGCTGCCCCCAGCAGCACGGCCCAAGCCTGTGGGCAGGCGCAGAGAGCAGCGCCGGGCAGGATGAGGCCCCGCAGCGGAGGTGAGGGTGGCGCTTGTTCTCCAGGAGCTCGCTTGGCTGGTGGGAAAGCCCCGGCTGGTTGCCACGGGAACAAAATCCCTCGTTTCCATGGCAACTGCATCCTTCGGCTGGCTCTTATAGATGCCATCTCACAGCAGGGCCGCGCAGGCTCCCGCATGCTCTCGTGCCACGGACCGCAGAACACAGGCACAGCGCCGCCGCCAGCGGCTGAAGCAGCCACTGCCCCGTCACACCACTGCCCCGTCACATCACTGCCCCGTCACATCACTGCCCCGTCACACCACTGCCCCGTCACATCACTGCCCCGTCACATCACTGCCCCGTCACATCACTGCCCCGTCACACCACTGCCCCGTCACACCACTGCCCCGTCACACCACTGCCCCGTCACACCACTGCCCCGTCACATCACTGCCCCGTCACACCACTGCCCCGTCACATCACTGCCCCGTCACATCACTGCCCCGTCACACCACTGCCCCGTCACATCACTGCCCCGTCACATCACTGCCCCGTCACACCACTGCCCCGTCACATCACTGCCCGCAGCCAAGAGTGGGTACAGCCGGGCACCGAACTGCCACCATCCCTCATGCATTTTCCTGGGAGCCTTTGCTCGGCAGCAGGCTCCGGTCTCGCTTACCAGAGGCAAGGGAACCTCAGGACAGCGTGCAGGGCTCTGGGGCCCTATGGCCCAGGCTCACCTGCCCTGGCTGCGGCTGCAGCGCGTCACACCAGGGGAGGCGCAGCCTGTGGTGGCAGCACACAGTGCGTCTCACTGTGAGCACCGATGGACTTGGCACCTTTTATCTGGCAACCCCTCGGTCTCACACACAGAATGACATCTGTCTGTGGCTGTCTGTGGCTACCCAACGAGACCCGCTGTTTGCTGGCACCCGCACGCCAAGCCTGCAGGCCCCGGGCAGCGCCAGCCCATGGGGCACGTCCAACGCAGCCCCGCCAGGCCGGCCCCAACGCCCCGCGGGGAGGCTGCAGCCCCCGGCACGTCTCAGGTCTCGCACCTTGCTTCCCCGAAGGCACGTCTCGCCTCACGGCTCTCGGACAGCCCAGAGGAGGAGAGGCAACGTGCAGTGCGGTGCCAACGGCCTCTGCAGGCTCACTGACCTGCCGGGCCGTTTGCTAGCGGCCTCGTGACCGGGCGTTTCCGTTTGCTTAACCCCCAGACAAGGACGACAGCCGAGGAGCGCTGACAGGTTCTAGGATGTGACTTCACCCTCACATGCACGCAGCCAGCGCTGTGCTTTCAGGAAACGAGCGAGCTGTTTGCTGTCCTGGCTTTCCTGCAGGTGACGAGAGAGCTGTGCTGGTGAGGGGCTTGTGACCATCACGTTTCTGGGCACCCAGCACTGCTCCCTCTGGTTTGCAGAGGAAGAGGTAAAGATCTAGATGGAAATACTTCACAGAACAGGGAGGCTGTCTGGAGAAGAGAGTCATGAGAGAACGAGAGCATGTTTTATTATTACTATGTGTTATTTGCACACCGTTAGCACGTAAGATTCCTGATAAAAACACAGTGGGCCACGATCTCTGGAACAAAAATACACTTGAAAAATGGTCATTTGCACTGGCCTTGCAGCTCCGAGAGGACTGAGCCTCCTGTGAGCACAGCTCTCTGAACCAAGTATAAATAGTTACCAGGACAGAGGGTAGCAAGAATCCAAATCGGGAAGACAAAGAATAAAGGACTTTTTTTAAAAAAAAGAAAAAAAAAATAGAGAAGCAGCAAATGACTGGAACACGCAGTACAAACACAAACCAAGGCAAGGCACTGCAGCTCCCAGTGCAAATCACCAAAACCATGCTGGCTTTTACCAGCTCAGCAGACCTGCTCTATGCTTTGACATGACTTTCAAGGTTCTGAGAAATCCAATGTTAAAAAAATACTGAAGGATTGTCTGCAGTGACAATGTGTTGAGCGGTTGTGTGGCTTTGTTGTTTATTTTTTAGTCCCTGTCATTCAGAAAACGTGGGACGTTTTCAATGATGCTAGCAGATACTGGATGCCCCAATATCCCGAAACGCGGTGCCTGTTATTTGGAAAATTATGCTAACCAAGTAATTTTAATTTGCTTCACATGGCAAATATGCCTGTGGTAGAACTAATAATTTTCTGCAAGCTAAAATCAATCACACTGCACTTCAAGGAGCGATTATTATTAGTGTCAAAATCACCGGGTTTGAGACTCGTAAGCCTTTCCCCAGTCTCCGTAGGACGTACAGAGGGCAGCTCAGGGAGGCAGCCCGCAGCTACGCTCCGGAGCTACAGCCGAATCTCTCGCTGTTAGAGGCAAGGAGATAAATGTGGAGACATTATCGCTGCATCTACTTGCTGCAGTACTCTTACATTTTTCTTGGAGGCCTCTCACTGCGGCTGCCGCGCGAGACAAAGCACGGTTCTGGATGGGCCCTGCCTGTGGCCCTCCCTCTGTGACTATTTCTGAAAGTTTGGCTCAGCCCCCAGGCGGGACGCGCTCACGAGCTCCCGGTCTGAACGCACGTAGGGCTTCCCGGGGCTCCGAGCGGCTGCCACCGGGGAGCACGCAGGCGAGGGCTTCCCCGTGACGGGAGCACGCCTCCCCACAGCGTGTTTGGGCAACGACGGCCGCGCTGAAGCAAGGCGCGCAGCCCAGGCGAGGGGAGCCACGCTGACTGCTCGGCCTCCCCCAGGCCTCCCCGGGGGCCCTGCCTGCGCAGAGCCGGGCGGCGCCTCCCCACCCACCGCCAACCCCGGCCTCGGGTCTCAGACCGAGCTGCTGGTGACTGGGGACGGCGCCGATCCTCCTGCAGCGCCTCTTTCCCCCGTTCCTCCGCTGCCATAAGGAGGTCAGCGCTAGTGACTCACATCGCGGCAGCTCCACCTACGGCCCACGGATCAGATCTGGGTCACCAGAGGATTTCTGCCGACCTCCCTCCCTGCTTCGGCCACGGAGGAAACAGAACAGCTCCCAGGGCAGCATGAAAAAGCCCGTGGCTAAACTCAACCCAGCTCCTGCACCTGCGCGAGGCCACAAACCAACGCCACAAACGTGCCTGGCGGAGGGGTCGCGGCTGCCAGCGCAGCAGCTCCGCGGCTGACCCGTGCCCGCCGTCCCCGCACGGCCGGCGCTCGGAATCACCCCGCTGCTCTCCGAGGCGGCCCTGACGGGGGGCACCCCTGCAGGCCCCAGCACACCCCGCTGGGCTGAGGCAGCCCCAGAGCCCCCTGAAACCCTTCCCACAAAGCGGCAGGATGGTGCCAGCTGCTGGGGACGATGAGTTGTGAATCACAACGAATACTGAACCAGAAGAGTGGAGCACAGCACAAATTGTAAATTACAAGTTGTATTTAGGGTCCAACCCTTTCTGAAAGTGTTGGACCCACCCAACCTGTACAAACCCAGTATCACCGACTTGTGCAGAACCTGAGCAACACAGAAGGTCTTACAAGAAGTGGGTTCCGATTTCAAGCAGCCACAAGGTGCTTTGGGCACCCCAACATGCAGGCCATGCTTTGGCCCCCAGATGATGGGGGAGCGGGGAGGGGAACAAAGGGTAGTATTTCCAAACTGGACTTAAAATTATCCCCTTTTTAGACTAGCCTATTGACACTCTACGGCTTTTGCGTTACTAAATACATTAGCTATATTGAAATCTATCAAAATTGAATGTGACTGAGCTGCTGGCTGGCTAAGACATATCATAAGCTGCAAGGTTCACCGGGCATTCCTATAGGACCACACAAATTAGTATCCAGCAGATTCCTTTTCTCCCTGGTGGAGCAATTTGCAGAGAAAAATGCAGCATCGCAGCAACCAATTCCAACACATCCCGGAGCCTAACCTAGCAGCGGCCGACAGCCAGGCCCTGACGGTGCCAGGCCCTGACGGTGCCAGGTCACCAGTTGAAGACAATGCCCCGGGATTAACACAAGGCTGTGAGCTACCTGGGAACACCCGCTGTGGTCAAAAGCCGACGAAGCGTTTTGCCTGGGTAAGTCTGTTTGCAGAATGAACCAACGCTTGAGGGGGAAGTGCAGCTAGGAGTATCTCAGACCTTTCGGGATGGGGACCAAAACACAAGCTGATTTTTCTAGTGCTGCAGAAAAATGCCCGACCACCCTCAGGGGCCAGTTCCCGTCTTCCTGAAATACAGACACGGGATACTCATGCCCAACAGAGGGCTCCCACCTCTTACAGGCACCCGGTTTCCCATGGCCCGACCGAAGTCACAGCTGCTCACAGAAAAGCGTTGGGGTAAACGGTAAGAATTGGCAGGGAAGAGCAAGGCACAAGCAGGATCAGCATCGCTATTCAGTTTATATAAATAACAACTGAGACGGGGCCCTGCAAATTTTTTCTTGTATTTCCACCATCTCCACCGTACGCTTTATCAGTATTTCCATCACATCATAGTGATGCTGACATGACAACAGGAGATGAAGCTGATACCAACTTCCTGCTGCTGTTTTATAGCTTCAAAGCCCCCCTCAGTTATTATCCTGTAGTTGACTGGACGCCTAGCAGGGCTGCCCCTGACTCCAAAGCATTGTGTAACGTGGGCTGAACTCTGATGAGCCGAGGAAATCACAGTGATTTTGTTTTGTGACTGTTTGTTTGTGGCGCTATGAGGTCAGTACCTGCTTCCCTGTAATTGTGAAGAGTATCGGCACACACCTGTGCTATCTGCTAACAAGAACAGGAACCCAAGCTCCCCAGGTACCATGGGCCATTGGGCTCCTAACCTCCTCCTGTCAGGCTCGCAGAGAAAAGCAAAATCACACAACAAACTGGTTATGAAATAAAGGCCGTGCAGTCAGGCTGTACACATCACTGCTTCTGTCACATCCCGTGCACTCCTCTCCCGTGCCTGCTCTCTGACAGCACACCCAGAGTACGAGCAATGGCACTCGAAGCAGCCTACAACACACCTGCCATTCCCAAACCCTGTGCTGCGCTCCGCCAGATTTTTTTGTGTTTTAGACCCTTAAGTGCTTCCTAAAGCTATTACTTAAATGATGGCAGTGTGCTAGCTGTGGGTTTTCTAGCAACTAAAAAAATACGTACAAGATTTATAATTTTGTTTACCCTTTCCACACTCCCGTGTGTGAGTCACAAGTGAGGCACTGCTCAGGAAAATCACCATCCCTTCTGGCTTCCGCTCACCCACCAAGGTTCAGACACTGCCTTTTTTATTTCTATTGCGTGACGTGTCCTGTGGCTACCGCTGCGAGTGACATTAATCCACCGACCGCTCTCTAGACAGAGCCTCCCTTTGGGGACGTCCTGCCCCAGGGGGTGAGGGATGGCACGGGGTCTGATTTCAGATGTCCGCAGCCGCCCGGGGCCCGCATCACCCTCGGCAGACGTGCCAGCCGGAGCACTACACGGACTCAAGAAGAGGATCCCAGGTTTCCTGTACTCGATGACTGTGCGAGCTATCCAAAGGGAAAGCAATCTGTCAGTGCCTCTGCACGCGAGGCACAGCCCTGCGCTACGTGCTGGAAGTTACTGAAAGATGCCCAGCAGCGGGAACTCGACTGTTCGTGCCTCGGGCAGCATGCGAGTGCCCAGGGACAGCGAGCTCGGAGCCTGCCCCAGCTTCTCAGGCTGAGAACCCCTCCTCCTGTACGGTGCAGCCTGACGTCAGGCCCTGAAGCTAAAATCAATCCTTCAGGGGCTCCGTGAGGAGCAGGAACTGCACTTGCTGCGCAGGTGCAGCTCCTGCTGACTGCAGAGGTAGACCAGCCCCGTGCTCCAATTTAATGTTTGGTTCCAATTTGCTTTACTTACTGAACACTTTTTTTCTTTAAAAAAAAAAAAAAAAGTCAGATTTCTCATCTTTCTGACATCCACAGATGATCCCATACCCTTGTTCCGTGACCACAGCCTATTGTTGCTGGAAGCCTTTATTACTTGCAGTGAAATTCAGGCTAATTAGACAAGATAGAATCAATTGATCAGGTCAGGTAAGCAATGCGAAGCAGCTCTGCTGTGCATGTGAGTGCAGCGCACATGAAGGAGGCACTGGAACTGGTAACGGACTCAGGTTCCTAGCGGGCAAGTTTTGCCGAAGGTAGCTGGCACCGAGTTAAAACCACCCAACACCAACACACGTCACAGGCACACTTTGCAAGGTGACTTCATCAGATTCAGTGTCACAGCGTGGTTTTATGCGTTCTGATCAATAATCCGGCCACTACAGGGCTGGAGCGTAACGGAGCTCTATTTTTAATTCAAGAGTTCAGGCAGACCACACTCTAACTTCACGTACGTGGGCTCTGTCCGCGGTGTGGCACCTCTCTGCACCACGAGTCGCTCTGGTGGTAGCGTCCTCTTTTATCTATGAAACACGTAAACCCTAACTTAAGCACTACCAAAGGACTTCAAAAATCCACTCGTCTCGTGTTTATTGTCAGCATAGCCAGGGAAGTGCACCATTTTTAGGGGCACAGTGCGTCTTCATGCAGTTCGAGCCAGAGAGACCAGGTGAGGATATCTTAAATGTCTCACACAAACAATTAGCATTACTGATTAGCACAGATAAATCACTTTGTGATGGGTTTCTACTCCCGGCAGGAGATCAGGAATCAGCCCTGTAATTTATTGTTCACCTTACAAGAGAATCCCGAGCTCTCAGCTTAGATGGTGACTTGAGGAGAGGTGGCAGAAGAGCTCATGCTGCAAACAGAGGTGACAAAGGAGGAAGCAGACACAAGGGAAATGGGAGGAACCAGTCCAGTAACGATAATAAAATGAGACAAGGTCTCCTGCACCAAAATTCATTGACTGATGTTGACACCCTCTCTGCTGCCGGGTCATGTTGTTGTTCTTTTGTTACGAAAGGATAGAGTCCCTTCTACTTCCCAGGACAATCACTCCCCGCTTTATTCCTATTTCACATCCCTGCCCACTGGTTGGAGTTTGCCAAACTATTTCTCTTTCCATCTGGCAGCGATCTGGGACTCACGGACACTGTCCTTGCTTTAGCTTCAGTCTAAAGCAGTCACATCTGACAAAGGGCAATGACACTGATCCAGCAGCGGTGGCCTTGCCAGCCGGTCAGCCGAGGACACGGCAGCGAGGCAAGGGGAGGTCACCGGAGGAAGCCTGCATTTGCAATCAGACGAGGAAATTGGGCACATTTCCTTCAAAATGAACAATGCGGTCATTTATTTGTGAATCTAAAGAGATGTCAATTACCTCGAGTCCAGTACAACACCACTTTGTGTTTTTAGCATGAGCTCAGCCCCTGAGGGGGCACCTGGTGGGCGCCCACGCAAGCTGGCAGGCGCTGCTCTCGCTCCCCTGCAGGGGAGGCGGCGAGAGGCGCACGGAGCCGGGAGCTGTCCCCGCACCACGGGACAGGGCTCGGGGCTGCTTCAGCGCTGGTGTCCCCAAGAGCCAGCTGCTCCCAAGAGCGGCGTTAATGCAGCACCTCATCTGCTCCGACGCAGCACCCCGTTCCCAGAACGCTGACCACGGGAAGATGTCGGTCGTGGAGCTTGTGCTGCGCTAACACACTTGGTGGGCTAGCTGGGGGACAGCCCGAGTGAGAACAAGAGGCTGCAACTGGCTCACACCAGCAGCTGTGTAACTTCCAAAGGCTTCGTCACTCATTTATAGATTTATTGGAGTGCATCTACACACAGAAAAATCAGAAGACTGTTCTACACTGCATCTATATCCAGAAAAATCAGAAGACTGTTCGGCAACAAGAATTTCTCTGTGGTTACTGGGAAGGCTGCAGAACCAGAGCAGGGGGCAAGGCTTGGGCTGGTGTCCGTGGCTTTGCTCTGGTATCATTCTGTCACAGGATGCTGGGCATAATTTAAACCCTGGCTCCTGAGGTTTGGGGGAAAATGTACCCTTCCTGCTCCTTTCCTTGGCAACACGTGACATACGGGATATGTACAAACCCCTACTTCGTTCCATAGTTATTTTCTGTCTCCAGTACCACAAAAGCAGCGAGTAGGACCGGGAGATGAGCTCTGTAAGGGAAGTCCACTGCTTATACAGAGCAAACATTCCTCTGGCACAACCGGAGCTGACAAATGTTATCACAGCACCTTCTCTTCCCTCTCGGTGCTTTTCCAAGCCTTGTGCTAGGCAGCACGTGCAGTCGAGTGGATCAAGCGTGTCCTGCTCCACAAAGGGCTTCCCAGGATTCTCCTCTTTGCCCCCTGCAAGCTTCGGGAAGCTCAGCTTTGCCTAACATTTTGTAAGCGCGCTGCTGTTTGATCAGCATTTGTCTCTGGTTGTAGGGGGAAGCTCTGGCCGACAAACAGGACTTGCAGTGTGAGCGCAGGGCCGTCAGGCTGCGGCTGGGAGCTGTTCGCAGGCTGCCTGGTTTTGGCTGTCCTGGTGTTACCCGGTGAGCTCATCGCCTGGATGCTGCTTCACACTAAATATGCAAGAGGAAATAACCCCTGGAACTGGAAGGTGTTCAGGTACCATAGCGACAGGCGCAGTTCGAGAACACGGAGGAGAAAACAGCCTTGCTTAAGGGCTTCAATTAGCTTCCAACTATGATGATTACAACATTTCCTAGGGGGCAAGGAATCCTTCAAAGAGAATTAAATCAAAACACCCAGCCGCACCAAGTCCTGGCTACGAACGGCGCCTGCAGCCTCCTGCTCCCAGTTCCGCTCCCCGGCCACCCCAGCAGCACCTGCCCCCGGCACGCAGAGCACGCGGCGGCTGCCGCTCGCTGCCCGGGAACGGCCTCGGCCGGCTGCTCTCTGCCCAGGTCCTGCCCCAGCCACGGGCACTGCTCCCCACCAGCATTCTCCTCCCGCTGCGTTTTTCCCATGGCACTTCGGGACCTGGGAGAACTTCCAGGAGCCCGGCAGCACCGTCGCTCCTGCTTTGCCGGGAAGAAGGCGAGGCACAAAGGCGGGTAGCTTGCACAACCACGCACTTTGTCACAGGCACGGAGCCCGAGCAACCGCCACCTGCAGGGGACAAAGCTCCCGCACCCGAAAGCCACCAAGCCGGTCCGCAACACAACAGCCCGCGCTGCCTAGAACCGAATCGCCATTTAAAAGGATTATTAACTTCCAGCTGTGATCAGCCTAATTTCCTTTGTGCAACAGCGTGCTTAATTGCAGAGATTCTAATTTACTCTTGTAGAGCGCAGACCCGGCTCGAAGGATAAATTAGAATGACAGCTCCATGGGAAGTTTGGAATTTAACCTCTCGACTTATCTGATTTGATACAGATACAAATATTCAAACCCAGCCAAGGAAACAAACAGCCTGTTTCTAAGAAGTTCCAGCTGGAATGGGGAAAAAGGATTTCATAGGCAGAGAGGCCGCAGCAATTAGTGCACTGTCATACTCCTGCGGGCACACATCATCAGCTAGGCAGAGCCTTAGGGCTGGCGCGCTGCACTCTCCTGTGGAAGCCTTTTGTTTCTTTTGTGAAAAAACACTTTGTCATGTTGAGTCTTGATTTTCAAACCCCTGTTGGACAGTGCCCGTGTTCTCTTCACAAGACAGAGGCCAGCGCCAAGCCCGTCAGTGGGACGTGCCGAGCCCGGCACGGGACTCGTGGTACCCTGTGGCTGTCTGCAGAAACCTGGAAGGCTGCAGAGGCTGAGGAGACGGAGACGCTCCACGTGCGGGGGTGCTCGCTCTGTATTTCTGCTGCCAAGAATAGAACGGTTCTTTTGTTTGTTCTTGTAACCAGCTCCGTGCTCCTGTCTGAAGAGGAGCCTGGGATTCACCTCGCCCAGCCTCAAAACGAGCTGCTGCCCGCGGTCCCACCGCCGCTCTCTGCACACGCCAGGGGTGGCACCTCCACTCAGCCCCCACGCTCTGCCCGGTGCTGGGGGCAGCCCCACGAGGAGCTCACGCAGGCAGCAGCGGCTCGGCCGTGCCCAGGGCCCGTGGGCGGTGCAGGCGGCGGGGCCGGGCGGAGAGCCCGGGGCCACCACGTGCGTGCTGCTCACACAGACGGGATGCGGGCGGCTGGGGATGCTGGCCAGGGAGCTCCTGGCCGGGAAGGAAGGAGGGAGGGCTGGGATGGATGGCGTCAGCATGACCGTCATCGCCATCGCTGTGCAGGCCGGGCTCTGGCTCCTACCTCCACCCACCGGCAGCAGCGGGCCCTGCGCTGGCCCCGACCCGGCTGTGCAGCCGTGCCCCACTGCAGGTCCAAGGCTGCTCTCGTTCACGGTGTGTCCGTGCAGCCTCCCGGTGAGGCAGCTGGCAGCAAGCCCACGGCCTCCAGCCCCAGCACTTTGCAGCTGGCTCTTTGCTGAGGCACGTGCTTCCCACGCGGCCTGCAGCTCCCCTCCGGCCCCCTCTGCCAGCTGAGGGCAGTGCGCGAGTGCCCAGAGCTGGGGGTGGGCAAGGGTGGCCCGGGGACGGCAGCAGTGTCCCCAGCAGGGACAAGCATGCCACCCTGCCTGCCAGGGAGGCATCGGTCCCCTCGGGATCCCGCAGCCAAGTCCCCGAGCCTGTGGCACGAGCAGGCAGAGCTCCGCCACGTGCTCCGCTGCTCTCCCCAGCTGAACCCCGGGGCCTTTCCGCACTGCTCTGTCGTCGGCCTGCCCGGGCGTTCCTGCTCAGCCACGGGCAAGTGGCTGTAGACATCTGCCCCCCATGAAGGGCAAGCTCAGAATTTCCCGTTCCCTTTCTTGCTATGAAATTCAAAGCAGCTTATGAGGAACGTACATTGGCTCTCCAGAATAAATAACTTCTAACCATACCTGTCAGCAGCAATTACGCACCAGCGAACCACAACAGTCACCAGACTTTTTCTGCATCTTTATGCCTCAAACCCAAGTGGAAATGCACGGGTCTCAGAGCGCCCCAGCGCTGCGTCTTCGCGTCCCTCCGAGCCCTGCCTGCAGCCTCACCCGAGAGCAAATGCCCTGAGGTCAGAGCTCCCTTCACCTGTGCGAAGCTCCAGGGGTGGGCCGAAGGGCAGGTGCCCCCGTGCCAAACACAGAGATTTCACAGGAAGTAAAACCAAAACCAAGCAACCAAACCTGGCTCGACTGCCCTTAAAGCTACTTGCAGGGGGCAAGCCAGAGACAGAACTGGGACAAAGGATCCACGCTGGTGACGGCAGCTCAGAGGTGGCACCGAACCGGATCCCATGTGGCAGAAACTTAAATGTTTTTCTGAATCTTTGGGCACACGGTGGACCATCAGAAAGTAGTTTGTGCTTCCTAGAAGGTGTGACAGGAGTTTAATTCCCAGCAATTTTCAGAGCTGTTTGTACACATGCATGTAGGCAGCACAGAAGTGCGTTGCATCTAAGCATCAGAGTCAACGGATTTCACAACAGATCGAGAGGGGAAAGAGGAAAAGAATTGGCCACCCCCACCACCAGCCTCAAAGAGCATTTTAAGCTGTCTCGCAGAAGCACAGAGCCAAAATTCGGCCAGAGAGCAGTGTCTGCTCACGGACAGCCCTGCGCTGCCATCAGTACTCGCAGTGTCAGCAGGCGAGGCTAGGAACAGCTCTGTCCGTGACACCACCACTGGACTCGAGCCCCAAGTGCACGAACGGGCGATGCGATCACTCCATCTCCATTAGTCCTAATGAAAGCTCATCTCCTCGCTGGCACCAGGCTGCCTGAAATCAGATGAAATGCTCTTACCTGCTCTGATGCCTATTAACCATAACACAACCACATCTCCAGAAGCGACCTGTTTAAACAGCCCAGATGTTTCTTTTTGTTTGCTACTCACTAGTGGCTGGGTACCATTAAAATCTACCTGGTTCCCATGCCCCAGCCAAAGGCTCTGCAAGGGACGTCCCAGGTTAAGGCCACAGAGAAGGGGTGGGCTTGTTCAAAGTTGGCAAGTGCTTAGTGATGCTCCACAGAAAAGGTAACGTGGGCAGTGAGTGTCCAGAACCTCTGGATATACAATTAAAACAGCAGCTGAGAGATACCGAGAAATATGGGAAGCAAGAGAAGAAAGCAGACAACACTTCACTGTGGAAAAGCCCATTGGTGAGCATCCTCAGCACCCTTTATTCCAGCCAAAATGCTGGCGGTCCACTGGCTGTCTTCACTTGCAAGAGAGTGCTGTCAATTTAGCAAATTTTCCGTTTTCTAGAATGATTTTGATTGCATTACAAGCTACTGGCTTCACAATCACAGAGGACACCTCTAAGAACTACCTCTGTGCAACTATTAACCGTTTTCCCACACAATCAACATGGAAAACATACCGGGTAAGAACAACGCAACGGACAAAGCCAGCTGACAAGACTGCTGACCGTGCCAGATATGACAAACAACAATTAAGCAAACGTTAGCACTTCACTTAGCCCTGAACTCCAGCCTTTCCCTGCCTCCACGTAAGTGACGTGTACTTACACCTCCATCTCATCAAAAATCTGAGGCATTCAGAACAAGCCTGCCTGTTTTGGCTAAGCAAAGAGAAAACCTCCCCAAATCACAAAGTTAAAATTCCCCGAGTGACAAAGAGGTAGCACATATAGGACTAGATGTCCCTTTTTAGGATCATCCAGATTATCTGTCGCACTAAGGTGAAAGCCACCTGGCCCATCACTGCTGGTGGTACTGAGACTTCAAGTACAAGGAGACTGCGTGAAGCGAGCATTCCTAGAAGACCTACAAGTTCTGGAAATCTCGGGCTTACATGACTACGCTTGCATGGGAGTAGAGCAGGTTCACTTTTCTCCTTTTCAGTACAGGACACAGATATTTAGCGCGGTTTAAGCCACGTTAGCACTCTGTTTCAGCAGACAAAGTGCCGCATGACAACAGCCAACAGCAAGCAGCAGCCACCCGAACGCCATCGGTACCTGGATGTATCGCAAGGCACTCCTTAGGACGCTGAGGTTTGAGGTCTTCTTGTCGTCTACGTTGGGGATGTTGCGTTTTAATGTCTCAAAGCATTCTTTCAAATGCGCACGTCTAAAGAAAACACAGGTGGTTTGTCAGCTTGTGAGCACACAGAAATCAATTTCACAGAGGGCTAAAGCTTAATTTGGGCCTTAATCCAGCAAAGCACTTACACATGTGCATAGCAGTCACCGGGACTACCTGCATGCTTAGCACTGCCCCACCTCACCCAGCAGACAGGCTACGGGTGCCCTGTACGGCTTGGATTCTAGTCCTAGCTTTGTCAGGAAACCACTGTGCGATCTTCAGTAAAACACCACGCCTCCCTGTGCTGTTCTTTTCACTTTCACCACATTTCTGATTTGGCTAGTTGGGCTACAAGAGCGTCAGATCAGGAACTGGTCTTTATTCTGTATTCTCGCTGCACACTTGTTAGTTTATTACTGCAAATCAGGTAAGAAATTACACCGTTATGCACGTGGGGATTTACTTTGCGGGATCAGGGCTTTGCAGGGTTATTGTAACGCAATTATGCAGCTAAATAAAACATACTGGGAAGCAGGAGATGCAGAATTGAGCTATAAGAAAGCAAAGCAGTATCGCAAGATTCATTAAAAGTAACTAAGAATTCCGTTCAAGTCATTTGTTAAAACAAAAGCAAAAAACCCAAGCCAAACAAATATTGACAGACTATAGGCCAAAAAATAAATAAAAAGTGAAAGGGAATTATAATTGAAAAAAAGCAAAACCCTGGCTTTCTACGCACCTGTTCTTCTCCAATTTATTATGTACTTCCCTGGTCCCAACCCTGTAACCCAAACAGAACAAAGATAAACTCAGTGTCAGGGTTAGAACTATTGCCATTCAACCTCTACGTTCAGCAGCGTGTGTGTGTCTAGGACATGGAGGTAAATATTAAAGAACAATAGAGTTGTTGAGATATCACTGCTTTAGTACTATTTGTATAATAGTTAGATTATTATACATAATCTACCTGCACTCTGGCAAGATAAAATCCAGACTTCACATGCACTGGGATGGGATAAGCGTGGCCCACAGGCTGCACACGAGCTCCACGGAGGTACCGGTGTCACGCGTCTCTGTACGCAGACAGGGCCACTACCAGCGGGGAAGAGACCCCGCGCGTGGGCTGGGCGTGTTCGTACAGCCCTGGATTGCCCAGATTCTGACCCATTTCTGAGCTACGCCTACACTCCAGCGGGGTGAGATTTATGCGGCTGCAAATTAAAGTACACATGACTTGGCAGACATACTTCAAACCTCTTTCATTTTTATTGTGCCTGAAATAACACAGCCAAACATGAGCACGAAGTGAAGTAATCCAGGAATCCTCCAGTCACTGCTCAAGGGAAAAGCAGGGTCGGCTCCTGTTCCTGGGGTTCTGGTCTGTCCCTACCTCCCCAGGTCACCGGAGAACTTCTAGGAAAGGCCAAATTCACGTTGCCTTGGTGCTGCAGCTACAGTGCTGACAAGGCACACGAGCAGGCTGAGAGTTTGATGCCTTCCTCAGCGCATGCAAAGTGATCGTTTGCTTTTGGTGCTTTTGGTTGAAAATGCACCGACAGCGAGGTGAGCATTTCAGGAGGTGGGTTAATGTTTAATAACTGCCCAGGTGTTTAAAAATAAATATTTGACAGCCTTTTCCCATGAAACATTTACAAGCTGGTAACAGCGCCTTTCCGGCGCCCAGCCATCGCTCTTCCCCGGGGCGCGGGGAGCCGCAGCGCACCCCCCGGGCGCAGCGCTGTCAGCCACCCCCACAACCCGCCCCAAGTGACCCCAGGACGAGGGCTGCCCTGGCGGGGGGCACGGCACCCCCTGGCCCCGCTCGCCCTGCCTACAGCACGCGGCCACGCGCCAGCCCCGCAGCAGAGAGGTTTACAGACAAGGGCTGAAGATCCCCAACTTTCTATGAGGAGTCGTATTGGCATTTTGCAAAGGCTGTTATCTTTGCAAAGGTGTATCTGCATTATTTCCACCGTCTCCTTCCATGCTGTGGGATCTCTGCTCTCCGGAAGACACCAGGGACCCTTTTCCTGCCCGCCGCATCGTCCGTGTCTCCCGGTCCCGCGGGAGGGCGGTGGCACTGCTGCTCAGGGACAGGCGGAGCACCTCACGGCTCGCGCTCCTCCCGCGCCGCCTCACAGGGGACGGGAGCGAACGCGGGGGACCCCGGGAAAAGCAAGCGAGCTGCCGCGTTCCTGACACACGTCCAACGCTCAGCTCCAGCGGGCAGGGGGCAAACAGCAAGGCCAGATTCTGACCTGGCCAGAATCTCTCTCCCGAGCAGGCGGCTGCAGAGAGGGGACTGCACTTTGCCCAGCTCCCACCGGCACCGGTTGGGGTGGGGTGGACCAGAGACGAGACGCAGCACGAGCCCTGCCCAGCAGGACGAGCTGGCCGCCACAACATGGATTGGCAGGAGGTGGCACCGGTCCCCAGCACCTCCTCCGGACTCCCGAGCTCAGCCCACTGCCTGGCCCCGGCCCCAGGGCACCGCATGCAGCAATGTCCTGCCCAGCGCCCCGAGAGCCCTGCGGGGTTAGCCCCCCTGTTCTGGGCAGTCCCAAAGAAACGCCATCAGCTGCAGGCAGCGCGATAATGGTCAGAGGTGTGGTAACAGGGCCCAGGAGAAAGACCAAAGAGATCCAGGTCATTTATCCTGCAGAAGGGAAGACTGCAGGGGGCAAAGGGAAAAGGTAAAAGGTTGCTACAAAGAGGAAGGGAATCATTTCTTCTCCCAGTGCACTGGAAACAGCGCAAGAAATAACACCAGGCTACGCACTAGCATGCTGTGCTCTGGAGCCAAAGTCCTTAAGAACAAGGTAGACGCTGACCAGGAGCAACACCAGTCACAAGCCCTGTCTGAGGGTGGGGACAGAGCAAACAGCCTTGAGTCCCTTCCAGCTCCAGGAAGCCCTCGGCAACTCATGTGATCGCTGTCCTGGGAGACAACTTCCCAGAGCACAGTCCAGTGCTCAACAAAGTTCCCGCAAGGGCTGCTGCACCATCTCCCTGACCACCATAGGCAGAGCTCTTTCACCCAAAGCCACCGGCTGCTGCCTGCGGGCGGGCAGTGCTGGGCCTTGCTTCCTGACGCGCTTCTGGCTAGGGGGAAAAAACAAAACCAAAACCAAACTTGTACACTCCAGCTGGGGGGGAACTGAAAGACACCAAGCTAGGAAACTGTGCCATGAGAAAAAGCACAGAGCCACCCAAACACCCCTGGGTCTCTCTCTGTTTCTGATCTGACAGCTCTTTACAAAAGCAGCAGCTGCTCGGGGTCGCTGCAGCGTCCGGGCACCGCCGCTGCCTGCCCCTGCTCGGTAGGCTCCGCACGCAGCACACACTCACCCTCCGGGCCGCTTCTTCTGCTCGTTTGGCTTCACGTCCTCCGCCGGAGCCAGCTTCAGGGCGCCGAGCTGCGGGGCGGCTCCCGGGTGCTGCAGGGGCTGGTGAGGCTGGGGCTGGATCGGCTGCTGAACCACATGGTGCTGGGAGATGGCCAGGACCGGCGCCGCGTAGTGCTGGAGCTGCTTGGGGCTGCCCGACGGGGGGGTGGCGGCCTTCCCGTCCGCGAGGAGCGGGCCCGGCGGCCGCTGGATGACCGGCGCCACCGAAGGCGCTTCCTTGGCGGCGCCGGGAGTGCTTACGAGGGGCTGGTGGCGCTGCACGAGCGGCGGGGACAGCGCGGCCTGGGCTGCCGGCTGCGGGGGGCTGGTGACGACCGGGATGGGGATGACGGAGATGGGGGCTGCCAGCGGCGGGGGCGGCGGCGGGGCCGGGGGCGAGATGGGCACCAGCAGCTCGCCCCGCGGCTCCTCCATGGGGACGGCATGGTTGGCCCGCGGCGCGCTGGCCTTCCGCTGCTCCTGCTCTCGCTCCAGGCGGAGCTTCTCGTGCTTCTCATTCTCGTCTGGAAGAGAAAGGGAACACCGGCAGTGAGTAACGGGACTCCCCGGCACGGCATCTCCCAGCCCGGCCTCTCCAGGGAGCTGTCACGGAACCGCTCCGGCACCGAGCGGAGAGCCGAGGCCTTGCCCCGGGCACACCGCAGGGCGGCTGCAGGAGCCGGGGATCAGTCCCGTGCTGCGGCCGTGCTTCACCTCCCTCTCACGGCCCCTTTGCTCCAGCACACATCTTACACGCGCCACAGGCGCTGCCCCTGAATCCGGCCCTCAGAGCGATCGGCCGGGTGACTCCTGGCTCCCCTGCCAGGGGCAGGTGCAAAGGAGCTGACCACAGGCAGCAGCTCCAACCTCCCCCTCGGTTCTGGGGCGGGGGCAGAAATCTGCAGAGCTGTACTGACAAAATCAGAACTTTTGTTTTGTTCCCTTCCTTATTACCACCCACGCTTCTCCCCAGCAGCCCCTACACATGCAAAGTGGGGAGGAACAGGGAGAAGGAACCATGCCGGTGGGAGCGGGCAGTGACGGCCGCAGCCCCCGGCACCGCTCCCTCCGACACCCCCACCCGGAGCCCTGCTTACGGAACCGACCCACGGCAAGACACCTCCCTCCGCTCGTCCTCTTCGGTGCTTTCACCGGACCCTTTGCAAAGGAGCCAGCCCCGGCCCTGCCGGCATCACACGGACGGGGCCGTCCCCTCCTGGGGCCGCGAGGAAGGGCCAGAGCAGGGCCCGACAGCACCCCACAAAGAGGCCAGGTGGGCCCCTTGGGCTGCAACACCACATCCTGTGCCCTCAAGTGGGCACAGTAACTCCCCTTTCCAGCGATAGGAACCCGTGAGGGCGTTTTTCTGCTGCTGTGGACTTTTACTCAAGCTCCTAAACTTGCCTTTGATGTAGCTGTTCCTGTATGTTGCTAGATCACCAACGTAAATGCAACCTGTGTGGCCCGACCGGCAAAATAAACCTCATTAAACGTGATCCAGGTCTCTGGCTTTAATTGTGTGAACACGGCACAAATGAGATTTATTTATACAAGTCCTGCGGCGCCAGCGGCCCCGGCATCCAGACATCGCACGGCCTTAACCAAACACCTCCCCGCTCGCTGCCCGCGCAGCTCGCTGCATGCCATTCCCGACAGCTGGCCAGGAGCTGCAAGAATAAACGGTACGCTGACAGCGGGCCCGGAGCCGTGACCCCTTCGGAGGAATGTACGAACGGGGGAAAACGTGACTGACTTCATCCAGCACGGGCTGAGACAAACGCGGCAGGCGGTGCGCCGCGGGCAGTGGCAGGGAACTCAACGAACCCGCGGACACGGCCTGAAGCTGCCTTCAGCCCAGGCGTCCGCAGCACAGCCTCGCGTGTCCCCAGCCTTCGTTAGAGCACTCGGGCCCAGCTCAAGACCGGGACAGCAGCGCAGGGAACCAGCAAGTGCTGGCTCTGCCGTGGCTCTGCCGGCGCCGTGCCGGTGTGCCCGTGCTGAATCCTTCCTGCAGCGGCCGCACCCGGCAGAGCGCAGGGCCCGAAGTGAGGCGTTGGGCCAGGGCTCGTGCCGATGGCAAGGCTTTCCAGGGCACCACCGGGTGACATTCCTACAAACCATTTCTGTTCACTGGGGAAGCCAAGAGAACAGGAAAGAAAGGTTACGAGCGAGCATTACTGCTCAGAAATGTTTATGTAAATGTCTCTGCGAAGCAGGTGCAGCCCTCAGGCTGCTGACGAGCTGCCAGCAAGGCCTTTGGTATTGCAAATCTTGAGCTCCCTTAAGCTAAAGGGTTCATTTCAGGGATTGCATTAGCCAAAATCTGATGCCAGAGAGCCGCTGCCCCTCGCCCACAGCTCCTGCGACGAGGGCTGCGGGCTGCAGCGTGCTGCCAGAGCTGCCAGCAGCACAGCAGTGCCAGCAGCCTCGGGACGAGACGGCAGATCTTATCACAGGAGGGCAAAGAAACATGGTCAACAGTCCCTGACTGGTGGTGGACTGGTGCTATTTTGGGGCCCTGGGGATCCAGGAATACACGGTGCCAGGGACTTCGTCATCTAGTGATCTGCCAGGTTCAAATTTATCTCCTGCCCTGGGAACGCCTCCCACCCGCGTGGCCGCGGTGCGGGCTCCTGGCAGCCGCGCGGGGACCAGGGGCGAGCCGCAGCCCGCGGCAGCACGGAGATCTCCACCAGAATTAGAGCGGCCCAAGTGTCTGTTGGGCCTTGGATGATCTCCGTCACCAGCTGCAGATGCTGGGCACTTCTGACTACAAACACCTCCTCCAGCGCTGCCCGGAAAGGTCACTGAGGCACGCGGGTGGGTGACTCCTTCCCGCGCAGCCCAGCGGTCTGCAGAAGGCAGGAGGAGAAGTCAAAAGGGATCCCGTTGGGTGTCACGACCAGATCTCAGCCCGACTTTCTGGCAGTGCCTGTACCGACGTATTTTTGCCATCTGGTGTTCCGGCCCAGCTCCTACACGGAGCACGGCAGCAGCCAGCAGCTCCCCGGCACACCGCGGGCACTGGAGGCGCAGCCGGGGCCCGGGGCCGATGCCGCAGAGGTGAGCTTCCCTGGGCAGCGCCTGGGCACGCCGGTGTGAGAGCCAGCGGTGACCGCCCCATGCCTGCTCCTACCAGCTCCCTCCGACGGGAGATTCCCCTGCAGGAAAGGGGAAGCAGTGACTCTGCAGAAGCGAGGGGGGAAGCTGAGGAACTGCCGTTCCCCTTCCCACTCTCGCCCCATCCCCGCGTGGTGCGGCACAATTCCTTTGATTGCTCATTGCCAAATAAACAAGGCTCCTATTTCCTCATTCCTACGTTCAACCGAGGCTGTTCTCTGGGCTGCGCTCGCAGGGGAGGCCAGCCACGCTAGGGAAGGCGCAGTCTGACTCAGGGCTGAGTCACTCGGATGGTGCTGACATAGGAGGACACGCCAGGGAACAGCCGTGGCACTTCCAAGTGCCTGGAAACGAGCTGGAGCCGTGACGGAGCTGTGACCCCTTACCTGGGCGCCTCTGAACCGTGGCTGACATCAGCAGAACACGAGCCCCGCTCCTCTCTCCCATCTCTGCCACAACCCCTCTGTTTCCTCACCCCTCCCAGCTCAGGAGTCTCAGTGCGAGGACGTGCCCGCTGCTGAGGAGCGCGGCACTCGGTGCGGGGCCTGGAGGCTGCTGCTGGGCACTGCCGGGCTCGGCCGTGGCGTGGTGCCATCAGCCCGAGCCTCCGCACCGCTGCTCCTCCAGCAGCCACACGCAGCAGCCCCGAAACCCTCCTCCCTTCAGCAAGGCCCCCGGGCGGCTGCTGCTGACCCAGTTCAGGTGTCAGCCTGGACCCGGTGCCCCATCGCCCTTCCCACCAACGCAGGCCGGTGCACAAGTCCTGTGCTCTTACAGGAAGACCGTGGCTTTTCAACGTTGGTAAAGCTCACGGGTGAGCTATTTCCTGGTTTCAGGCCCACCTGAGTCTGAAGGGTGAGCCACCCGGGCGCGCTGACACCGCGCACTCCTCAGACCGTGTCTGCAGGAGGCGTCACCCAGTGCTGACGACGGAACACCTCTGATCTGCATCTTCCCAGCCAGAGCGTTAGGACACGTTTCTGTCCTACCTGCAAAAGCAAAGGAAAACCAGCCTCCGCATCAAGCGCCCCTCCTTAGCACCGACAGCACGGACCGCCGGTGGCTTCAGCGTGATGGCTTTGTCCCTACCATCACAGGGACCCCGGTGTCCCAGCCTGAGATGAATCAGAGAAGTGACACGATGACCCCGGTAAGAGAACGCGGGGAGCAGGCGTGCTTCGTGCCTGCTTCACCGAGACAGCGGGCTTACCGAGCAGTGAGCGTTGCCCCTCGCTCCTGGAACACGCAAAGGAAGGTTGGGAAGACCCCAAGAAATCTTGTGGTTCCCCTTGCAAGCCTCAGCGAAGAACCAACCGTAACTAAGTAAAGCCTTGCGGATGTTCCTCAACACAGCTACCCGAGGCTGGATGGATAATTTAGCTCGTGCCTAGGTCTGCGGTTCCAGTGCCTAACTGAAACCCGGACCCAGCCCCAGCTGGTCATTCTAGCTGCGTTTTGGTTACAACTAGCTCCTGGTGGGAAGGAGAAAGAAAGGATTTTGCATTATTACGAGGGAAAGGAAAATGGATCAAGACCGCTAAGAAATACCACATCCTGCACAGCCTCGCACACACGCGGCCACCTGCACTGCCCTCGAGCAGGAAGGGCGCACAGCTCGCCACGCTGCCTCGGCGGCAGCACCGAAGGCAGGCAGCGGGCACGGCCTGCGCCGAGCTCGGGGAGACGCACGGCAAGGCAGCGGCGCCGGCAGGCAGGAGGAGCTCATGGAGCTCCCTGCCGCCCACTGCCCTGTCCCAGGAGCTCCACCTGGGCACTGGGCAGAGCTCTTCTGATGCGAGATGTTACCTCAGTGCTTTTCCACCGTGCATCAGCAGTTTTAAGGAACACAAAGACAAAGCAAAGCACTCTGACAAGCGGGTATTTCCAAGCCGAGCAGCTTATATGTTCGGAGCAGGACATGGCACGAAGGCAGCCAGGGTCCCCATCCATCTCCTCCAGCGCACGAGAAACCAGAGGGACCGCTGCCTCCCCTGCGAGCCTGGGGCGGCACCACAGAGCCAAGCCCGCAGACCCACACGGGACCAACAGCGTGCCTGCAACGGGCCAGCCAGGCAAGGGCAAACCTGTGCTGCTGAGGGCAGAAGCGCCCGGCCGCTTGCTGGGCCCTGGAGCCGCGCAGAGCTCCGAGGCCTGACCCTTGGGACGCAGGCGGCGCGCTGAGCGGGCCCCGCTCGTGTCTCACACCCACCGAGTAGGACGGGGGCAGACACGGGCTGGATGACTCCGTGCCACACACTGAGTCACGGCCAAACCGGAGCCGTGGGTCTCTTCCCACCTGCTGGGTGAGCGCATCTGAGGGACAGGAGCTCCCTAACAGCCCTGGGTCCAACCACCACAGCCCGCCGCTGTGCTCGGTGCCCGGCCGCACCGGGGGCATCTCCGCAGGAGCTCACACCAGCCGGCAATCCTCAGCGGGAGGAGCGAGCCACCCCGTCACCCTGCAGGTCCCACCTCCGTAACAGGACCAGGAACGTCCCCGGGCACCTGCCCCCACGTCGCGACAGCTGCGGGGCTGCCACTGCCGTGTCGCTCTCGGGAGGAGCCACCAGATGATCCCACGCTACACAGCCAACCCTGAGCCCACAAACACGGGGAAACGACCTCACCAACCCTGCCAGACAGCAAGGAGACCCGAAACAGAAGGACACAGGAAGCAGGAAGGGATCCCGGGTTCTGGAGGGATAAATACTAAATACTAATAAATAAAAGGTTGTTCCTCTTCTCGGCACGGACCACACGGGGTGCGAGCGGAACAAGCCGCGTTCCACAAGCCGAGCAGCTCCGTGCTGCTGGGGGCTTCCCGTCCCGCCCCCCACACCCAGCCGGGCAGGACGCAGGCACCGGGCAGCCCCACGGCGCTTGTGGCCTGAGCGGGGGCAGCGCCGGGTCGGGCACCTCGGCTCTTCTGCCTGCGACCTCAGCGTGGCTGCAAGACGCAGGTGACGTGGGGTGCGGGGGGAAGGAGCAGCACGGAGAGCACCGCGTCCTGGGGGCCCTGCTGCAGCCTCACCCCACAGCACAGCCTGACGCCGAGGCCGGCCACGGAGCGCGGCGCCACGCTGCTGACACGGATGCTGGACGGGAGCCCGGGGCTGCTGCCTTCGGTCCCCAGCTCCGTCAGCGCTTCGCTTGTGGCTCAGAGCTGCAGGGGGGCTGCGGGACCCCAGGCCCTGCCGTTTACTCCTGCAGGCGTCGCGCTGCCGGTAACGGGGGGCAACAACCAGCCGCCTGTGCAGCTGGGCATCGGGGCACTGGGAATGAACAAGGAGCAGGAACAAAAAAGGGGCAGCCCCACGGGCACATCTCAGCGTCTTTGAGGGACGCTCTGTAACCACGATATTGAAGCTGGGCAGCAGTGCGGCCAAGGAAAACCCTTCTGGTCAGCACGCAGCTGGTCGTCAGTCCCACAGCAGTTAGATGAGATGGGGAAGCACCAGGCCGGGGCACACAGGTGGGTCACCGCCCGCGCTGGCAAGGCTGGGAAAAGGGCAACGCTTACAGGGAAAGTGAGCAGCACGGGGCGATGCGGAGAGCGCGAGCTCGGCGGGTTGTAGTCCCATACGTAGGGGAAAAAGCCCTAGGACGACGAGTATTGGTTACTGGTAACTGTAAATAAATGGGTTTCTCAGAGCACAAAACGTTCTTCTCGGGTTATAAAATGTTGACCCAGATCTGGAGCAGTCACACAGCTCTGATGCTCACCCAACGGCCCCACGTCTGCAAATAACAGCCAGGCCCCCAGCGCGGGGCACGCACGTGCTGACGGGCACGGAAGCCGCGCAGCTGCAGCGAGCGGGGCCCCCAGCAGCACCGCGACGCCGCCGGCGCGGGGCTCCCAAGCTCCGGACCCGGCGCGCTCGGCCACAGGCGCTGCCCCACGGCGTCCGCGTTCCCGGGGCTTCGTCCCTGCAGCAACGGGCGCGTAACGCCGCCCGCCTCCACCTCCCGGCCTGCTGCCGGTGCCCCCCCGACATAAGGGGCCCCGCAGGACGCTCTCAGCAGGGTGCCGGTCCGCACAGCCCCGTAACGGGCCGGCCCGCTGGGCACGGGGGTCCCGCGGCGCTTTCCCTTTGGGTACAGCCGGTACCCGCGCCCGGCGGCCAGCTGCCCCCCGCCGCAGCGCACCGCCCGGCCCCGCGGGCAGCGGGGCTGAGGCGCCCCAGGCGTTCGGCTCCCGGCCGCGGCCACCGCCGGGGCCCGGCTCGCCGCCGCCCGCTCGGGACCCGCCCAGCCCCGGGGCTCCCCGAGGGGCTCCAGCCCCAGGGCCCGCCCAGGGCGGGGGGACCCCGCGGGGATCCCGTAACGCGCCCGGGGCTCGGCGGGGCGGCCCCGGCACCGCCCCCCGGTACGGCCCGCACGTGACCCGGCGGCACGAGGCCCCGCGGGAAGGGGCGGGGCCTCCCCCGCGCGCACGTGGAGGGGGGCGGGACTTGCGGCGTCACGCAGCGGCGGCGCGCCCGGCGGGAGGGGAGGGGCGGGGAGGGGCGGG
>CM021749.1:11030464-11069538 GCA_011075105.1 Heteronetta atricapilla
CCCCCCCCCGGTGCCAGCCCGGCAGCACCCACGGCCGTGTCCCCGGTCCCGCCCGGGGGTGCCCCGCGTGTCCCCGGGGACCGCTCGGCCGCGGGGCCTCAGACCTCCGGCCGCCTCCCGCAGGCCTCGTCCACGCACTGCCCGCAACGGCTGCGGCGCGCGGAGCGCTGCAACTGCACAAACGGCCCCTGCCCCCCGGCCGTGCCCCCCGGCAGCAGCCCCGTGGCACCGCAGCACCGCCCCGCAGCACCACGCGGCTCTCCCGGGGAGCTGGGCGAGTCCGCGCTGGGAGCCTTACCCTGGCTCGGTGCCCGCCGGGTGCCCTGGCCGTGCGGGGCCGTGCTTTGGCCGTGTCCGACCCCACGGGGGCCGACCAAAGCGGGGGGCCGAGGGGCAGCACCCGGCAGCCCCGGGCTGAACGCCGCCGGCACAGCTTCGGGCAGGGCAGTGAGCGGTGCGGGCTGCCAGGCTCCTGGCACCCCACAAGCAGGGCGTCCAGGCAAGGTGACAAGGGACAAATAAAAATAAACATCAAAATAAAAGCGCACTTGGACCGTCTGAGAGGGCCGGGAGGAAAGCCGCAGCTCAGACGAGCGTTGCTGCAGCCGCAGCGGGTGGCGAGGTGCAGCTCGCAGACCAGGTCTGTGTGTCGTAAGCACAGTAGCCCACAGATCCTTTCTTTAACCACTGCTCCCTTTCCTTTCATACCACACATAACCCTACAAACCACACAGGGCTACAGAACGTCCTTCTCCAGGGCCCCAGGTTTAAGAATTGCTCTTCTTAAATCCAACGGGATTTACAGAAAACGCCTCTAACAGCAGAGCTCGCGCGGTTCCCGCTGCAGCTTTGCAGGCAGCTGCCCGGACACCACCTGCAGCCCCTGCAAGGGTTACAAACTTTTTCAGCGGGTCACAAACAAAACAAAACCCAACAGCCAACCTCAGAAAAAAAACCACCCACAATGTCAGAGCAGCTCACTGAAAGCACAGCAGCAATGGTCTAAAGGAGATGGTCAAAAAACAACAGCTCTTGCAAGAAGCGTTTTCAGATCCTTCTGCATAGTTGGAGGGGAGCTGTGCTAACTGCTCCAGGAGACAGAACTTCCCTTCTGGCTGTCTAGTAACATCTTGTGCAACACGTTAATCTCCACGGAGAGTTGTTTGTTCTGAAACCTTGAGCTCAGCGGGCTCTCACTGCTAAGCTAGCTCCTGACTTTGGCAGCTGAAAGTATAAATCAGTGCCATTAAACATTCATATCAGAGTGACGTTTCCTGATTAAATTCATTTATTGGAGCTTTTGGAACCACCCGATGCGGCAGCTTGGGAGCACGGCCAAACTCCATCGGCTTTGTGTTCATCTGCCTCTGGAGGACTGCGCTGAGGAAGGGTTTCAGTGAATCGTTTGACCCTGTTACCGGGGACGGCAATAAAGCAGCGCACTCAGATCATTTGGATTGGCTTTGGGAACACTCAGGGAGAGTTTTTAAAACCTTGCGTATGTGCTAAAGGTACAAAGAGGTCCAATTTCTGCCCCGTTACGCCCCGCGCTTGTAAGGAGAAGACACGGGCTGTGTGCAGTAGGACCGCGGAGCTCGGGCTGGGTTCCAGGGCTGAGGACACGCAGCGTGGCAGCGGTTAGCTGTGAAGTCGGAGTCGTCCTTCCCCACGCGCCGCACGGCCGCGGCCGGGGTCACTCTGCTCCTCCTGCAGCAAACACCCGCAGGCTGCCGGAGCCGTCCCAGAGAGAGCCTCCGAGGCTGCGCAGCCCGTGGCGCTGCTTCTGCTCCAGGGCCTCCGTGCTTCAGGAGCTACAGCCGCCCACCAGGGCGTCCGACGGGGGCAGAAATACTCCTCAGTTCCCATCGCAGTTCTGATACTTTCAGTCAAATCCTTTGACTCTCGCTTTTTCTCATCTTCGAAGCTCAGCTGTAGTTTACAAAATGAGAGTTTCAAGCTCTCTTCAAGGGTTCCCTTTACAAGTATATGTGGCTTGAGATCGCTGGGAATTCTTAATTGTTTAGTATGTTCTATTCAGGCAGTCCTTTAGAAAACACCGGGTGGTGTTCAGGTGGTACGGATATTGATATTCGGTAGAAGGAAGTTTAAAAGGTAGCAGAAGGAAGCAGAAGGAAGTTTAAAATCAATGGAGATGAGCATGGGTGAAAACTCTTCCCATATTCTTTATTCCCACGTTCTTTATTTTCAGGGCTGTTGATGGCATTATATCATCTGAGTGGCTTTCGATTCATTTAGGTATATTTATGATCCCGATATTCATACACTGACAATCCAGGGAGAACGAGCAGTGGTTACAGGTCCCGCTGCCTTTCCTTATGGCCCCTCTTCCCCAGGATGACCCTGTCGTACAGTGCCGTCTATACACAGAGTGCCACGAGATCTCTTCGTGTCCCAGACGTCGTCCACCCTACTGGGGACATGCCGGACGTTTACAGAACAACCTCAGCGGTGCAGCTCTGGAGGAACAACCGCTACGCGGCTGAAGACTCGACCGTCTCCTTCCTGTTACTCTGCTTATTTCCTTTCTGCCTGTACAGCAAACAGCTTCTCCCTGCACGAAACCATCCTCCGAATTTCGGCACCACGTGACCTTTGGTGCATTCAGCTTGCTTGCAGTGCTCACCAAGAGACTTCCCCCGGCTCACAAGTTACTCGCTCCATTTCCTGGCGGGAGGCGCCTGGAGCAGGAGGCGGCGCGAGGCTGCGAGAGCAGCTGCGGGGTGTTTGTGCTGCTGGCACGAGGAGGCTGCTGGCGGCGTCCGACCGCCCTGGGGATGGGGAGAACGTGCTGCCCGCACGCCGCGGCTGAGGAGCGGCCCGGACACACACCTCTGCGCCTGGTGCTCCCGTCCCGACCCTCGCTGCCCCTCTGCAGCTGGGGACGTGCCACCGAGTCCCCGCGACCACAGAGCGGCGTCTGCTCTGCGGGCTTCACACGGCGACTTCGTGGGGTTTGTGTCACCCGGAGGAAGCTTTGTGGAACATCCCATCCTAGCTGTGCCTGTTGGCAGAAAGAGTAACGCCTGAGTGGGAGCTTGTTACTGCCACGATGAAGCCGTATCCCAGCCAAGGTGACTTTTCTTTAATTTGAAATATAGTTGGCTTTAGAGCACTTGGGTGATGTAAGCTCGTTAAATGTCTTTTTAAACCCTAGCTAAATTGCTTTCTAGAGTTAAATAATCTTCACCATTCACACTATTTCTAAACTTCTGTAAGGAGCTATGAGCAACTCAGATAACGGCCCTTCTTCCATTTCACGTGAGCTACATGCTCACGTTCTCAGGTTCTCTACCACTCGTCTCCCTCATTTTAACAGCAGTTGTTCTCACACACTTTGTTATTTAGCCCTGCATCCCAGGTCTTACCAAAACCCCTGCTAAACGGGGAGTGGCCCTGAGCGCCGGTGGTGCCGGGACTCAGCTCTGCTTTCTGTGCTCCAGACCCCAAACCCTCCTCACCTGCGCAGCTCGGGACCTGTGGCTCTGCTCAGCGCTCCTGAATCTGCTGCGCTCTGCTCCTCCCCTGCGCTGAAAGCACAGCCTCTCACCTCGGGCCTCTGAATAATCCCTCTGGAGTCAGCACTGCTGGAAGTTTTATTGTCTGCTTAAATACTTTGTTCCTCGGGGCCCAAATTATCGCTGAACATAAATGATTATGTGAGTCTTTTTTCTCCTTTTCTCGGGATTCACACTGGATAAGAAACTACACCAACCGCACTCAGATGAAAGTTGGAGATTATCTCAGTATTTTCATTCTGAAATTCGTATTAAATAGAAGAAACCCACAGGGGTGAAAATGATCAGGCTGGAAACCTCCCTGCTGCTATGTGCAGGGCGCAGGCACGGTCTGTCCGTCCCCAACATGCCACCCTTGGGCAGCACGGGGAAGTGCCGGCACCGGCTTTGCAGCGTCTTGGAAACCCTCCAGATTTCTCCGGGCTTTACTCAGTCATCTCCATCGTGTGTCCAGTAACCCTGGCAAGGCATAAGGACAGCTCACACTACGCCACGGCACGCCTTCCAAAAAATCTTTAGCTGTGAGCTGGAAATATCACAAGCAGAAGTCGGCGTGTCTGCAGGTAACTTGGTTAATTACCTGCTCCAACAACGAGCTGTGCTTCGCTTTCCCTTTGAAGATGACTGAGTTCGGCTTCTAGCTGCTTGGTCTTGCTACAGCGATCTCTGCTGGCCCAGGGGAGTGATCAGTACCTCGTGTTCCTCCCCCAGAAACTTCCGATATTTTGCAATGCAATCGTCTTGCAGTCTTCTGGGAAACCAAACGGACTGGCTCGTTGGCTGTAAAGTGCGTTCATATGAAACCTCCACAACCATTAAGGGTAGGGGTTTTTCACTCTCTCCATTTTTAAACCACTCTTGTGGACACCAAAGCTCTATACAACATATTAATGTCAATCACGTCAATACCATATACATCAGCAAAATCTCTAATTGCTACACCAGCCTGACATACACCCAGGCAGCCTCTTGTATGGCTTGCTGCGGCACCGCAGGGACATCATCCCTACCAGCTCCCTTCCTGGCTACTTTCTCCCTAACACCAGTCAAGCCCAGTAAGAAATGGGGATGCAAGAGTCTGGGCGAGTGAATCTCATCTGCCTGGCGATGGAGAGGGGTGTGTAAGCGGAAACAGGTCTGGATTTGCTGAGCGAGGTGCCAGTACCCACCAGCGAGTGCCGCTCGTTTGGAGAGGACGCGGGGTGTTCTCACGCGGCCGAGCCCCGCGTTGTGCCCTGAGCCGCAGAGCCCTCGCTGCCGCCTCTGTCGCGCAGCCGCCGGGCAGTGGTCTCCAGTGTGGGTGTTGGTAACGCTGGGGGAAAGCAGGCGTGGCGGAGGCGGGATGCGAGGAGCCACAAGCAGCCATCTATTTGCAGCACCGAACAATCGCCGTCAATAACCCCACCGCAAATGTCAGCCTCTGACACGGTGTCACTATCGCATTGTGTGCGGATAATGCACCGTCTGGGTAAAGGCCGGCGTAAAGACCCGTTTGCTCGCCAGCTTTGTGTGATTAGAACCACGGGGGTTTGCGTACAAGGGGTCAGGCATTTGATGGATGGCAGCCGGTGCATTTAGGTGAGATCATTACGGTGCTGCTGAATGGCGGCGTTGGGAGTCGAGAGCAGCGCTTCTCAGACGTCAGGCTGGCCTCTCCGGGGAGGCTGTGACCTCCGAGGGATGCAGGAACTGGTCTGGAGAAAATGGGAGGAAAAATATTTGCTGCTCCCTGCATGTTCATGTGCTGAGACTCAGCAAAATAACACTTAATAGCTGCTTCTTGTTTTTGATGATTTAAACAAAGCTGACCCAGCACGAGAGGAGAGTCAACACATCCTGGCCCTCTTTGCTGCAGCCAATAAAGAGGAAGAGTATTAAAAATATAATGAAGTTGTTACAGAAATTACATACCTAGCATCAACATCTGTACACGGCTTAAACCCATACAGGAGTGTATTAAGCTCTTCAGAGACAAAGTCTCTGCACAATGATAGTGCAAACAGCCAGATCATATATGTACCAATGGGCTATTTTATATTTAAATATATTCTGTAATACACAGGTATGAAAATTAAAGTTTCTGAAGAGCTCAAACCAATCCAATTTGATAAAAGTCCTGAAAAGGATTTTATTTAGGTTTATGATCAACACCTGCACGGTTCACAAAGATACACTTTTCCCTCTCTGTCTGTAGGTGCTCGTGCTTGTAGTGAACATTTGTATACCATAATATATGGCCGTGTTGAAATGGCATGGCAGCAAAAGCAGGTTTTAAGGAACAACAGCTCTAAAATCATCCTTTGTGCTTCTGGTAGGATTTTATTATTAGACACTGCAAAACAGAACCTCAGTAACATAAAATAATGTCAGAAAATACCCCTCTTTTCAAAAACAGACACTAAAAAGCAAGAGAATTCAAAGTTTGCCTGTATCTTAAAACATTGGCCGGAGCTGTGCTGAAGAGGGCCGAAGCGATGGCGCTGCCACGATCCAGTTTAGCAGGCGATGTATCCATTAATTATTCAGCATTCTAAAATCTAAAGATCAGTGCTTCACGCTGTGTAATCCAGCTTACTGTGACAACCAAAAGGCCCATTTATGAGCAATTCTGGGTTAGGTTTCCCCGCAAAGCCTCCAGAACTGAAATTACAAGACAGAGCACGAGGAACGAGCCCTGCCTCTCCCTCGCCAGACGCCCGTACCGTCTTCGAGGACACACGCTGGGCCGACAGCTCGCACCGTGCTGCTCGGTGCTGGCTCCACCCGAACCCTCCTCCCCCTCGCAGTGTAATTAATAAGGAGCTCTGCATAAAATGCTGACACGAGTCTTTTTAAATGTCCGTACTCCCTGAAGCAGTGATTCTGTTACCGCTCAAGTCCTGCACACCTCGCTGTTGGTTCTAAGTTCTAGTGGCATGAATCACAAAGAGGCAGAAGCGATACGCAGCGCCGGCAAACCCCGACCTCACAAATGACCGACAGCGGTATCGCTGCCATCAGCCTGAACAGTAGCTGTACATAAACAAACAGACAATAATAGATAGTAAATTCATCTGCATTCCCTCCAGGACCGGGCGTACGATCAGGGCTTAAATAATTAATGCTCTGCGCTTATGATGTACCTTTCACCCCGGGATCTCAAAGCACTTTGCAGCGTGTGGGGCAAGATTTTTATTTTGCTGGAGAAAATAGGGTAGAGGAAGATTAACTGATTGGCCAAGGTCATGCTGCGTTAACATTTCCTTTCTGCTTGCCATTAACTGGATAGCTGCTACGACCTTGTAAAGCTACGAGAAGGCTGCGTTTAAAGCTAACAATGTAAAGATAATCTCCCTTAAAGTGTGCCATATGGTCGTGATTAGGCAAAGGAAAAAGCTTCAGAATGGCTGGTGCGAGTGTTCACAGTGTTCTCTGGGGTATAATAGCTGCAATTTTCAGCAGGGCCTAGAGCAGTAGATGCAAAACTCCGGCACTATTTCAAGAAAACATGGTTACTCAGCATCCCGGGGACCTGCTGAGAACATCAGGCCTGTGGCTCTCCAGGCGCTTCCCAGTCAGAAGAAATGCAGTGACATGGCGAGGTCGCGGAAGGTCCCTTCCTGTGTCAGGTTTGATCCAGGACACTCAAGATGTCACCACAAAGCCTTAAGACAAATATTTCAGCATCAGACACATATTTTATCATCGCTACACCTGCACCCTTCTACTTCATGGTGCTCCCCATCACCTCCCGCTGCCACGGCCCCGGGGGAAGGTTTTGAGGCGGGAGGAAGGGCTGGGGGCAGCCGCTCGGGGCCACGGCCGTGCTCCTGCTGCCGTGAGCGAGGGCGCCCGCAGTGCACGCGCTGCCCGCCTCTGGGTGCAGGCAGCAGCGGGCGCCTCCCCGAGCAGGGCCTGGCGGCTGCAGCCCCACACGGGGTGGTCTCGAGGGGAGCGCTGCCCGTGGGCACAGCCTCGCCTCCAGCCCGCGTTCGGCTGGGCCGCCACCCTCCTGCTGGGCACATAAACCGAACTTCTTCCCAGTGGGTTTCCAAGGGGAGGAGGATGCTGTGGCATTTAACTGTCTTTTGTCGTCGCCCTAAACTGATTCTGCAAAGCTGCGCCCGCCTCAAGCACCGCTCAGATGGGCTCCGAGCAATGGGCTGCAGAAACGGAGCCACTTGACTTGGCAGGGAAATGAAACAATCCCTTCTCGCTGCGCAGCTCCCCCAGCAATGAGTCAGTAGGCCTGACGGAACAGAAAACACGAGTTGCCATAGAAACTCTCATGCCTTCCACCAGGAGGAGAAAAAAATGTAGGCCAATATTTCTGCTTAGCTGGCTCCTGTTCTCAGTCTGCTACTCGGCCCGCCTGGATCCCAGGGCTGCGCTAACAACCCGCCTTGGGTTTGCCCCCCAGTGAGAAGCGCCCGTGTGCCCCCACCGCCTTGGAGAGCTGCTGCTCTGCGTGTGCACAGGTGTGTGCGTGCACACAACACGCACAGACACACACACACACAGACAGATGCAGACACACACACACCGGCCGGGGCCGCCCCAAGGGGCTGTTGTGGTGTTGCTGGGATCCGGGAGCCCGGCTGCCCACGGTGGGCTCCGCTGCTGGAGCGCCGGGAGCGCGGCACCGCTGGCAGCAGCAAGCAGCACGGCCGTCACGGTCACACCGCGGGCACGGCAGGGGACAGGCAGAGGGTGACGAACAGAAGGTTCACCCGGGGCCGCAGCACCCGCCTCCCATCTAAACCATCATCTCTCCTCCCTGCTGCAGTTCTGCGCCCCTGCCTCGGGCACCAAGACCCTCCCGGGCAGTCCCGATGTGTCAGAAGCACCACAGCAGCAGCAGGGGTCCCGCTGCCCTTTCCCTGCTGGCCCCATCAGGGAAGCGCTGTGCCCCAGCTGTGATCCTTGGCAATAGGGGCACTTCAGGGACGATCGGACCGATGGAGGAAGCACACGCCTCCACAGCAGGATGCCTGCCCCGCCACCAGAAGCCCAGAGACGTCCTTGTCTGTTGTTGCATAGTGCCCAGAAAGCACGGGAGCAGGTGCGTACCGCGAAGAGCCGCCCGTTTGTGATGGACTGACCTGGGGTCTGACAGCTGGAGGGACAGGTGGCTGCTGGTAACGCCTCCCTTCCAAAAGGACTCTGGTCCGGGGGGAGGAGGAGGAGATCTGTCTGTAAGGGATCTATGTCACCCGAGCAGTGATGTGACTGCTAGGTTTAGCGTCTTTCTCAAACCCCTCCAGATAAGGAAAGCTTAATGCAATCACCCACTGATTGCAAGTGAAGAAACATCCCTAAAAACCAACTCCTACAACACATTTACTTCAAGAGAATCCTGAAGGAACACTTTTCTTTTTGCTCTGAAATTAGGAGTGAAATCAGACCAAAGAACGAAGGGAGCTGCTTTACGCTTTGAGCAGGAGCAGTCTGCAGCAGCACAGAGCCCTCCTGCCGCGCTGAGAGCTGCGTGAAGCGATGCTGGCAGGGGCTCGACCCTTGGTGAGGGCGTAGACCCAAGCCACGCTCTTGTAACAGCGCTGGCGTTACTGCCTCGGAAAGAATCCAGTGGTTCCCACTTCCCAGTGTATTTCGCTCGTGCCCTGTCACTGATCCAGTCCGCGTACTCATCCCGCTCTAAGAACGGTAACATTGATTTTGAAATGTAAACCACAGGCTCCTGGTCACTGCTTCTTTCATGTATCTGCGGCGGGAGTGGAAGAGTCAGTAAAGCTTAGGATACCATTCACCGTGTAGATTTGACAAAAGTAGAACAAAATTCAAGACAAACTTTGCAATGTTTTCACAGGGGAAGGAAGACTCTAATTCTGTGTCTGCCGCTCTGCCTGACTCAGTATGTGGGACACTTCCCTCTGGGAAGGAAGGTAATGCAGAGTTAAAAACTAGAAGTCCTACATTTACTCCAAGATAAGAACTTCAGAGTGCATTAAAGCTCTGTGATAGTTTATGGAGGGATGTTCTTCAAAAGTGTAAAATGACAACACTGAAGAACACATTTCTCCCGGTTTCTATCATACTGTTAAACAATTTTCCAGTAATGGGAAGTTTGAGAAAGTAAATGCAGCATGGACCGTGCGGGTTCACACACAGCACAACACAGGCAGCCCCACAACAGCTTTTTCCCCAGGCTGGACCTTTGCCAGGTCCCTTTCCTTCTCCGTGCACCACGGCAGCCCGTTCAGTGCCCGATCTCTGCGCGCAGGAGCAGCGGGACACGCACGTCGAAGCGATGCCACCACCCCGTGCTCTCTAGTGACGACACTGCTTCAGCCCCCGACAGGGGAAGCAGCTCGCGGGCTGCTCCCCGCTCCGGGCCGGAGCTCGGCCCAACCACAGCTCCTTCCCGCCCGGCAGCCGCTGCTGACGAGGTGCTGTGAATCCGATGAGCCAGGAAAGTTAAAATTTTGCAAATGTAAAACCTACTCCAGCAAACAGCCCTGCATATCGATTTGCTGCCCTAGTTCATTTCAAGGGGCAACTCACGAGTGACCTCAGACAGACACTTAGCGCACCTAGGCTGGAATCATACTGACGTCTCTATCATAAGCATGGAGTTTGCCATTTGCAAAGCATCATTAAATCTCTGAAAATACAAATTTCCACAGAATTACAACTGAGAGAATCCTTAGTGCAAAGCAAAACCAAGTATTCATGTTCGCAGTTCTAAAACTATGGGAGGATACGATCCCCTCGATGCTGTAACCATCAGCTGAGCAAGGCGCCCACAGTCAGTGCACAGGATCCTCAGGTCAGCAGCAGTGCTGAAGCTGAGCCCACGCTTACTCAACAGGTAGATCTTGATCACTTCATTGCTTCCCAGCATCTTCCAAGAAAAATAAGAAAAGCACTGGAAAGTTTGCTTCGCAGAGCTGAAGGTAGGAAGCGAGAGCTCTCCCTCCATCTCAAGATCTCTGCTAGAGAGATCACTTCCCCCAAAAATAATCTATGAAGTCCCAAGATGCAAGATCAGCAAGATTTCAGTCATTGTAACAGCGTATCTAGGAAGTAACAATATTCAAGCATACGCATCAGGTTTGTGTTTACAGGGGAAAAAAAATATAAAGAAGAACCATGGAGGAAATTCTCTGTACGAGGATAGATAACAGGCAACCAACCTCTCAACATGCCGATTTTAAACATTATTTTTTGTTTTACCAAAATTCCAGGAGTTATCTCGTATGGAGTGTTTTATGTGTTACGAGGAAGAGAGATAATTGGCGAGTGATCAAAGACTTCTGCCTGGTAATTTACAGTCAGTTTGGGGCAGGATTCCTGTGGAGAGGAAAACCAGCTAACAGTAGGAAGCTAAATGATAAAAAACTCCCACGGAGGTGGTTCTCCATTCATCCACATCTCCCGTAAAAATGCAGCAAGACGTATGAACCTGCTTTTCTGTGAAGGGCGTCAGAAACGCGGCTCCTTTGTGATGCTGCGGTTAACCTGCTTTCTGTCGGAAGAATCCCCATTCACAAAGGAGTTTTTTGCAGCTGTGAATCCTCCTGGATGGCTCCAGGCCCCGCGGGGACTCAGAGGCGGACAGGACCGCGTGTGCCCCGCAGGGCCACGAGCGCGCCTCTCGCTGGGACGCGCTCCGGGGAGGTGCCGTGGGTCCCGCCGGCCGTTTCTCACGTGGCCATTTCTGCAGCGGCAGTGAGATAACCCGGGTGGGGGACGGACCTGAAGGGCTCTCACCAGAAGGACCAAACGAGCGTTGCTGGCGGGAGGGAAGGGCAGCCGCACGCTGCCTTACCCCCAAGGCTGTGCTTCCTGCCTTCCTCCACGTCCTGCTGAAAGCAGGTGTGTCCGTGGGGGTGCGCCTACTGCGCTGCCTTAGCCATCAGTGCTCTGGGCACCACCATGTCTTCTTAACATCAAGGATTAAAAGGAAATGTTTTACAATAATGGAAGGCATGCTGTGCTAGTGATTTCAAATGTTTTTAATAAACCTAGATCAATTTTTTTCTCCTGCTTTCTCCAGATTTGAAAGCTCAATTAATTTTGTGCTACAGCTCTGTCTATCATTTCAACCACATGTGGCAGAGCAAGAATTCATGTGAGACAATAGTTAATTTTTGGTATCTTCTGCTGCTTAATGACAGGTGTGCTGTCCTAAATAATTAGCTTTCCAAAAGGGATCCCCTTAACCCTTCTCTAAAACTGGTTAGTGATCTCGGTTTTACTTCATTAAGCTCCTGACAGCTCAATGTACTCACATCTGTTACTGTTTGGTAGTTCGATTCCAAGAACACAAATCGCTTCAAGAATTGGCAACGAATTCATTCAGGCTCGTGATGCAGATCAAAATCCATCTGTTTACTAATCAAAAGCCATATTTTAACCATGGTATAACAGTTGTGTCAGTGATACCGTAACTTAAGACTTTATGCCCTAAAGGTGATAGATAGGTAGTACTCCTCATTTAAGCTATATTAATTTGCATTAGATATTTTAAATGCAAGTAATCTCTTAGTCAGGCACTTGTATACAGGAGTTAATCCATCTGTTTGCACTGGGCTGGGTCTTCAGGCATTTTTTACCTACAGGCTTAACCTGGAAGCTTGTGCCTTCTTTTTTGTTTTTATTTTTAATTCCAGGTAAGACCTTGGCCTGCATCATCCCACCCTTTTAACATTTAACAGCAACAATGAACTCAGCTCTGCACTCTCTGCAGATGGCTCCTCTTTCTGCACGCTTGCGACATCAACAAAACCTTCAGATTCCAGATCCATGGCATGCTTTGTTTCCACCAGTACCGCATACTTCATTTCTTTAGGAAGCTGGAAGCTGTACAATGAGTAAGGCAGGAACAGAAAATGTTCCCGAAGGACTGAACTACATCTCCAGCAGCCATTCTGTTCACTAGTGTGATGTGTTTTTTTCTCCAAGTGAAAGTTCAGGCCTTGCATTTTAACAGACGTACTCCCGTTGTAAGAAAAACAGCAGAACATTTAATAACTTAAATGGCTGTAGAATACTGAATTGCGTGGCGCGATCCAGCGCGGCATCCAGTTTCTATTGCATCAATCACTGAAAATATTACACTAAATTATATCGAGATGGAAACAATGTGATGAATCAACCGTAAGTTTCCAATTACTTATCCCTGCAATGTAAAATATATTGCCTTCCCCAACAAAATTAACAGCTGACTAAGGTCTATGAAAGTTCACCTTAGCTCAGGTGATGCCAGAGCAATTAACAGAACCGCAGCTTCGTAGAACACGAGGCAGGCCGTGCATGCAGGGCTTCTGCCTAGAGAAGGCTACAGGCTTGGAGACTTCTGTCTGTGCAGCTGGGGAATTCAAGGGGAAGCCTGTGAAAAAACGAATGATGATTTGTTGATAATTTTCTTTAGGATGAGAGATGGACACGAGTACAGTGCAGGACAGTGACTTTTTGGCTGTTCATCTTCTCAGGAATAATAAAAGAACAGACCACCAAAACTGACACGCACAACAGAAGAACAGATGGAAAAATAGTGAGACTAAAAGTACATTACTGACTTGCTACAGCTGCTCTGCAGAGCCAGGCAGGTTTATACACCAATGCAGATGAGGAGATCCTTAGATTTATTTTCCAAAATGCAAGTCTGAAAGAAGGAGTTACATTGCGTGGCATGACAAATGAGCGCGTGGCTGGATGCGTCAGCTTCTAGCTGCACAAGGTGTTTCGGTTTCAAAGGGCGGGTGAGAGTGTAAAATTATGCCGTATCATTTGCTGTGTCCTTTATGATCCCTGCAGCACTGTCAATGGATAGCAAATGTAGGCTTGTCAGAGGCTATTACAGGATAATCACCTCTCCAAATGTGAATATCTGCAGACATTAGGGAGCTCAATTCCCCACGGAATTCATTCATCTGGGAGGCTGCAGCCTCGCAGCAGCCTTACACCACAGCAGGTAAAAGCTACACAAGCGGTCCTCTGTGAAGAAGCCTTAGGGAGAGGGAAGGGAAAGGAGGCAGTTCTAGACTGAAAGGAAACTAGGTACAGTAGAAGGTCAGAAGACACTGACAAAATTTTAGCTGATTTTTGGAGACACAAGAAAAACAAAACAAGGATCTGCGTTAAGCTTTCTGCAGGTTTTTTATCACGTCTGCTATCTGGCCTGTTAGCATTTAGGTTTGCTAGTGTTCTCCTGTACTAGTATTTCAGAGAAAACAGTGAGGTAGAGTCTGCACAGTTTTGAAATATTATGAGTGTATTTTATACCTATTATTAAAGATTTAGAAGGCAGGGACTAACAACAGTGCCTAAGCAAACAGACTGTGCAGCTCTCACTGCCAAAAGCAGTATCAGGCACTTGGTTTGCATCTGGAGTGTACGACAAGGGGCCCAGAGCCAGCCAGACAATGTTTCTGTGCAGATTCAGCAAGCCAAGAACATGTGGGACAGGAGGTCCAGACTGCATACAGCAGTTTAGAGAGCATCTGCTGGGAGAGAAGCTAATCCAGGATTATAACATGTTGTTCAAACTGCACACGCTTGGAGAGCAACAGGACACACTTGTAGCAGGTGTTTTCCCAATGAAATTTCCTTTACACACATCCTAGTTGAAAATGCTCAATAGAAACAAGTGTGTGTGATGGACGATGAAAGAGAGCACCGGAACTTCGGAAATGAAGTACAATGGTGGTCTGATTCATCTGAAAATACGCACATTTTTTGAGTGGTATTTCTTCATTTCTATGCAGAACGAACACATACGGAACTGCTAAGCAGATTTAACCAAAGACTTAATTGATTCAAAATCAAGTTTGCTGATTTCTTGCTGTTGCATTCTAGTTGCAGAGTAACAGTTTCTCACTGACCTCACACACAAGCAGCTCCTATGCTCCAGCTGGGAACACTTACTCTGGAGTAGCTGTTCCTGCAGAAATTCATCCTTACACCCACCAAAAGCACAACCTATAAGCTCCTATGAGGTATGTTAGGTGACCAGAAGAATTCTGCACGACAGAAATCTTATGCCAATGGTTCTGTATTAGCTAAATTCACAGCATTCAAGTAGATCTAATGCCCACTAGAAAAATTTAGTCATGAAGAGGGCAGTAAGAATTACGCTTGTCCACAGATGTCTACCACAAATGAAATTATTCATGATTATTAATACAAAAAAGTCACATAAGACAGCTGGTACCAGACACTGGGTCATCAGTGCTCCTTTACAACAAAATATGAAATACTGAAAATAATAATTTGAACAAATATGCTACGTGATTGAGGCAAACTACACTTTTCAGTTTGCTAGCCACCACCACATTAATTGTTAACCTCTTGTACACAGCATAAATATTTTAATGTATATTAGGACGCATTGTGTTGTATTGACTGATCCTATGATCAAATCAACCTCTATTCTTTCTGAGAGATAATCTGCAAACTGATGAGTAACACTAAGCAGCTGCAAGTCAATGTCACAGGCACTTTAATGTGAATTACAATAAATTTTGCAGTTAAGAGACAAAAAGTTATAAAAAATATAATTTAAAAAATCAACAGTTCAGTAATTGTCTAAAGCATGGGTACAATGTCTGAAAATTCTGACTGCTGTATGGTCAAAACCAGGTGAAGATATTTGTCAATACAGATCGTGAACCTACAAAGTGTGGTGCTGGATGGAGCTCCTCTGAAGTCAGCTCTGCAACTGCAATATATTGCAGCACCAAGGCCATCAGTGAATTCTTGACCCTATGAAAAATCCACAAAGTTCTGACACTAATTATAGATTTCACCCGTTATTTCCCTTGATATATGGTAAGTCCGCTAGATCCTAGTTTATTCATACCTGAAAAGAAAGGCCTAAGGGATTTTACAAGATGGTTAACCTATGACCACTACATTAAGGCTTCAAAACAAATGTAACTCATTTGCTCGGAGATGACAGATTAATAAATTGTTCCACCTCATTATCCCAGTAATACCTGATGGCATGGCTTAGAGGGAGCCTAGCAAACGACACAGGCCAAAGGTCAGCACTCCTTTTTCACAAACAAGATTATAAACCTTAATACAACCATAAATGATTCAGTGAATTTATAAAAGGACAGTAGGAATACTAGTTTGAGTTCAAACAGTACTCATCGGGAACGGTAAATCAGGAGGTAACGCATGGCGCTAGGCATAACAGATGGGAACTGGGGCTGGTGCAGATGTACAGACACTTCTCCGACCGGCCAAGGCGGGTGCTGCCAGCGCCGCACGCCAAGGCAGCTCCGTGACCTGCGCCCCTCGGCAGCAGATAGCTGCTGCTGCCAGTAACCAGGAGAGGGTATCGCCTCCTGATCCCTTCGTGGGTTGGCACATCAGTATAAAATAACAGAGAGAACGAACAGCAGATAGACACAGTCCTGCAGTTCTGAAGCCATGAATCAGGATGAAGACTCTCTTGAGTTAAGCTTTGAAATAATACCTCATTTTTAGCGGTTACGCTTTTGCGTTTTGTAATGTCCCTACAAATCTTTGAGCCTGTAGGGTCATGTTTGCAAGCTTTTATCAACAACTGCAAAACCAAAACGGATATTTAAACTAACAAAACTCTTGCCTGCAGGAGTTAAGGAAAAAGCAGATATCATGAAAGCTGCGATGAAATTATGAGACCTGGAAGCCAGGAAATACAACCTAAAATACGAAAAGATGAGACTAGCTACAAACGCTGAGGTTTACATATTGATTAGTCTTGGAAGAGACATTCGTAATAACAGAAGGTAATAGGGAAAAAGGTTGTGGCTCAAAAGAATTATTCTTTATGGTAACAGCCACACATTTTCTATGCAGGCATGTGTAAACTTTAATGGATAATGTGAAGAATAGAGCAGGCCAGGAAAAACTACATAAGTAAGCAAAATGCTAGTTTTTTGGAATTACTTCTATATATGTGGAAATAGGTGACAATTGGCTAAAGTGTAGAGTGGACAATTTTGAAATGATTGTAAAGACAGCTGACTGCAAATATTTGAATAGCATGCAGGCAGACCACAAGCAGAACACAGACTGCCATGCCAGTACTGTGCATGGAACTAAAAAAAAGCTTTTTGTTTCCAGATTCACAAATGAAAATCATCCAGACTATCAGGTCGAGAATCTCTGGTGTGCCAGGCCTGACAAGTAGCATGAAATAACCTTAAACCAGCCAGAAGCAGTGAGTCAGGAATTCCCCTTGTGAAGGGAAACTGTACTGGGGCCTGATGGTAGAGGTCTGGTAGAGGTGGGTATAGAGAGAAGGAGAGAAGAGAGACATCATATACATCAAAAAACAAAACCAAAACCAAAACAAACAAACAAAAAACTGAAAAGCCACTGCCGGGATATAAATCAAAGCTGTTCCTCTTCAGGTTTAATGCATACAGACATCTGCAAACTTAGGGCCAAGAAACTGAGACAGCGTTTAAATGACCTTGCTCTCCTGCAAAGTCCGAAGGAGCTCAGATACAGAGAACCTGCTCTGTGCTTTTAGGCTTCTTTGCGGGTTGGTTAACGGTGCGAGGGTGACTGCAACAACCCAATATCAGGTCATACTCTGTCTTGCTGCTAGGAAATACATGAGGTAGATAAATAAAGTTACTGGAAATAAAGATGCCATGAAGAAACAAACATTATATTCCGTTTGGCAGTAAATAACACTTGTTATTTGTATCTTCCTCAAATAAAATACTGAACATTTTAAGCAGAAGGAATTGCTCTGGATAAAGAACTGTAGTAGAAAAGGAACACGATAATGATCAACCTCAGTCATGCTAGAAATTAATTCATGATGCCACTTGCACTGAAAAATTACTCGTATTTCACCTCCCTTTTTCCAAAGGTCTTCTTCCTCTGAAAAGGAATGTTATTTTTGCTGTTCAATTACATTTAACCATTCAGTCAGATTGAGCTATATATAAACGTATGGACTCTTGTTTCAGATTCCCTTACTCAGCTTTTACTTCACGAAGAGAAGAGCTGTGCTCCAAGGTCACAACGGATTAATCTTGACCTGTGAACCTTGAAAGTGTAAAGTCTTAATCTAAATGTATTACTCTACATAGTGAAGTGAAATGTACTCTGTATCCATGACAAATAATGAACTGAATTTTTCTGACTTTACTCCTTAGTTGTTAATTAAGCACTTAACTACAAGATCTGGTAACTCTTCAGTGCTCTTTGGATAAATTATGTGCCTATAAATAGAATGGAAATGTTTGACCCTTTGAGCAGGTGTGATGGAGGTATCTCCTCCTCAGGTATTTTGCAAGATATTTTTTGCTGAGCCTTGAGTATGCTTACGGTAGAACTGCCACAGGCATGCTTTATTTAACCTTGTGAAGAGTATAGTATTTACAAATATACATGTGTAAGGCCTCCAATACTGTTCTGACAATATTTTTATGCTACTGGTACTATGGAAAAATATATTTCTGGTTATACTTTTTAGAAATTAAGGCACAAGACAGAGAGGCAAATGAGATATTTTAGAAGATTTTTTTTCCTAAATGGGTACTATCATCATGAATTCATATGTACAGCAAATCAAATAAAATTAAAAAAAAGCGTGACTTACATCACCAGGCACCCTTCAGTTAACCAGAAGACATTTAAGTCAAAACAGATGTACCAGGTGCTTCTTGTAACTGTAACCAACACAAACATTGACGGTTGTGACAATGCAATTAGTTGTGCTAAACATACGCTGTTAAATCATTTTCAGAATACATTAGGACAGTCCTACACGGGTGTTTTCAGCAAGTAGATACCTTATTTCCTGCGGATCTGAGGCCTGACACCAGTGGAAATGTAATAAATCTATTTTTATCTCTCATCATTCATTCTGAAGCACTGACAGGCACATTAGGCACTCCTGTCTAAAATTAGTTCTGTTCATGCTGGAAGCAACCATTTATTCTATCACGCACTTTGCACGCTTAATATGGGAAGACTTCTTCTGGGAGACGTTGCGCTGGTTGCGCGAGGTTTCTCTGCAATACCCCGACTAGCTCCTGCAACGCTGTCCTGCTATCATAACCTGGGTTACGGCAGTCCTGGAGCCGTGTGAGTGGTACATCACCGTACTACAGCTACAACCTACAACTTGCAGAGCGCCGTGGGAGTCAGAGTGGCAAACCAGCTCTCGGGTAACTAAGCAGTAAGATAAAAGGATGGTTGGTTTAGGAAGTGCCCAGCTTTGACCCCACGATTGCATTTTGAAAGCAGAAGGGTGCCACGGTCGTCACAAACGCGCCACAGATTCCTCACCAGCAGCCCCGCCGTGGCTGCAGCCCTCCGCCCCTGCAGTGGCAGCCCCAGCTGCTCCCTGCTGACCCCCGGCCAGCTCCGCAGTGAGCACACACTCTGCTCAGACGCCTCGTGAGCACAGAGGAGCTACACGGCACTGCCAGGTCTGCGCCTCGCGTTTGCAGTTCCTGATGTAAGGCCATGGAGGACCCCGGGAGCACGCCGCCACCCCGCACGCCGCAGCCCACGGGCCCCTCAGTGCGCTGGGCACACACCAAGCCCCGCTCCGGGTGGCCTGGCGCACGCCACCCTTGCCTCCCATGGAGGTGGTCGCCCTCCCTGCACACCCCAAACACCCGGTGCTGTCACTGCAACAGGAGCAGGCAATGAGCATCTTTGGTGTAATTAATTCCACGATCAAATTAACTGACTCTTAATAAACAGCGATAGTAAAATGAGCCATAAGTTAAGAGATGAACGATTTCCAGTCTGAGTTGCTGACTTCACCAGAACTAGGCTGATCACACCCAACAAGCATTTGACACAAACCTCCCTCCATTCAGAGAAGAGAAGGCTCCAGGGAGACCTCGCTGTGGCCTATCAATACTTAAAGGAGGCTTATACAAAGGATGCAGGGGGACGCTACTCTGGTAGATAATGACAGGGCAAGGGGGAATGGTCTTACACTAAGGGAGGATAGGTTTAGATCAGACATTAGGAGGAAATCCTTCACTCTGAGGGTGGTGAGGCACTGGAACAGGTTGCCCAGAGAAGCTGTGGACACCCCATCCCTGGAGTTGTTCAAGGCCAGGCCGGATGGGGCCATGGCCAACCTGATCTAGTGGGCGGCATCCCCGCCTATGGCAGGGGGAGTGGAGTTGGATGATCTTTAAGGTCCCTTACACCACAAGCCATTCTGTGATTCCATTTTCTGTTCTTAAGACTAGGCTCTGTTACAAATGTCTGTCTAGCAACAGAGGGCTCCACCAGCACCCAAAGTGTCCTTAGTGAGACTCATTTAGAAAAAGAAAATAAGATTTTAAATGAGGTGTCAGTTTGTGTCGAAAGCTGTCCATCACCACAGGAGAATATGAAGCAATTCTTCTAGACACTTTGTGATTTCACTGCCATCAGCCCAGGAGAACAAGTGCAAAGTTGGCAAGTTTGTGCCGGTCACAAAAGTCTACAATAGTTAGCATATTATATACATTTGCCACAAATTTCACCTGATCTAAACCAACATAACATCACCATTTTTGGATCTTCCATGTGATATGGTTGTTAGTATTCCTGTGGTTGGGTTGATCAACCACTGGATGTCACTATTAGTCTAAATATATAAACCCAAATAGCATTTGTTTGGCATTAGAAAAAAATTAAGGACAGGGTGAATGTGAGCACAATAAATAACAGTAATATTTGAAGATGCTGGAAACATTTGCTTAAGTCTCTCATTTGTTTCAACTATACGGTATAAGAATGCCTGATTTAATATTCATTTTTTAAAATTTTTTTGGTGATTCCCGTACAAATCTGACAGCAACTCACAAGTTCCCAGTTTCACTGCCCTCCTGACAGCACCTTCATGTCCTGTGCCATGTGCTAATTTCTATGGAGAACCAGCATCAGAATCCAGCATCCTGCAGAATGTTCCTCCGTTAGGACCAGCTACGTCGCTGGCTTTTCCTAGGCATAAAAAGTACCTTCTTCATACCTCTGGCGTAGCTCGCTGTCTCCCTCCAATGGACAGTGCAGACAACAGAGGCCTTCAAGTCTTCAACCCCAAATTTGATTGTGACTGATGAAAATGTGTCCAAAGTCACAGCTACACAAAATCTGCCAAAGTCAGGAGCCATCCAGATACACCTGTGAATTAGGAGAGGAGAAAGGGAATTTTTTATTCTGCTTCTCCTAATATCTTCAAGTACCAAATTAGAGGAAACTAAGCCATACTAAACTAATGTTCTTCTTTGTGGGGCTACAGATGATCTGGTTCTCCAGAGGGTGAGAAAAGTTGCACAGGCATGGGATAGAATAAGTACAAAATCACTGAACAAGGTACAAGGCAATGGAGAATGTGAGCCAAGTAGCGTAAGAAAGAAATGAAAATGGAAAATACAGAAAATAATAATAATAATCCAACTCTACCAGTTAGATTATATGAATCTTACTTTCACAAAACTTCATTTTGGCAAGCTCCTCACTACTGCAAGGAGAGGCGGTTTCGGGCAGTACAAAGCAGAGACCTGACACGGCAGCCCTGAATCCCCTCCCACACACTGACAGGGTAGCTGTCCCGGGGCAAAAACTGACGGGAATCCATTTTGCCTAGGGTGGAAATCTGCTGTAAGGAAATACTGAAACATTCAGTATTGATGTTCAGGACCAAAACAAAACAAAACTAAATCTCTCTTGGATGTCCCACCAAAGGCAATAAAATACCTGGTGACAAAATCCCATATTAAAAAAAAATCTAGACAAAGCTTTTCAACATAAAAATTTAAATTTGTGTTTGGAAATGAAGATAAGCATTAGGAAACAACTTTGAAATTGAAAACACCAGTCTGATTCTCACTAGCCATCAAAACTAAAAAAAAAAAAAAAAAAGGAAAAATAAAAAAAAAGGTGAGGTGGGAACCACTTTTAAGTCAATGGTACAGAACTAGAATAAATAAGATGAAGATCAGGTCCCCTTTCCTGACAGTCTGTACTTGTGTGCACTTATTTCCTACTGTAAAAGTAATAGCTTGAGTTTCCAACACTTCTTCAACCTAAAATACAAAACCATTTAATTATCCAAGTGACTTATATGAACCCATTCCATCAGAAGCTCTTCATCTCAAAGAACAAGATCCTTTGAGAGCAGCTCTCATAAAAGGGACTCCAGGCCAGGGCAGGAGACCACTGCAAGGTCACCTTTCAGACTTCGTTGCGGTGATGTACTGGGCTTACACCTGCCACAGCCGGTGTGCTGCCCTCCAATTTGCTCTGCTCTGAACAGCCTGATTGCAGCTCCGTGCTCCTTGTGCTCCAGGAAAGACTGAGCATCACATGCATCTCTCGCAGCAGCTCAGAGCAGATCGATTAGGTCTCTGCTCAGCCAGATGTGCACAGCACAGTCCCGATGCCCAAGTGAGCTGAATTTGGCTGCATTTTATGGTCACTGAGGCAGAGCAAGAGGAGGCCTCATAATACCAACACATCATCAAAGAGGAGAAGAAAAGGTATTTGAAACGGTTTTCTTAAAAAGGATGACCAATTTGTTTTACAATGAATCTGAAATAATTATTTAAAATAATTAGATTGCTCTGAACCAATGCTGTAATTTTAACACATGTATAATCACTGCAAATGACATTAAGAGCTTGTCTACAGGCAAATTGCATTGCTCTAATTATAATGGGATAGTTGAAGCTGAGCAAATCCCCAAGCCCAGGTATGGTTGCCAGAAAGGAAGGGAAGTTGCGCCAGAAAGCCTAAGACATACTGGGTTTACCCTGACATCGCTATTTCACAGCTAACCAAAACAACTGGACTTGTGCAGAAGCAAGGTGCACACAGCCCAAACCACAAACCTGCCATTGAAGCAGCGCTGAAGCTTTGCTACATTTAAGCTTGGAAGAGAATCCGAGCAAGCGCCGTTCACGTTGCCATTTAATGGCGCCTTCCTGCAGGCTGCACAGGGACTGGGGACCAGGGGACCGGAGCATGGGGAGGCTTCGCAGCGCTAGGACCGCCGCCCTCCTGCGCCCAAGGGTGCCTGTGCCGAGCAGGCACAGCTGGCCTGCGGGGCCTGGAGGAGCTTCCCCAGCACAGAGCGGCACTTGCGCAGCACACGGCAACACAAAGCCTTGGTGTGACAATTAGATGCCTGCCTTTAGCTAAACCTGCAGCAAGAGGTACACGTGAACTGGTCAAGAAAAAAAAAAAAAAAAGAAATTACAGGACACAAGCACTTCGTGAAATCAAAATCTCCCAGTCAAGAACTCCCCATTCGGCAGACGCTGTCCCCAGATCAGAGGAAACAGATTTTTAAAAAAATAACTTCAGAGAAAGCCATTACAAAAACTTCTGTCCACTGGAGTTCAAGGGAAAATTCACACTTAATTTAGTGGAAAGAGAAGTGAGTTCGGATCAGCCAACTACCTGCACCAGGTCCCGTCTCAAAAGCTGAAACTAGAAATGAGACTGACTGACCTAAATACTGAGAAATTACTCAGTGACTATTAATGCATCTATTTTTGAGTGGTTAACTACAGACTTCTCAGAGAAACTTGACCACCAGAGATGAAACTTGAACAAGAGGGCACTTTTTAATGTATTTCAATCTGAGGCATACAGAACCACTAATCACTGCAGTGAAAAATTAGGTCAGAGTTATCCCCATCTTCCCCAAAGTGCTGTAAAACCACATTTAAGTGTGTATATATTTCAATTAATATATACTCACACATGCTTTTTTACTCTACGTAGCAGAGATGGCAAAGCACAGTAAATGCTGAATCCACTTTGCATGATACTCACCAAGGAGCAAAGTAAAAACACCAACCACAGGGCATTTCTGCTAAGTCCACTTTCATCCCTGTTCTCAGTAGATGAAGAATCTATACCAATTAGTGATCCAAAAAGCCTCCACAATTCCTAATGCACTGGGCCGTGACGGGATATCGTTTGCCTATTAGTTACTGAGTTTCAGATGCAATACAGATGTAAATATACACATCTAGATGTTAGTTATGGTTGCACAGACCTGTAAATAACCTAATAGATGTAAGTAAGGGTATACTACTTTCCACCAATATTTCCAAACTGCTTTATTATATTTCTCCCATGTGTTCCTACATAAACTCTCAAATTAGGAAAATTTAAGCACAGCATGCCTTCAGTTGACTACATTTTCAGTAATGTCACTCGGCAGGTAGCAAAGCACGGCTATTTGTGCTAGCTGGGAGCGTAGCCCCAGATTCGCTGTAAGCATTGTCTGTGCTTTCATATTTCTCAAGCAGCAGCCTGTTAAGGTTCCATTTTCAAATGTTTTTCATCAATAATGCCTAAAGGTGGCATGCTCACTAAACAATCTTGCTAGAAACAATACAAGACATAAAGGACATATTAGATTATGTTCATGTCTCCAAATGCAGCAAACATAAATGCAAAATGCTTTGGGGTTTGTCACTTGCAGTATGCAACAGCTTTTCCTTTTGCTTTGCCTGATCCTTTACCAGATTTCTTAAAAAAACCTGCAGGCTAGGAAGAGAGGCAAGCGCCTGTCTGGAGGTTACACCGTGGGAGCTGGGAAGCAGCAGGCTGGCATTCCTCTCCTGACGTGCCCTGACCCTCACTGGGCCCTTCCTGCCGCCTTCTGCCCATCTACCGGCGTGGGCACCCCAGCTCCGGCGCTGCGTAACTCTTACAGCGTTACTACACAGCGTTGTTATCAAGGCTAATGCTAGAAATAAGTGAAGGACCCCAAATACAGCGAGGCTGCCTCGTCCCAGGAGTGCCGGGAGAAAGCAGTCACTCCTCTTTCCCACGTAAGTACTACTGAGATTATGAGGAATAATTTGTCATTTCAGGAGTGCTGCAGAAATCATTTATTCGATGCTACCACGGTATTCTGAAGCCAAGAAGAGCTATGTAGGAGATACTATTTTAAACAATCGTTTCCTAATTCCCTGCGTGAATTCTAGCTTGGCTAGAAGAACATCTTGAAGCAAAACCATCGAGACAACTTTTATTTTCTTTTGGTGAGGAATTACTCATTGCAGTTCTACTACACGAGTCCATAACGTTGCCGCTGAGCTGCCAGCTCCTCAGGGCAAGATTTAAATCAAGTCTTCTACTGCCTTTTTTATTTTTTTCATTAAATCAGGAAACTATTTATATTTATTTCAGGCTTTGTAATCTTCTCCAATCCACTGTTAAAAAGTAACAAACAAAGAAAAGAATACCCAAAGCTGAATGTTGACGTTAAAACCCCTTTTCCAGCCTCCTGTTTAATCAGCCTTGTGGCATACTGGAAAATAGATCGTTTAGTTCCACTTCATTATTACGGGAATAAAAAAAATCTTGCAGTCAGGCTTAAAGCACCTAAATACCTAAAGCCACATTCTAATCTGTAAAGCACATGGGTGTAAAACAGGCAGGCAATTTTTCATTTCCTTGGGGCACCGTTGTTTATGGTGACTGGCAAGGGCTTTCTGCTTTTCATCAGGCCCGCTATGAGCACACTGCCAGGCACGGGAAGCTGCACCCGCTGCATGAGCGATCCTCTGCGCAGTGGCACATCCATCCCAGCAGGACACGGAGATGTGGCTGCCGAGGGGGCAGCGGAAGGACTGACTGAAGGAAACCTGAAATCATGGGCTACTATTTAGAAATACACAGGACATAACATGACGTACACTGACATCAACATGAATTTAGTCGTGCTGCCGGTGAAAGCCACTGCAATTGAAGTAAATCGGTAGTTTTACCCTTAAAAAGTCTTGTAAAGCACTCCCTTTGCCTAACCAGGAGCTAGTCACCGGTCTGCTGTCAGGGCTTCTAACCATCAGAGAACAGAGGGGCGGGAGAGGCCCCTACAGCACAGAGAAGACTCCCATCTTCTTGTCATAAACAACAACCCAACCAACCAACCTCTGCAGAGTTACAGACGTTTAGGAACCGGGTTATATGACACCCCGATGGCAGCTGGCTGGGCTCAACTACAGACAGTGCGTTCGTTCCACTTGTATGTTCCCTCAGCAGCTTTGCCAGTGGCATCTGAGAATGTGAGACTGTTGATAAAAAAAAGCCTCCAAGTACGTTAATGACAAAGTGATAATATCGTTGAACTCATTTGGGTTTGTTTCTTTCACATGCTGTTCATCAACACTCTAAAATCAAAATAAACAAATGTAAATACTCCCTAGCTGAACAATGCTGGTAAAAAACATCAAGAGAGATTGAGGACAATTAAAATGGCAAAAAAATCTCTGGGGAAGGACCTATCTTGGACTTTTTGTTTTGAAATACGTAAAGCTGACCATTCCTTTCTTTGCCTTCCCTCCTCTCCCCCCCTCTGGGCACTGTCTTCTTCCTGCACACCGCTGCATTCACTGACTGCCCTTAGGAACTGACAGAAAAGCACCTTCTGATGGCAGCGTTCTCAAAGCAGCTACATTAAAACACAAGAAGGCACAGAGTCCTGGTCCCGGTATATTTCACAAACATTTGAAGAAAAGACAAAGGCATTTCTGGATCCAGCCAACACAAAAACTTGTTATTTAGTTTTTCAAAATAAATAAATGCCAGGGACTAAAATTGCCCGGCTTGTTCCCTGTGCACCTCCCAGAGATCACGGCTGTCCCTAGCTCTGCTGGAGGAGCTGCACGGGCACACCGTGGGCAGGGGCCCGAGCGGTGTGTGCACCCCTGGGCGCCCCGTGGCTGGGCGGCGGGGGCAGCAGCACCGGGCAGCACGGCCAAGCCCTGAACTGGGAGTCTGCGTGTTGGGAGGCGAGCGGGGTGCCCGGGTCTTCGCTGTTGCGGGCAGCACCTGAGAAATGCTGCCCACACTTCACAAGCCACAGGTAGTTATGGCAGTCACCGGCTGCGTGCTACAGAGGCGGGCTGGCGCTGGCGGGGTGCTGGCTGCGGAGCGGCAACACGAGAGGCTGATTTAAAAACACAGACACGTAAGCAAGGCAGAAACCCCACCTCCATGTGATTGCCTGAGAGGGATCAAACGGGTGGAAATGCCACGGGGAGACACACTCCTCCCTGCATAATTGTTGCTGCCACAGCTGTGGTGGGGAGAGGGGGAGGAGAGCGGATGATGCAAGGAGCTTGGCATCGCGCTCAGCAGGCGCACGGCTGCTCGCTTTCCTAAGAGGCGAGGCGGACGGCCTGGGCACGGGCCTGGGAGCAGGGCTGGGTGCAGGGCTGGGTGCTGGGCCTGGGCCAGCCTCTGCTCTTCCTCCAGAAGCTCCCAGCCTCAGCAGCCCACCCGCGCCCACCGCATCCAGCCGCTGCATGATTTATGCCAGCAATACTGGTTCCTGGTCACTTATTTTCAGAGCTCATTAAAAAGGGTAATTAAATGGTCGTAGCATCCCCAGCCTTAACCCCTTTTTAGTAGATGAAATGGATAATTAGGCATTGTTAGCTCTGTTTTGCATCTATGGAAACTGGTGAGAGAGGGTAATGCAAGGTCACGGGGCTACTCGGAGTCAACTCCGGACAATTATACACCAGTTACTAACTCTTTCACCCAAAAATATTGGGACGTTTTTGTTAATTTCAAGGAGTTACACATCAAAACTGCTATTCCTGTCTTATCACTGAGAAATCTCACACATAGCGGTATTGCATGATCTAACTGAATCAAGTCTTTGAGAGCTGGAAACGAACGCTTGCCTTCCTTATTTCACCTGCCAGGTGAGATAACCACCTACTCCGTACACGAGCTGGTATTTCTGTGTGATGTAACCAACTCTTCTTACAGCCCTACTCCTGCACCAGTCCACAAGGAAGCAGTCAGATGTGACAAATCTGATACCTGCCCTGGGGAGCCGAGTTTTAAGTTATTAATTGTAGCTGCCTGGGTACAGCCACAAAACTCTGCAACCTGTTCTCTGTCGGAGTTTTTCATCCACGCTCACTGCAGCAGCGCTGAGATTTCAGACAGGGCTCTGCCCTGAGCACACCTTTCCTGAGCCGTTCGTGAGTCACTGGGTACTGCAGTTCAGGCTGCTGTATCCTTCGAGTTATATATAGAGCTATTCCTACAAACTATTATCTCACTATTGGCCAGTCAGCTTGCTTCATTCATAACTGTTTATCTTGCCCTAACTGGCAGCCTAATGGTGGAACACTATTTTCAGACTACGAGAGGAGCTTAAAGAAAGCTGAATTTTTAACTACTCTCCTTCATTTCCAAAATTCACGCAGGATACTACAAATTGAAAACCTCTATTTATTCACAGTAAGTGTACAAAACTGGCAAGAATTTTCTCTACTTACTTGTCTCAAACTGATTGCTAGGGAGTCAAAAAGACTTCAAATGTTTTCAATTTTTGCTCCACTCCTACGGAGGACAAACAAGGCCTAGTAAAAGACCACACAGGGACCTCAGGACAGTCACCAACGTGGATAACAACTAAATCTAACAGCCAGAGGATTATCTGAACTATCAGATTCATTGGGCTATCCCATCTCACAAATTCTGATTGTTTTCCAGAGCTTTCTTAAATCTACAATTATACCCACATAGTAATAATTGTAGTAGTAATAATAAATCTAAAACCCATATTTCTATTAAAACCTATGGAAAATTTGTAACGGATTTCAAGTTGGGAGGGGGCAGTAGACCCCTTTAGTAGTGTTTATTTAATATAAAGCACCCTACAAAACCCACTGAAGTGAAAAAGCCTTTGGAATACAATTGCCCTTACCAACTGTTGAAACAGGAGAAAAAGCAGAGCTCAAAATCTGCCCTTATATCTAAAGATCTTGATGAGGGCTGAGTGGAGGATAATTACTTGCCAAGGAATCCAAGCATAATCAAGTGAGATCCACCTGTGCCATAACACCAGCATCAGACTTAGCTCGTCTTCCCTTAGCGGGGTTAGTACTCAAACACAGGATGGACAGAACATCCATAGCGTGGCACAGTTCTGCTCTTAGGTGCTATAAAAGAAGAATAGTGGAGACATCCAGAATGTTTAGTCAGCTTTATTGCTTATAAACCAACAAGCAAGCAAAAAAATAAAAATAAAAAAAAACTTTCTAGAAAAATTCAAGGCAGCTGGACACGACATAGGGACTGGACTGGTGGTACAGCAACGCTCCCTCTCCCTGTTTCAGAGCTGCCTTTCTACTTGGCTTGGAACCAGTGTCATTGTTAATTGGATGCTGAGTGATGGAGCTGGCCACCTGGCACTCTGTCTGGCTCCTCGCTGATGATCAACTCACTTGGCAGGCTAAGTGGGGAACTGGCCACCTGGCTAATGCGAGGGCTACAGAATTTCTGACGAGCTGATTGCCAACCTGCTAAGGCATTTTTTTATTGTGGATACTGACAGTTACTTCTCATGATTCCTCTCTTCATCCTTCTCACCACAAGTTGTGTGTGCACAACGGAGAACCCAGCTCATGACCCCCTCCTCTCTTTACTTTCCTCTGACAGATAAAGACAGATTCCTTCCTTAACTGCTAAATGGGAATAAAATAAGCCTCTATCCTTCTCCTCCAATTCCTTTAAATTATTCCAAGCTCCCTACCCCCATTCCACCCTGATCTGCTTCTCACTATCATTCTCAACGCCACAGATTAAAATCTGTATTTGCCAATGACTTTCACAATAATTTTTGAATGATGTAGTTTGCTGTCCAATTTTTAATGAGTAAAAATGCTGATATAAATTAAGAATAATATCGAAGCGAGGAACAGGACAAGAATTACATGAAATTCGATCCATGCCTGAAGGCTAGATTCTACACTTGCCTTGCACCCTGCGTTACTGTTAGCACTTGCAAAACCTCAGTGAGAAAGGCCACAATTTAGATTTTTTTAACGTTCATTTTGCATATATGTAAATTACTTCACATGGAACATGGCAGTTGTAAATGAAGACTGAAGTGCAGAAAAATACATCAATAAAGGATGCTAGAGTACTGTCAGTGTTACAGCAAAACACTGCAAGTTCAGCTGTGAGAATCAATTGTATTACTTCAAGATCTTAAAGAAAAAAGTTGCCCAGAGCAACCCAACAACAGCTGGGACAAAATGTTAATGTTTTAATTCAGTTCCAATATTGAGTTTGGGGAAATCTGTCAGTCAGAAGCAGACATTCAGACAAACTGCTAGTACTTTTTTAGAAGGACATGTCTCTGAACTTTCCTGAAATTAACCTACTTATTTTTTTATAGCTTTTTTTCTTTCAGCTTTCATAAAAGACCTATAATTATAGGAAGAGTATTTCTCTATGGCTTGAAGGTGGATGAAAGTGTTTTAGATATTCATAAAGAGAGGAATTAATGTTAAACTAATCAAGTTGCTATATTCACGTTATTTCTAACCTTCTGTAAGCTGGACAGCTGATTTTCCTGAAGGTATCAGGAAACTCTTGCTCAGAGAGCCTTTATCAGTATGACCATCACCTTTGACCATCTTTGAGCATCTTTTCACTCTCCTTTACCTAGTGAATCTCCGTCAATAAAACTAGTGGCGTTTTTTGTAAGAATGTAAAGGTGAGTAAGGAACACACACACCAAACAACAAACATTCCTGGCCTCTGAATGAATGTGCCTGTCCTTCAGAAGCCTCCTCCTGCAGAGCAGCATCATTCCCCTTTGCAATCATCATACCGGTTGCCATTGAAATCACACCAGTGCTCTCTTGGAAACTGGAGACAAAAAGGATGGTGGTACCTTTTGCTTTTAGCGTACCTGCAGACTTCTCGGTATTTCCATCATTTTCCATCAGTATTGGTATCTGCTTTTGGCATCCCACCTGCTCTTGGTAACAGTTGCCCGTCATACTGCAGAGGATGCGGAGCCCTCACTATTCAATTTGGAGTTAACATTGGAGGGGCTCCTGCTTGCTTCTTTGATAACATTTCTCCAAATTGGCTTTACAGCCCCATGTGATTTCATGTTTTTCCCTTTTATGTCTCACTGCTCACACAAACAATGGACTTTTCATATTAAATGAAAAAAAAAAAAAAAGAATCCAGTGATTCTAGATGACTTTCAGCTTCAGGTGCCTAAATATGAAGCTACAAGAGGCTCTCCTGTGCTCTCTGTACCAGAGATTGAACTGCCAGCTGTTACGAGGTAACAGCTCTTGGCACAGAGCTCCTTCCAACACAATCAGCTGGCTCAGCTCTTTTTGATCTGAGAGTTCTTTCCATTTTTCTGGTTGGCAAAGCATCCTGTCAATAAGGACCCACATTATTTTTCAGTCTTCAACTGGTAAAGGGCTTCTGAATGAGTACAATTGTCATTTTAAAGCATGATATCCAGCACTGTTGGCGTTTTTATTTCCCTCCTCCTAGGTGTCAGTGAAATACTTGTTGCTGTCTGCTAACAGGCTTTGGCGACTTGCTGTAGACAAGGACAATAGCAACCATAGGGCAGGGATTTTGTTAGAAAATGTTAACATTTAGCATTATCTTAGTAATGTCTGCAGCCCTTTTTCTGTTAGTTAGCTGCCACAGGTAATATTGTCCCCAGTATTGGAGCCAAGTGCTGCTAAGCCTCTGCAACTTGCAAAAGCCAGAAAGCTCTTCGTTAGGACCTTACCACTGCTCTCCGTCTTAGTGCCCACAGCAAATGCACCGGTCTTTTCTTGTTTCTGATACTCACTGCAGCGGCTGATTAGTAGTTTGTAAGCAACTAAATGTTAGTTCCCTGTAAGAGGCTGTTTCTCTTTAGCTGGACTGGCAGCCCAGGAATAGCTCTGTGCACTCTAATACATACAGCATTGTAAGTAAAGGCAGATAATGCTGTCAAGGTCTTTTCCTAGAATATAGAGGTTAACTCACCTCATTAAAATGTACCCATTCTACATAGCACAATGTAGTACTACTTCAGGACAACTACTGAAGCCAGCCAAAAGATACTATGCTCTGTGAGAACTAAGATGACCCCTAGCTGCCCTCTTACTTCCCTGTATGCTGATTTATATACTCTTTTTAGATTAGCACATAGATATCATAGCACTGAGCTTTTTTTCATAGAGAGCTCCTAAAAGAATAGGACAGTCTTTATACATTCTGAGGTAACATACCTTAATTTAGCAACATTTTCGTAGACTTTCCTATTCAGAATGAATGCAGAAAATACAGTAGAGAGTGAGCAACAATTCACCCCTTCCAAAGCATTTTTAATTAAATGTTTTCTAACCTGGCTAAGAGATCCCACATCCTGAAGTTTATCTTCTTCTAATGATGTACGTAAACATAATATGGTCACTGAGGTCACTAAATTATACTTGGAACAAATAATAGGAGTATACCCAAGGTCTGAGAAAGCACTTGAGCCAGTAGAGTGTGAATGAACATCAACCTTCTGCCATAAAAATCACAGACCAGTTATGATTATTCACAGTCACTTAGAGCTTTACTACTGATTTTCTAAAGAGATTTTTTCCAGTACATGTTCATATTATTTTTGTAGTGACATCTATTAAAGTGTAAGTATAGACAAACCTCATAGACATGAGTTAATACTGCAGCCATTTAAAGTGTTTGAAAGAGTTTTCTGAAGAGGGTAAATGGTTTTCCCAAAAGAAAATACGTTACTGACAAAGCAAAGCACAGGACAACATCATGTGATTATATCAGTAATACATCAGTTATATACTCACTGATCATATCAGTGAGTATATCCGTAATAATCACTTGTAACTTTTCCAAAAATGAACAGATGTTCTCTCTTTCTACTCTGATACTCGCTATTCAGAATTATAATTTCAACCAGAAGATATTAACTAAAAAGATGCAGATACTACAGAATGAAACATTTTACAGCCTCTGTCATTCAGAGTTGTCAGCATTAACTGCCACATGGGTAAGGTACGCATTGCTCTACACTCTGTAAATAAATCTAAAAACTCTAGTAAAATTATGTTATCTATAGAAAGATCTAAAGCACATTTATTTTTAAAGCACAAGACCACACAGTGATGTACCAAGGGAGTAAACCTTCACAATGCTATCAAATTATTATCCCATTTCCAATAAAATCTCAGATAATTTACACAACTAGGAAAACGTTTCTCCTTTATTTATATTTTCAAATTCAGATGAATGCAATCATAAAACCTTTTTTGTTGTCCTCCCACCCCAGGTTGTTCTTTGATAAGAATGCTGGGAACTATTTCTGGAGGACAATGGAATTACAATAAACATAAGCTAATAATTCCCCTTGTCGCCTTAGGAGAAACATTTCTCTAATACACTTAAACATTTTTTTAATCTTTATCTCAGTTTCTCCCAGGCAGCCAACTTTATTTGCCTCTGCAGCCTTTTTTTTAAAAAAAAAAAAAACAAAAAACCTCTTATAGTCCTGTTTCTCATCTTAGTAGTGTAGCATCCCAAGTGTAACAATAAGTTTGCTACCCCTCTGTCTTCCCTCTGTATATTTGCTGTTTGACAAAATTTAATATCTTGGATTTTTTTCTTCCATTTACAATTTTCAGTGCATTCACTAGCAAATACCTACTACCACAGCCAATGTGGTCCTTCTTCACCAACCATTTTAGGTAACATTGTATTAACTACAGCTGTTCACCAGACAAAAAAAGTGGGAAAAAGGCAAGCTGAGATTACTGTTTCCTTATGAGATACAGTATGAAGAACAGTCAAACTCCACTGAAGCATTTCATTACTAGCTAGCATAATACTGAATCACAGCACAACTAATGAGTATAATTGCATTCAGAAAGTTTCATTTTAAGAACGTGTCAACCATATAATTTCATTAGGGCGTGTGAGTATTTGTGCATGGGTTGATCATGGTAAATTCTTATGTATGTGAATCATAACGCATTACGAATGACCTACCTCCTGGTAGCTGGGAAGCTGCAATATTCCTTCCTATTAGGAAGAAAAATTGTCCAGCTGCACCACCTTCTTAAAAGCTGACAGCAGTCCCAACACGCATCTATTTTAATTCCTAAGCCTTCTAGTTGGACCAGTAACATTCATGATGTTACTGAGGAATAATAGTGAGGAATTTTCTAATCTAAAAGAGAATTGGAATTTTCCAGTAGAAATAAATATTTCAAAATTAAAAAGCTGTGGCATCAGCACAGCATTTACAATTATGTTTTGTCAAAGCAACAGATTCTAAATAGCTCTTTTTTTTTTTTTTTTGTAAAATGTTGCTTATTTCAATATGGGAATAGATTGTCAGTTTATAACTCTGAAACAAGTCTATTAGTTAAATAGACAGTATGTCAGGAAAAGGGCATTCATTTTATTTTTAAGAGATCGATATTTCTGTTCAGGAAGACATTTTTGCTTACAAGACATGTACAACTAAAACTTGTCCTTCAGGTAGCTATTGACAAGGTTTCTTGCATACCTTAGCCTATATATCACAAATCTCCTCTGTCAGCTTGCTAATAACTTCAGCTGCGAAATTCATCATCCTTCTGGAGAAGAAGCAACTCAGTCCTCAAGTCTGCTCAGCTTACTGGTGCACCTGACTGGAACAAGAAGATGTTATGTCAGTCATATGTACAAAGAATACAAACTCAATAACTATTCCTAAGTTGCCTTTACAAGTCACAAGTTACAGCTGCACATAGTTTTTTTCATTTCCCATATCTATAATGAAAAATGCATTGTGAATAACGTCTGTCTCTAATTTTCTTGGATGAGCTAAGTAAAATACTTGTAACATCAAAGCTGTGCTTAGAAGACAGAATCACAGTCAGGACAGAGAGCGTATTTCCCTGTTGTTTTACAGTATCTTGAGCAACAGATTTCTGCTGTAAAAGCAGAACTTTAAAGAGACTTTGGTGATTCTGCAATAGCAAACTAATATGTATGGCTAAAAGTGGTTTAGAGGAAAGAAACTCTTAAATTAGAAGTAAATTCTAGGTTTCTGTGGATTACATATAAACAACAGAATTACAAAGGAGCAAAAAATAATATGAGAATATCTGTTAAAATTAGGTTGAATGCCATGAAACTAGCCTTTGCTGTATGATGATTACCTAAAATGCAAGCAATGTCAATGTTGTCAGCAGTGCTTTATTATTCTAAGTGAAAAGGAATATAGCGAAAGGAATTTAGAAGGGGAGTTGGATAGTGTCAGCAGTAACAGCAGACACGATTACACGTTACTATAATTAGCAATGGAATTTAAAGAATTATAAAAGCAACATATTTGCTTTGTTTTAGCTATGTTTTTGACTCAGCAGCAATTCTATTGATATCCTCACCAGAAGAGTTTATCTTGGTCTTTTTAAAATATGAACTCATTAAAAGGGGAAACAGTGTGACCAAAGGTAAACACTCCAATATAAAAGGGGCCTTAAAAAAACTTCAGAAGGCAGTTTAATCCAAAGCTGGGATAACTGTGGATTAAGAGTACGTTGATGTTAGTTTGTCCTCCCCTCCTTTAATACTAATATGCTCTGGACTGCTTTCCACAATCTTTATACTGACAAACTTTCATGTTATAGTTGCTTTTTTTGCTTTGATATACAAATTTGTGAAGCATCATTAAAGCACTCCAACAGCTCACGTACTTATTTTATTTCATTCTAAAGGTTATAGATGCAAATGAAAATGTGATGCTGAAGAACAACAAAGGCTTGCACTTGGAGTACGTCAATTTTTAATTTCAGTTGCAATATGCTCAGAAACATTTCTGTAAGATTGATGATTTATCTGATTTAAGATATCTGCATATGCATTTGCAGCAGTTTTCTATGCAAATCAGGTGCTTATGCACACAAATTATTCTAGTTAACTACAGGAGTCCGTGATGACCTGATCTGCATGTTCAGCTATAGTACACCTCGAAATTAGCATGATAACCGTGTGCATCTTTTGCATACAAAAGCGCACACCCAATTAGATTGAGAAGATCCTTTACTATCTCTGAACTGCTTCACTATACTTTTAATTGAAATTTACATGTTACTGGTAGAGCTTTCACTTTAACTTGGAAAAACATTTTGAATATATAAGGAATCATATGCTGAAAATATTAATTACAAGTTTTAAGATTAAGTATATTTATCCTTTAAGTAAGTGTACTCTTTATCATTTTTTAAAACGTGGTAACAGAAAACATCTTCAGGTGTGACAATAACTACCTGCAATTATTATATAACCTTAAAAACATGAATTATATGCAATACTTGTTTTCATAGCATCACAAAAATGAAACTTTTAACATCTCACTGTATTGGCATAGCCGTGGTTGAATGTCAGGCACGGCAGAAGTTGACTGTACCCCCACTAAAATGCAAAAGAGCCAGCAGCTAAGTTGTGACTTAACAAACGAGCCATGCCTACAGCTGTTAGATAAAGCTGTACTTCAAAGGTGAACAATAAAGTTTATACAAGGTCCTCTGTCAGGGTACAGCCAGGAAAAACAAAACCGATAAGCTGATGAAATGCTACTTGTACCTGGACTTTCATCCTTTGGCCCTAGGAGAAGTAGTTGCTGGGCTAACATGTGACTTTAAAAAAGAAATCATGTGAAAATAATAACCGTAGAAATACAGGCTGGTGAATCAAGGTATAGAGAGATAACAGTCACTGACAGTAGCATGAACAATTTCTAACCTGTACATGATGACCTGTTACGTTAATAAGCAAAGTAGAATAAATACAGGCGTGTAAACATCCAGTTGTAGAAACGGAAGACTAGCTGAAAACTGCAATTATGCAGATATAATTATAATTAATAGAACTGCAAACTGAAATAATGCAGATATAGTTTTGTCATGCATTTTAATGTCTTAGCCTAAATTTCAGACTGTTTTTGCAGATCTCCCGCTTGCAGTTAATGGACACTTCTAGAGAACTGCACACTGGCTGCTCAGGTCTCAGTTGCGCATCCCCTCCTGGGGGCCATGTTCAGGCGCATGGAACAAGATGACTGGAGCAACCGGCACTGATTTACCAAGGGCAGAGCGTGCTTAACGCGCCCGAGCAGCCCGATACTCCGCAGCGGGATGACCAGCTCAGTGGACAAGATGAGAGCAATGGATGTTACTTTGAATTTAGCAAGGCTTTTGTATGGTCTCCCAGCGTATCCTTATGGCCAAACGGGGGAGATACGGACTAGACAGGTGAACGGTTCAGAGGGGTAAAAATGGCTGAGCCATGGGGCTCAGAGCGTTGTGATCAGCAGTGCGGAGTCCACAGAGCTCCAGGATGTGAGCTGCAGGCACAACCATACAACTGAGAAAATGTTCATAGATAATTACCTTGAAGAAAAGCCGTAATACCCTTTACCATACAACACGAGGGGCAGGCTCTCGGTCACTTCCAGGCCTGCCCATTTATAATCAGCACATTAAAAACACCCGAGCCAATGACTGTACCTCTCTTAAGAGATAAGAAAATTTACTTAGCACATTTAAAAATTAAAAATATGTTAATTGCCAGAGAACAATTTAAGAGGTGAAAATTGGTCAACAATGGCTAATACCCCCGAGGATTCAGAATATGATTTTCGGTTGGACACGTTACTTTTCCATACACCTGAGTGACAGGAAGGATCACACAGAACTGAAGTTTTGATCCACTGAGCTTATCATGTTGACATGTTTCTGAAATACCACCGTCACGTGCTGTAAGTGGGAACTGGGAATATTATCTCTGCCAAGAAGACAAGTGCTCTTGCCAGTGGTCAGCACAGGAATTTAGAAATACTGGGTGGAAAAAAAGGCCAGGGTGATTCGATCCATTCCTCTCTTTTTGGAAACTATCTGAACACATCCTTGAAATGTTGTCATGGGATACTGACAGATTCTGCTCCGTTTTAATTGTTTTTCATTAACAAAGGATCAGATCCACACTGTGTTGTCTCCTCACTGGAAATCTGGCCTACCGATTTATCCAACTGTTTATTAATTCTATTAATCGGTACATTTGATACTTTATTTATGTTTTTATTGTTTTCAATGTCATCAGTCAGTCAGTGTATTTGGGAATGTCTGAGATATCATCATGTCTGTGTGTAAACTTTAAGAAGTCTTCAAGGCCTAAATGAGTCCAGAGCTTGCAATCTAGTGAAAAAATAAATAAATAAATAAAATTACTTACATGGGTGTTCATACTCAAAATTTGTCCTGGATGCACTTGTAGTTCTGCATTGGGGATTGGGTTTTAAAAGCCTTCTTTCCCCTACTGCTATAAGACAACAACATAACGAGGCAGTGACTGACCCCACGCCATGGGTTAGCAGTGAAGCTGACAGAGCACTTCCAAACTAGTCGACAATTGGAGATTCGTTCGTACTAGTAATCTGTTGTTACTTGCAATAGAAGCAGATGAAACTGTACAGCCTTTGGTTGTGAAATTTTCCTTTGAAGTTTCTTAAAGTTTATTTTTATTTTTTTATTTTTTTATTTTTTTTTTGCTACATGCATAATTTTCCATGTGAAAATACTGATTTCCCCAAATCAGCACTCCAGAAAATTTTATGGCCCACACTAAACCTTGTATTACGCTGCTATGCCTGCCAGCACTAGAGGTGACTTTGGTCACTGACCTTTGATGGTGACACATGTAACTGCTTCCTGTAACAGCAGGGCTCTTTATTTTGCACCTGGATTTACTGCGATTGAGCAGCTATACTGGTTGGGTCCATTGCCAGCTCATCTCTCATTTGCCAAACACCAAAGATTTTGCAGAGCACCTGCGTGAGGACTGTTCTTACTGATACAGAAACCTCTGAACACCCCAAGTACCACAAAACGAAAAACTGAAGGGAGAATTTGGCTTCTGATGTACAGTTGTTTAACTAGGTTTTGTCAGATGGCGGCTGAAGGAGGCGGCAGGCGATTTATCTGGGATTCTGTGTTTTTTTTCTGTCAGTCACTTCTTGTGAGCATGTGGGTTAAATCACCAGTGGCCTACGCCTCGGCATAACTTCGTGGACGCTGATAAATTAAGTCAAAGGTGCTTTGAGATTTAACTAACCAGAGTTTGTTGAAGATCGTGATATGATTTTTTGGAAATGATCACGCCAACGTGCACTAGCAAGGCGCAGGGGGCACGGCAGGTTCCAGATCTCCTGTCACACAGAGCAACGGGTCAGAAGCGGTATACATCCTTCTCCAGGCCTGGTAACCGCAGCGCTGCGGGGCAGGGTGGCTGACTGAACGCTGCGGCCTCAGGAGCAGGTCCCGCACAGGCCAGGACACGCCACGGCCGCGTCGGTGTGCGGCGCGACCAAACGCAGCAACCGCGGGCAGCAGCAGCGCGGCTCCGCTCAGGCGGCCTTGCCGGGCCGCTGCCCCAGCTCGCGTACAACGGCCCCGCTGTGCAGGGCTGCGGCGGCGGGGGTCGGGCCGGGGGCCGGACCGGGCCGGGCCGGGCCGGGCCGGTACCGGGGCCCCGCGCAGGCCGCGGCGGGGCTGGCGCGGTGCATGCCGGGAGCGGCGCGGCGCGGGGCATGCCGGTCCGGGCGCCCCGCGCCTCCGCCGCCCAAGATGGAGGCGGGCGGCAGCCCCCGCCCCCGCCCCGCACATGCGCAGAGGCGCGGCGGGCCGCGCCGCTCCCTCCCTCCCTCCTGGCGGCCGGGGCGGCTCTGACAGACGCGGAGCGGAGCCAGCGCCCAGCGCCCCGCGC
>CM021749.1:11069938-11139176 GCA_011075105.1 Heteronetta atricapilla
AGGCCGCCGCGCTTCCCCGGGTGACTTAGCAAGATCCCGGGGAGAGGCGATGGGCCGGGCGAGAAAAATAAGGAAAAAATAACGTGGGGCGCGGAGCCCGGCGGGTGCGTGCCGGGAGGATGCTGAGCGTCCTGCCCCGGATTCCTCTCCGAGGGTTTCCTCCTATTCTTATCTCCCGTCCCCTCGGAGGGCACGGCAGGCGTTTGTCAGACGATGGCCCACATCTCCCGGGCCGGCTGCGGCAGGGAAAACAAAACAAGGCTCGATAGCGGAGCAGCGAGGAGCCGATGTTATTTTAAGAGCCGTTCGCATCCATCCTGTTTTCCTGCAGCGATCTAGCAGGGAGAGCGGTGATAGGAGGTGGCTCAGACCTTCAGAGCCAGCTGCAGTAAAACGGGGGAGGGAGGTCTAATCTCCTCCTTGGGGTCATATCGCTGCCCGGCTGCCCGGAGTCGCATCGAGCTGCCCTGAAAACCTGCTGCTGGCAGCCGAGTTGGCCGCATCGCTCCGTTCATGGCTCCGCTCGAGTTTTTGTTCAGCAGGAGGCTGTGCGCAGGCAGGCTTCTGGTGGAAGTTGGGGGGTGGGAGTGGTGCCTCCCTGAAAAAAAGTTTAGGGTTGCTCTGTCCTGCGGGTGGTTTTTTTTCGTTGTTCAAGGTGGATGCGATTAAGCTTGACCTTTAATACCAACAGCGAGGCGATACCTTCCCTTTCTTTGCCATAGTATCCCTGGTAAAACTGCCTTGCTGGTAGTGCTGCAGCAGAGGGCTTGGCCGCTGCAGGTCAAGTCAATTCATAATGAATTACCTGACCGGGGGTGCTGGAAGGTTACTGACGGTATATTAAAAATCGTTAATAAATGCTGTTTTGCTGTAAATAAATGTTTGGGCGTATGGACCTGGCTGAATCCTGTATTGATGTGGAGACCCCTTTACGTATGTATTTCTGTGGCGGCATTGTTTATATAGCGTGAGGAGGTGGGGGTTACAGATCCTGTGTTCGGTGGTGATCGTTCCGTAAAGGATTGTGCAGCATTCGGCTCGATTTCAGAAGAGGGAGGGTCTGCAATCAAAATGTTACTTGCCCGTAGAGTCATTTTATTAAATAGGAATGTCATGTTAGGGAACTAAACAAAGAAAATATTTTCTAACAGAAAGATTTACTGCAAATCTCCGGCTTGTTCTCAGGGTTTTCATTTTTGTGTGTGTCTTTTGATTTGGCCATGTTTGTGGATGCTGTGTGCAGCCATTGAGCAGAGAAGAGACTGGGTGGAGTAAGGAGGCAAAGCTGCGAAATGGCTAGATTACCCTTTCATAGCTTTTTTTTTTCCCTTTGCTTGCGTTTTGCTGGGGTGGAGGAATACTAATTGCCGTAACAATGAAGTCTCTTTAGGGAAGAATCTAATGGTGCAGGAACCTTCTGAAACTAAACAAATCTCACATTCTGTTTTGAGGCTTATTTTTCTGCAGGGTGGATCTTGATTTGGCTGGCAGTGAGAAGTGACCAGTCACTGTTGCAAAGCCAGATTTTTTGTCTGGTATCCGTTTCAATATATCAATGTAGATATTCACTTGTTGATTTTTTTTTATTATTGTTATTTATACTTGAGATAGGAATTGTAATTTTTGCATGGATGCTTTACACGCGAGATTCCCTGGGTTGTAGAGAACCCTCATATTGTTGCTTAGTGGTGGTGTTCATGTAACTTCTTGGTTAGATTTGGTTTTGGGTGGGCACACACACCAAAAAAACCATTCCTGCTCTCTCTGGTGCCCATAGCAGGGCAGGCAACCCCTGCTAGTGGACGGACTTGATTGCACTGCCCTTCTTCATGCGCCAAGCTCATACAAAATACCTCCTCAGGGTTTTGGAGGCCCTTGTGAACAAGCTGGCCCTGTAAGACCCGTGCTGTGCTGCTCAGCCGTTGCACCATGGGGGTAATACTAATGCTTAGACCTAAATTGGTGTCGGAAAGGCACTAGAACAAAGGATTTGGGGAATACAATAGTGATCAGATGAAGCGCCTCAAAAGGACTGCATTTAGAAGTGCTCTGCTATTCTGGATGTGGCTGGTGGCATTCCCACCTGAATCCAGCGTTGATCAGAAGGAGTACACCAGTAAAGGTGACGATGATGAAGCAGGTTGAGGTTTTCTTTTTCTTGGGTCTGTCTCAGTTCTAGAGCCCAGTTCTTGCTGGTAGGTTGTCACAGCTGATAACTGCTTTTGGCTCTAACTTGCCCCAAATTAAATTAAGGGATAGTGGCTTTTTCTAAGTTCATTTGCTTAGAGGAGTGGATGTTACAGGGTTTAATGGATGCATTCACTAAATGCCTGCGTCTCTGAATGAATCCAAGGTAAGAACAATGAAGACTGCAGTAGAACACTTGCCTCCTTAGGACTTCAGTTGATTTTTTTGTCCTTGAAATGATGGCAGTTACTTTCTTCTATGGGAGTAACTGGTTAATTTCTCTTCTACAAAAGAAAAAGACATTAATACTTACCTTTATGACTCCGAGAATCTGTCCTGCATGTATGGCTGACTCTTCACCCTATTCTATTTCCTGTGCTCCACCCAGCCTCGAGTGTTCGGTTGTATTCTTTGTCCGCTCTCAACTTTTTTGTCTACCGAGCCTGCTAGAGATGGGGCAACTTTGGAATTAACTTCTGTTGGTTGTCTTACCAACACATAAACCTTGTCTTTATTCACAAACTCTGGGGCTAATTGTAACCTGTTTGTAACCTCTTGTAAAATGTTCTGGGCAAACAAAGGCTGGAGAACCCCTGCTTCTCTATGGCTCTGAACTATACAGAGCACTTATGTTACAAAGTTTATTTACAAACGTCTGTAGGTGCTTCTAGGATTCATGAATGAGAATGGCTGGAGTTACAGTAGTATGAAAGGGAGCAGCTTTTAGATGGTTCTGTTTCAGTCAGCTTTCCCTACTTTTTTGAACTTCAGGCCAGCCTTCCAAACCGAAGGCAAAGACTGGGAGTTGCGTGTTGAAGTTCCTTTGAACTGAAGAGTGAAATAGTACCTAGCCTAAAAATAAGAGCTGCTTAAGCTTAAATATATGAAATCAAGAAGACAATAAAAATCAGATATTATTAACAAATAACCATTTCAGATTTCATATTTTTTTTCCCCAGCCTATAGCATATAATTTGTGATAGCAGTTGAAGACCTTTCCCAAGTACCAGAGCCACGTGCTAATCAAAATGGTCCTGGCTTTCTTCTGCCAGGTTTATTGTAGAGATGTGGTAAGCTATGTGCTGCCTATAAATGCAGATTATTAATAAAATTACTACTGTTCTCTTCGTTCTCCTACTTTTCCTTTGTATAAACCATAGTTGTCACTGACAGAAGAACCTGTCTGCTCTAAAAACAAAAACCAAACAGTTGATTAAGCATTGCCGAGGTTGAATGGCTTTCTTGGGAACGACTTCATTACGTGGCGGAAGGGGAATGAGGTTTGTAATGGGGCTTTTGGGTGTTGTGAGTATAGGTGTTTATTAATGGCTGATGTTACTTTGTCTTTTGATCTGCTTGACAGAGTAGGCTACAGCTCAGTTTACATCTTATAAAATGGACAATTACACTAATAAATAATCTTGACCCACCTAAAACTAGTCTTCAAGCACATGAAGTTAGTTCTTCAGAATTCTTGCTGTAACTGCTGTCTGAGTTAGCAGGAGTGCCCGTGGAAGGTTTGTGCCATTGCTGAGAAGCCAGTGGTTGGATCTGAACTGTAATACGTGAAAAATAGACACTTAAGCTGAGGGCACCAGCTGACATAATACAGCTACAGTTATTTCAGAACAATGTTCTTCTTCATTCCTACAATGTTTTGAGCCTTCCCGATGAGTATCACATACCAGAAACGTTTGAAAGAACCAGGATTTTTTACCTTCTGCTAGGCAAATCATCTCGCTTCATCTGTGTATCTGAACAAGACTTTTAGCCTGCAAGTTACGTGTGCAGTGTGAAATGAGTAAATTAGATCTGGTTTTAATCTAATACTTGCTAGGTACTGCACGTCTACCCCAGCAAATGTGCTTATCTAACTTGTTTAAAGAAGGGTTTTTCTTAATTCTCATTAAGGCAGGGCTCAGTCTTGACTACCAATGCCTGTCTAATTCAGCACGTTTAAAAGCTCATTCTGTGCTGTTTCACCTTACGCGTTCTGTTTAGGGCATTGCATGGATGTGATGACGTAGTCTACCTTGCTCTTCGGTGCTTCCTATGCCAGTAAACTATCCTACTGCTTTGTGCTGGCGTGAACTGCTCAATTTCAAAGGGAAATGTTGCTTACAAGGTAAGTGTTTGTATCTGCTCCGATCCATTTCATCAGTACTGTAAACACAGGGTCCTCTTCAAAGCAGAGCGTGCACAGCATTGTCATACCAAGCAGCAGCAAGTGCACTTAGGCATGCATAGCTATATATATAAAAATCAACATTTTAAATTCAAAGCACTTGTTAGTTAATAGCTTTGGAAGTATTTTAGTAATTTCTTCCTTACTAGTACGGTTGTTAGAGAGCCCAATAGTTTGATTTGGCTGCCTGTGGACTTTCGGGTAAGGATTGTGATTAAATAAATACGATAAACACATCTTAGTGGTTGTGATTCCGTTGATTCTGGAAGGGCTATTTGTAACCAGTAACTATCTGCTGCAGTCCTCAAAAGATATTTCCAGTTACGGGACAATCCATTGTGCTTGAGGTTTATAGGTGGTGCTGCAGCAAACGCCTGTCCTGTAATTTTCGCAGATCTGTTGTTAAACAGGTCCCTGCTCAGTGAGTTCAGAGGCAGGCGTTTCTGAAGCACCTCTCAGTCTCTGTGCTTGCCGGTGAGTCAGCTGAGGCAGGGCTAAAGGTAACAGGCTTTATGCCAGCCTGCCTTACCCCTGAGATAGCAGTGGCCTTCATGACTGAGATCACTTATACCTTCCCTCTCCTATCAGTGTTAATTGTTCCTATTGTTCTGGAAAATCTACATTCTCTTGGCTTAATTAGGTGAGTCTTTCTTTTTTCTCCCCCTCTCCAGATTGCCTCTGCTTTCATTGGTTGGGTTTTCTTAATGCTAAAGCGGGGTGTTAAGTTTATCCCTCTTTAAGTCTGGAGGAAAATCAGTTAGAAGACTCTAGGCTGTAGCTAAGTGAATGTTTCTTCCTTAAAGCGTTGATGGCTTGCCTTGTGCTTAATTCACCTGTGGGTTTTTGGGGGGGTTACAAGATGTGATAAACAATTTGGTTTATTTAAATGTGAGTGTCTTTACAACCTAGTAAGAGAAGGATGTCATTAACATGAGTGTGTGTATATGTTTTGAAACAGATGGTGTCTATCAAATCAGTAGTGGTGGAAGTCTTTGGTTCTCACTCAGCTGGCAACGAGCAGAGACTAGATTGGGGAAAGCTTAAGAGAGGAGCTCTGGCCCTGGTATTCATCCTCAGCAGTGAGGCTGGGGTTAAGGTTCTGACACGCGTGCCATGTTTGTAATAAAAACTTGGGGTTTGTTTCTTTTCTTCTTGCACTAAGAAGACTTGGGTGAGTCCTAACTGTAGGTCGTTTGCCAGTAGCATGGCATATTGTGGTTACAAACGTAGATGTGAACCAAATGACAGCTGGGATGGCTGCGAACGTTGTGGTCTGGTGCCTCGGCCCTGATTTGGGTTCCATCAGTAAGAGAAGTGTTCTTGTGGTGCTCTGCTGTTGTAACAGGTGAGGCAGCTCCGTGGGAGAGCAAGCACATGGGGTGCGCGGGGTTCCGAGGGTGGGCTCCCGGGAGAGGTGTGGTGGGACATGGGCTAAATTTACCTGAATATGCAAGCAGAACTGAGCAGGCAAGCTAGAAATAGAATGGTTTCTATCATCCTTGTGGAACCCTCTACCATGTCTTCTACCAAAGTCTGCGTGTAGACTATAAACTTGAGCTCTGACACAGACGAAGCTTGAAGACGATGAAGAGCTGATCTTCAGCTAGTTATGCAGCTGGAGGGTGAAAAGTAGGAAAAAGATCAGCCCAGCTTATAAACGGGTAGCTTTGTTGTATTCTTATGCTCATCCCGGCCAGCTCAGCAGGTGATTAGTTCCAACATTTTCTAGGATAAGGTGTGTTTGCCACGCCGTAGGATCAACCCTCTGCCTATTCTCTTGTGACTATACTGCACGTGTGCTTTTCTGCTGTAACTGGGGGTGAGAGTTAAGGAGTGGAATGGAGCAGGATGCTAACAGTTACCATTTTTCTTTCCTCTCAAGAGGTGGAGACAGAAGGCAGTTTCTTCTAAGAAATCTTTTTCAGGTCATTATTATTATGCCCAAGAAATATGGTTATTACCTCACTTTTAATTAGGTCAGCATTTAAACAGCAGGTTCGATGGAGTTTGTTCCTAGAGTTCAGTTGTGGGGAGTACTCTGTGGCTTGAGTTTGATAAAGCAGCTTTTTGCTTACTGGTTTTAGAACAAAATCAGCCCATTAGAGCTGGCCTACATTAAAATTTTTATATACTTGTTAATGTAATCCAGCAGTATAATATAGAGGTATGTAAGAACAATTAAGGATCTCCCGTAAGAGATTGTAACTAATTGCCAGCAACTACTCACAAATAACCTCTTTTTGTTAATGTGTTATCACACGGGATGCACTGTTGAAAAGCTTTGTAAGGATCTGATGTGCCTGCCTTGTAGTAAGTTGACAATGCAATGAGAATTTCCATTTTAATAATGCATAAGCAGTTAGTCCCACCGTGAAAGAATTACTGAGTTTATATACTGAGTTTATATCTCATTCTATCAATTAAATTAATCTTTTGGTAGTTCTTATCTCTTCTACCACTTTATAAGTAACTTGCCTTTCACCAGGACTGGAAAAATAGCCAAAGAGAGGAAGCTAGCCAGACAAAGTAGGATTTTAGATACGTTAACAAACTCAGAAGAAAACAAGGCGTTTTCCTCTGGCTAACACATCTTTTCAGGACAGGAGGCAGTGTTAGAGAAACCGCTTGGCAGTTTCGGGCATGTAGCTGGGCATAAGACTAGTTGGTTTACACAGGTTGTTAGAAGTTTAGCTTTGAATTGAAACTTTAATTTGCAGTCATTTAAATGTGAACAGTCTAAAAGTCTTTAATTGATTTCCTAACGTGAACCTGGTTCCGTGTCCCTAATTAGTGATGGCTTGTGTGCCTTGCTAGCCCAGGAATACCTACCGGGAGGCACGCCTGGCCTCACTGCCTCAGGACACCATCTCGTTTTTGTCTCTTCAAAGAAAAATTCTTGTAGATTATTAAATACATGAGCTTGTCATAATACTTTTTTAAAAAGTGCATTTCTCATTGAAACTGCAGAACTTTAAATTTCTGGAGGAGCTCTGAAGCTGTTTGCCAAGATCAGCACCAGTTGCCTGGCTGGCAGACAGCCGCAGGGTGGGCTGGGGGGAGCCGGCCCGTGTAACTGTGCTGATGTGAACCGAGGAATGATGCCGAAACCAACTTTCACATTTTAACTTGTAAAAATTGAGAAATAGATGAGAGAAACCATAACATACAGCAGGGGTCAATGTGCCTGTGGGAATTGCAGGAGGCAGGAGAAGTGTTGGTGAACTTGTGAAGGCCGATGGCTGCTTACGTTGCGGGTAAGCAATGTTTCTGGAGGCTCGAGGACTGGGATTCCCAGAGTGATGATGTGAAGCCTCGAGGTCTGGGGAGAGACTGGTGTTCATCGTGGGGGCTGATGAAGATTTTCTTGACAGTGGAAGGTAGCTTAATCAGAGTAACTGAGGCCATGAAAGAAGCCTGTAAGATTGCACTTTGGAGAGTTCAAAAGGCCTTAGAAGAGGTTTTTCTCTACGTTACTCTTTGCGGCTTTAGTGAGGTGTTGGTATTTCTTTTTTAAAAAGATCTGGTTAGAGCCTACAAATGTATGCAAGAAATACTGTTTCGTCATGAATTTGGAATAGCTTTTGTGCTCTGTATGTCACTACTTACTGTTTGTCGGGATTTTGTTAGAGCTTACTGCTGCTGTGCCAGAGCCCTGCCACCTGACGAGGCGTCGGTGCAGGTGGTTTTGCTGCCTAGCCGGCCAGTCCTGCGGGGAGAGGAGATCATCTGGTGCTAGGGCATGGCGCGGTGGGTCTTGCTCCTGCTGCCGGGGATGCTTGTGACTAGCAAAACAAGCGTGTCTCTGGAATAGAAGGGGTTTGACAGCTGTTACTTGCTATTTACATGATTAGTGTTTACTGGTGTACATGTTGTTTCTAACTTAAACGATCACTGTTTCTTACGGTGCTGATCTGTAGTGTAGGTGGATCATATCTCAATCTGGAGTAATTCTTCCTGTAACTTTTTCTGAAGAGCAGAACTGGATGTTGTCAGGCAATTGAGGCATTTCACTGATTTTTGTTGATGGTAAGCAGTACTTCTGACACCCTTGATGCAAGTAAAAGAAGGACAGTGGAGAACTTTGAACTGATCTTGCTAATGAAATACTAAGGAAGATGATAAGGTTGGTTGCATTTTCAGTTTGGTATCTGCACACAAAGACATCGTGTGCTACATTTGTGAAAACGCTTGAATGTGGAAGGACTTCCCAGGACTTGATGCGAAACGCTTGGCTTGTGACAGCATTGTGGGGGAGCCCCAGGCTGGGGGCTGCCTGCTGGCAGCTGCTGCGTGGTGAGCACAGTTCCTCCTCCGGTGCCACCCTTCACACAACGCAGCCGAGAGGAAAAAAGCCTTCCATCTCCCTGGGATGCTAAATCCCTGACCAAACTAACACCTTGCAGGGACCAATGCAGAATCCTAGTGAGGATATAATTTACATCATGAGTTAATAACAAGTCACCGATGGTTTCTTTGACCTCTGTATTTGCAGCTCCAATTTTGTCGTAGTACAATAAATACATGCGTTGGGAGAGCTGAATGGTGCACTACTATGTAGAGATAAAACCTTCAGATCAAAGATGTAACACTAAATTATTACTGTTGCTAAACACAGTTGTAATAATAAAACAAATGGTTTAGATGAAACAGAAAAACAAGACAACTTTCATCTTCCATAAAATACGTGGGAGATCAGTTTAGTTGGAGCTGGGCTACCTATGCAGTAATTAATAGCAGCAAACAGTAAGTCAGGGGTTAAGACCAGAGACACTATTTCAATAGATAAAACTAAGGTGACAGGCTGGTTTTGATTTAAATAAATAAATAAAAATCTGTCTTAAAGCATGCTTCAATGCTTCTGGTTAGTTTTTGTGGCTTTGTAAAGTGGGCGATCAGCTTGAAATAGATCAAAGCTGCATGTGCCAAATCCAGGGCACAGCGTCTTTGTCAGACGTATATATTCCAAACAAATCCTAGTACTGTTTAGTATCCAGTGTACTTTGATAAGCAAAAATGTAGTGATTTGTTGGAAGTAACTTACAGACTGAATTTGATTTTTAGGAGTACAGAATGGGCAGTCGTAGGAATCTGAACTGCAATAACTTTGCTCGTGCTTGATGCTAGTTTAGGCAAGTGACTAGGTATTTTTTGACAGGACGTATCATGAAGTGAGGGGAATTGTGAATATCCCTCGCCTGAAAGTGATTTGTTTCCGCTTCCTTGCATTGACTGTACCTGTTCAGTTACTGTGCTCCGACTCCCTGCTACGTAACTCTGAGGGCCGACAAGTGTTGCTGAACCTGCTTCATCCTGCTACTGGTGCAATTCAGGAGTGTTTAGCAGGTCTTTCTTGTTAATTTCTTGCAGATTTCCAGTAATCTAGGAAATGCTTGAACTGCACAGGTATACATTAGTACCAGGACTATTGGATATATCAGTCACTCAGAGTGGTTCCTGTATGATACCAGATTTTCGAGTTAACTTCGCACTTGAAGTAGAGTTGGACTCAGTGCTTGGCGCTCCCCAGTTGCACAAGGTACGCGTCTAGTCACCTGCAGGGTGGGCCCCTCTCTAAATGCATGTCAGGCAGGATCTCAGCCTCAGCAGTTTCAGCAGGAGTAAAGGTGTCCCGTGGGCCTCCTGGGTGAGTCTTGGGGGAGTGCACTGGGCTCCCGCAAAGGCTGCGTGTGGTGAAGCTAAGGAGTCTCTGGATCCTAATTGAAAAAGGGAAATGGGAGGTGACTCACCAGCAGGAAGAAGCAGAGGGTCTTCCACTTCTAATGAGAACAAAGAACCTCTGCTGTGCTGATTCCATATTCTCTTACAAGCAAGGCTTCTGCTTTTCAGGTTTTTCCTCCAAATTTGTTGGTCTTTCAAAAACAAACAAACAAACAAAACCCCTATTGATAAACTCACGTAGAGAAACTTTTCTGGTCTGGGTGACAGTTGCTCTTTTTTTCTGGTTTTTGAAGGGTTATGCTTCAGTGTGCCACTCTTCAGTCCTACAGTGCTTAAGGATTGAATTAGGTCTTCTATCTGTATTGCTCAGACATTCCTCTGAGTCTTTTCCTTAGTATAAGAGGTGATCTTGATTGAAATAGTAGTAGTTGAGACAAGACAGAGCTGTCTGCTGCGGATACGCTACTGTTAATGAGCTGAGTAGGATGTTACATACGGTTTTTGCTTGGTTTGTGTTGTGAAGTTTCATAAAGAAGTAGTCTACTTAAATTTCAGTGGGTAATGTCTGTTTCTTTTCCTGCCAGGTACTTGGACATTCCAGAAAACTGAACAGAACTGTGCTCCTAGGAGGAGTAAAAGGCAAACATTTGATGTCATTCCTGTTCCGGTGTTATGGGTTTAGCCAGGTCTAGCTCCTAACTTTAAAATGGTTATAAGGACAGCTGATCTTGCTGAAAACACTTGTAGCTCACGTTTTTTACAAGGTTGTACGTCTTCAGAAGTTTGCTCCTCAGTGTTCTTACACGCAGACTATCAGTATGGAATCATTGGAAATCAAAATGTCCTTAAGTCAGAAGCTAAAACTTTTTTGCAATACAGGTGGGGCTGTTAAAAGGAGGCGCATCCTGTTTTGCATTTAATTAGTAGTTATTACTCCATGAATGGCTCTATTTAGGCTCAATCATTTTTTCTCTTTCTCCTACTGTACTTAATAATACAGAACACAATTAACTCATCTTTTTCAAAAAAGATCTGGTTCTGTGTCGACACCACCTTATTCCCAGTAAATTATTGATAGTAAAAATCACAGGTGTCAGACAAGAGGTAATGTAGGTGTTTTTCCCAAGGGTTCTCTCTGTTGAACACTTGCTTCCTCTCATTACTGGGGCTGTTTGCGGGTGTGTGTGTGTAATGCCGTGGTGACTAGAAACCTCGATAGGCAGTGGAGGACTGGTTAGTCTTGCTCCACTGAACTTCGTATGCCACAGCCCTCACTAGCTAAGGAGGAAGGCAGTGCACGTGGACAATATTCATCTGCTCTCTGTCGTGTATAAAATAGACGTGTTTACGTCAAAGCAGTAACTTCTAGGCAAAGAAGGATGATCTGTGTCCTTGTGTCCTTCTAGTCCTTGCAGGTGTCTGCTCCGTCGTCTAGTCGTACCTGAAGTCTGCGAGGTGGGACTGCTCCAGAGCAGCCTCCTAGTGAGGACTCGGTGTTTGTTCTCAGCACGGTCCCTTGGCCATACTCTAACACTGAGCTCTGTGAGAGGGGTTAGGTTTCTGTAGGGTCTGTGCGTAGTGTTGGAAGATGCTGGAAGAAAGCATCATCATTGGTTAAACGAGTGCCAGTCGTGGGGTGGATAGACTAAGGTAGGCTTCAGCTGCTCACAGCTCGGTTGCACCCTGTTGCAACCTTGTCCATCCACATCCATCCACTGAAGTAACCAACGCATCCCACAATCTCTGCTCGCTTTCCTGTTTTACACGGGCAATATTTCAAAAGCAGTTAAGAAATAACTGTTGTTTATTGTCAGTGCCTGTTGACTGCCAGCTAAGAATTGCTTTCCCTGTGAAGACTGCTAGCTGTACAACTTGGCTTCAGATAAAAAGGTTCGAAAATTCATTGCTTGCTAAATACTTAGCATATTCATAGGACTTCCAGTTTTTAATTCATTTTTTCTTTAGGCTCATATTTGCAGAGAAGTGCTGTGATTCACCATCAGTAACTTGGTCTGAAGAAAATGAATTAATGCTGCATTCAAAACATCCTCTGGATTCTAAGGCTTTAGCAGATTAAGTAGCCATTATTTGTAAGCTGCAGGATAAACACGGTGGGTGGAGTCGATTCAGTTGTTTGCCCTAGGCTGGTAATGAAACTCAATTTGACACAAACAATCTCTTATTTTGCCTTTGACTGTTACTTTGGCAAACTTGTGGCTAGGATGCATTGCTGTATTTCACGGAATACCAGAGTTTGGAATTTACTTCTCATGAAAGGATTTTGCATGTATTAATATACATTTGCATTAACTGCCACGTGACTTCCTTTTCACTACTGCGGTGCTACAATCCTAGGCAAATGACAAACGTTTCATAAGGCAGCCAATGGAAGCAGGAAAAACCATGCTGCAGTTCAGCTTTAAGCCAACAAAGTGTCGGTGGTGGGGATGTAGCAGGAAAAGTTTAGGGGCCCTTTCCGTTTGGGGCAGAATCCTTTTAAATAGATGGTGTGTCAAGGACCACCTTGTAAACCGAGTTGCTGTTGGTTTTAGGCATGAATTGTTGTTGCCTCTGCTAGATGCAATGACAAAATGACGACATCGTGGGGTATCGTTTTTACTGGGGTTATCGCACCAGTGCGGCGTGTGCAAGGCGTTCGCTGGTTGGAGGTGGCTCATAACACAAAAACACCCGTTGTTTTTACTGCTGTGTGTAGTACTGCAAGCAATTTTTGGATGTTCATGTTTGTGTTCTGCTGCTCAGTGCTTCAGACAGGGCCTCTGCGTACAGAAAAGTGCCTCGTTCTGCCCTTCTCAGTGCTTACCGAGGAGTTGCTATGCTCGTACTGAACTACAGAGATTCAGCCATTATAAGCCTCTTCTTTCAGTACTTAAATTTATGGCAGCATTGCCCTCTAGAGGGCACTTCTTCTGATCATTTGCGTATGATTTTTGTATATCTTAGTTACATTTCCATTAATTTGGGTGCTGTCCTCCTACCTTGTGAAAAAGATGCACCTGTGGAAAACCAGTTGCCACTTTACCTGTCAGGAAGCAGGATACGGGACAAGAAAAAGTGAAATGTTTGCTTCTGTTATCTGAAAGGATGGAACCTGTGCTATTGGTTTTCAACTGAATAGTTTCTGAAAGAGCTGTTAGGGAAGAGGTCAAACTAATTAAATAGTGTCTTGCCTGCTTAGAGTGCTCCTACCCCGAACAGCTTGCAGCGCACTATTAGGGTGGACAGCATTTGATGTGGGAAACCCACCAGCAAGGGAAGTACGTGCAACTGGCAGCTGCAATTAGGAGGCAGACAGCAGAGCCTAGACAGGTTTAGAAACCAACTCTTGGTCTCCTGTGATGGATAAGCAGATGTTAATGATATTAGCTTGGTATTTTCTTTAACATTTTAATACCAGAAAGGCTTTTTGGTACAACAGCCCTCTTGTAGGTCTGGTGGAAAAACAGTAGGGTAGAGGCAGTGGGAACATGTGTTTTGAAGGAGTTGGTAGAAACCAAACAAATTTTTCCTGAAGTCTTTGTACACTGTTGTGACCACTTTATCTCATAGCTAAAAGCTGCTCGGTGAAACTTTCTTAACAGAACAGCTTCAGTAAATGATTGTACACACAGATTCTTGACCAGCATGCAAGAAATGCCAACTTCAGCATTTCTCATAATCGTGCTGCTTAGAAAAGAGTACCTGCAGTGCAGAAATCAAAAAGCAAAGCTGCTAAGATGATTTTAATGCTACATGCTTGACTAAGATTAAAACAGGCGAGTTGAAGTAGTCTGCACAGTGACTAGTAATTGTTCGTGTTACTGAATCAGAAGATACTGTATAATGGGGGGAAAATAAGTCATTTGAGAAAGGCACAATTTCTGCCAGACTCTGAGCTCTGTACCATGGCATTTGTGCTGCTCTGTTAAGGTTGAAGATCTGTTTAAAAAATCGCAGTGCTCCAACTCTGAGCTAGATTTTATTTATATAAATAATTGTGTGTGTGTGTAAACTAAGCTCTAAGAACACATGACTAAAAAGAGGGCAAATACTCTTTTTAGAACAGTGTTCTTGGGAACTAACCTACCTGTGAAGTTCATCTGCTGAATTACAGCCGTAGTCCTCAAAGACACCGGGTAAATCCTATGGAGCTGCCCGATACAATGCCAGCGGTGAGCTGCAGGAACAGACTGCGGGTGCCGTGCTGGTGGCTGTGGCCGGAAGCGTGCGGCGGCAGTACCCGTGGTGCCCTTTGGGAACGTTCTCTTCTGTGCTTAAGCTGTACCCCTCAGCTTGAAAGATGTAAGAGCGTGTTGAAAATTATCTGAAACAAACCTTGGTGAGGCTATATAGATCTAGAGAAGGTCAAAATCTACCCTAAGGATAGAGCATTTGGGGAGGTAGATCTTTGATAGGGGTAGTGAGTGCAAAAAGTAGGTTGTGTATGGTAGAGCCGAGTTTTTTGCATCACAAGAGAATTATGTGGTAGCCTGTATCCTAGGACTGGGCTATGGAGCCCCCTGGGCTATGGAGGGAACAATGGTAGGAAGAAGAGGAGTAAAGAAGGGGTGTAAGACTCTCCAGGCTACTCAGTCCAGATTGCAAATGTGCTATAAGGCCATCATTCAGAGTAGCAAAATAAAATGGTGCTTAAAAATTTAGTCAGTGTGCTCTGTCCAGAGTGTTGTGAGCTGGGTACCTAAATCTTCTCGTCAGCCCAGAGTGACTGAATGCTTATTTAAATGAAATTAATGGTATCTCTCTCTCTTCCTTCTAGATGGATTGAATCTTCTGTGTTGAATGCCTCTGGGTTCTCCTATTGGATTTCACAGCTGGAGAAATACTTCTGATCTAGGCCACTCTGTGGCAGACTGAATTGTGGATCCAGGGTTCCTAAGACTTTAGATCCTGAGGAGGCAGCCACTGCTGAATCACGTTAACCTGACATCACAGCCACGATGGTGCTGTCACAAAGGCAACGAGATGAACTGTAAGCAGCAGTTATTTTTTAAGTTTTGTCTCATTAAGCTTTAAAAATAAACTTTTGTTTCCATCTGTATTTTACAGAATGGCTCTGCTCACAGTCTGATCAAGTACCATGTACTATGGTTTTGATCTCTGTGCTCTCACTATATGAGCTCAGGCATTTGATAATAGAGATGGGAAATGGCATCAAAAATGGATTCCTAATTTTTGTTATAAATTATTATCTGCTCTTTTGTTTCAACTTCAGTCACAAAATCATGAAAGGGTTATAATAAATAATTACAATATTTGCTCTGGACTGATTTGTGAATTCTACTTTTATCTTCAATGAATTATGATGCTTTTGGTTTTTTATTCCTTAATGAAGACAAGGACCTAATGAGAATGTGCTGCACTGTGATTACAGTCTTTGTCTGGTTGTGTTTAAAATAATGGTATAATTAAAAAAAAAAAAAAACTAATTGACTTGAAACATGGAATTCTTTCCAGATTTTAAGGCTAGGAATAAGCTGTCAAATTCCATGCTTTAGTTTGCTTTCTCTTCTGTAATAAATCACAATAGAGCAGGTGGTGGGTAGCAGTCAGAATGAGAATGTCTTGCATGTTATGCAGTATCATAGATTTACTTAGAGATTATGGTTTGGCTTTCTTTTCTTTTACAAAAGTACGGACCAGCTATCACTTAGCTTTGTGTCTCTTGTCCTAGGTAAGCTGTACTTCTTAATAAAGCTTCTTAAATTAGAGTTAGAAGCTGTCTTCAGCTTCTGATTTTCACAACTGTTCATTGGATTTGGATAAGCTCAGGGGTTTTAACACATTCAACATAACAATTTTTAAGCAATTCTCTGAAGTTTTCTGACAAAACTTCAAAGAGTACATACGTTAATGGGGAAATGGAAGTAATGAACTTTATGGATGAAAATGGGGAATGACCAGAGACCGTGATTGCCTCCAGAGAAGGCATTTTCTCATACTTGGTTTATGGGGAGAAATTTGGATTTTCTGCTAGAATGTAGAACTGTAGAGTTGAGGGTTTGAGGAGAGACTGAATAAGTAGGAGGGAAGAATGTGCTGAAAGCCACAGGAAGAATTTTCATGTGAAAAGCGATTTTTTTCAGAACACATGCCAGTTAACGCATCACCTGTTGTCCACAAGATTGTATCCAGTAGCATGGACTGTGATATATACAGCATATTTGACAGAGGCTCTATTTTTCAAATGGTATTTTCTGTATGCTTCAGATGTCGACTGCCTATTTTCCGATGTCCGCTAGAGCCTGCACTCTGACTTTGCTGAGCAAGGGCTGTCTGCTGTGTGTGACATCTGTTATAGGTAGCATAATGCAGGGAACAAAGACCAACGCAATGCCTTCTTAGTAGTGTAGAACATGTTCCCAAAGTGTACTGACAAATCGGTATATGGAGGACTTGAGCTGGTGGAGTTGGGGGGTACTGTGGAGGAATGATTGCATGAACGCTTTCTTGTGATCTAGCTAAATGTTACTGTATCATTATGAAGACAAAACTAGATTCTTTTCTCTTAAGCTGAGTGGTTTTATTTGAATTTAACTGAAGCAAAATTTTGTGAGTACTCTTAAGTACTGTAAACTATTCTTCTCAATGTACTTTTCAGTGATAAAGCTACAAAGTTAATGTGTAGACATGGTCATGGTTTTTTGTATCTGCTTTAGGTTTTATGTGCAATGCAGATTGATAACTCCAATGTTTGGTAATGAAAGAAAAAAAACTCCTTCATCAAACCTAAAATAAGAAATACATTCTAATATAGAGGTGTATTGCTGTTTACATCTTGAAGCAAAATGTTTACCGAAAGTATTCTAGAAATTTGCTTGGGTTTTCAACAAGCCTTATAATTCTAGATGATGTACCGCACTGAAGACATAAGATGTTGATCATGCTTTTGTAATGATAAAGAAGCAATCCTTGCACTCTTATCCAGAACTATGGCTAAAGATCTTGTTATTGGTTTTGTGTTTTTAGAAATCGAGCAATAGCAGATTACCTTCGTTCTAATGGCTATGAAGAGGCATATTCAGTTTTTAAAAAGGAAGCTGAGTTAGATGTGGTGAGTTCGAACAAAATTGTTCATCTATATCCTAAGTAAAGAGTAATGATTTTGAAGCATGTGTGTCCATTCTGAATGTGTATGCGCTTTACCTACCTGTTAGCTCATGCAGTCAGAACTGGAGGTGATACTCGTACAGCTTATTGTCTTAACATAAAATTTAAAAATAATTGTTGGATGTGGTCCTGAGCAATCTGTTCAAGGTGTCCTTGGCTTTGAGCAGGGAGCTTTGGAGTCTGTTCAGCTTGGAAAGGACCTTTTGAGATCACCTGTTCTGTTCTTAATGATCAGAAGAATGCGTTCAGTTCTCTCGTTTGATCTGTTTCCTGCTGTTGTGTACGTCCCTCCTCCCCTCTCTGTAACTAACTCATTTCCTTGACTGGAATTTCTTATCACGGAATTCTGCATAAAAGCGTAAACTTCCTGCAGTACAAACTGACCAAACTGAAGACTCTTCTCTTGTCACCAGACTTGAAATGGTGTAAGATTGCAACTTTGGAAGCTGATTTCTCATGGTCATGTTTTAGAAATAGGAAGACAAAACAGGATTGCTTTTTTCTTTTGTATTTATCAGACGGAGCACATGGTGGAGGTCTGTTTTGTGATGGCGGTTGGGTCATAGTTAAATCATTGCCCGGGACTGCTGTGTACTAGTTGGTTAACGGTGTACGAGGAGGGCAAATCTAAACAGTTACCAGAAGGTGGTCAGCTCTGGTGCACAGTTCACTTTGTCAGGCTGTACGGATGCTATTGACTTGGACCAGTCATTTCATGCAACTTAATTCTGTTGATTTGCCTATGTAACGGATGATTCTTCCTTGGTATGATTTTTAGGTTGTCATTTATTAGAGCTGTGCATTTCATTTGAGTTTGTTTCTCTGGAGACACCTGGAATGCATAGTAAACCTCTGTGAGATGACTTTTGATAAATCCTTGCCTCCCCTCTATTATAATTATAGTGTTGATCTTTTTCCCAAATGCTAGGTTGAAGTATAAGTTAATTCCTCCAGTCTGCTTCTAGTATCTAATAAATAAGTAGAAATTACAAATTGGAATACCGTACTTATAATTGAAAATCCTAATACCATCCCCTTATCTGCTTTATCTATCAACCTAATTAAGTTTTCTCTTCCCAAAAGTTAAAAAGGTGATCTAAATAGGCTAGGTCGTCTTGAGGGAAATAGAAAAGGCAGCTACTAAAAGTTCCATATGACTTTCTTACATGAAAAATCTGAATTAGGTGGGATTATAAAATGACCAAAAAAAAAGGAATTATTCTGGTATGAGATGTTCACTTTGTACACAGAATGAAACTGTGCAGCATTTCACAAGCTATTCTGTGCTTCTGATGCTGCTGCTTGTTTTTGTATTGCTTTTTTCCTTGTGTTAACAAGTGCGAGGGAAAAAAAAAGTAGTCCTTTTGCTTTTGCAATAACATCAGTTGTTCATTGTAGCTCCCCGCTATTCCCTAGAGCCCAAATGAGAAAAATATTTAGAGGAAGAAAATTATCCATCATTAAAATTTCATTAGACTTACAAAATCACTGTTGATTTTTCCAGTATCAGAGGTGTTGTTCTGTGGAGTAGGTTTAGTAGTCTGCTGTATGCTTCATACAAAGGTAAAGGTGCTGGGAGAAATTCAAGCTTGTCTTTGAGATTTTGGCACAAAACAGTGCAATGTTACAGTGGCCATTTGAGGTTAACTATGATTAAGTCTTCAAAAAAAGTTCAGAATTAGTTTGGGATAAATGGTTTTCAAGTGAGATGGAATATACATAGTCCTGCTCTGGCAGCTGGTTGCCACTCAAACAGTGTGCGTGTTTCTGTGAGAAATAAAATGCATTGTGCTGACAAGTAGTGCTGCTAGCAGTCTTAACGGTTATAGGTAGGAGTTCATTAGCTCATAACGCTGTAGTTGGTGAATATGAAGATTGTCTTTTAGAAGCTAATTACCAGTCCTGTATGCCTTGGTCCTTGCTGTCCACGTGTGCTAAATACTGTTGTTTCTATGAGGGTTAGTTGGGGCAGAAGGGAAAAACCTGTAATAAAACAGGACGCAACTTACACAGAAATGCATAACAGTTAAAAAGATTTCAAGTAATGAAGATTAGATCTAGTTTTTAGATTTTATTTGCAGGATCTTGCATCATTAATCTCTGCTGCTGCTGTATTCTTATTCTGCTTCAATTTCTTTTTCTGTGGTGAAGAGATTTTTGTTAAAATGTCCTGTTTGTTACTTTTGAAGAAATACCTCTAGAGGCTTTGGATCTAGAATTTATTTATTTAAACACTCCTCCCCCCGTAGAATGAAGAGTTAGATAAGAAGTACGCTGGACTTCTGGAGAAGAAATGGACATCAGTTATAAGATTACAAAAGAAGGTAAGTAGATGTCTGATAGATTTACTGGTATAAAAAGTTATAACTAAAACCAAACGCTCATCACTAAACAGAGCGTTACATGTTTTCCTTCTCAGACAAGCCTGGAGATTAGAAAACACTTCAAAAAATAATTTGGATGACTTGTATAGGGGAAAATAGCTAATTCAGTGTTGTAGAAAATGTTTTGTCCATCTTAGTACTAGTAGAAACATCCTCACAGCCTGTTTATAAACATTTCTTGACTTCAGTTTATGGATTGTTTGTGCAGTTTCTGAAGCTGGAAAAGAAAAAGATGCCTTAAGGCAATTTGTGAACAGAAAGATTGAATAGCTGTCTCCAGACAGCTTAACTGGTTCAGAAAGAAAGTAAAAACCTATGCTGCTGGGGTTTTGGGCTATTACATTAAAGGGAAGATACCATTAACTCCACTGCATTACAGCAAGTGATTCTTCTGCAAATGGACAGTACAAAACTCTTTTTAGTAATGCTTCAGTGGGTTTAGAGAGTATTAAAAGGCTTAAAAATCAGTCTACTAATAATAAAGGCCTATCTATCCTAGAGGTTAATATACCTAGGATGTTATTACACCTTCAGTTTCTCTGCTGTTGGCTAACGTGTGCTATCTCAAGGATAAAAAAATTACTACAGTAGTCAGATCCCTTTTGCTTAAAACTTCCTTCAATCGTTCATCAAAATTAGTAAAGAAAAAAGCCTTTGAGTCAGTTGCTAGTGCAACTTTGTACTTTGTACTTTATACAAATACTTTGTATTTGGATGAAGATGATTTGATAGAACTTTTCTTGGGAAAGTGAGAGGGGAATTAGTGGCTGATTTAGGTCTGAATGTTTTAGAAATATCAATGCTATTGAGTGTTGGTAATTGGTGTGGATTTTTGCTTTTCTGTGGATTCGGGAGCCAGTTGTTGTTTGGGGTATCACTATAGCTGATTTAGATCTTGGTGTAAGAGTAGAAATAAATTGTCTCTTTAAAACCCATAAACATAGGTAATGGAATTAGAATCAAAGCTGAATGAAGCTAAGGAAGAATTTACATCAGGTGGACCTCTTGGTCAAAAACGAGACCCTAAAGAGTGGATTCCTCGTCCTCCAGAGAAGTATGCGTTGAGTGGACACAGGAGTCCTGTCACTCGAGTAATTTTCCATCCAGTTTTCAGTGTTATGGTCTCTGCTTCAGAGGATGCCACAATAAAGGTATGTGCTTGCTACAGAAAATTAAAATAAGAAGGTCTGAGGATGAATGATATGTAACATCAGTATTTGAGGGTGAACATGTTTTGTACCAATGAAAGATTGTTGCAGATTCTGCTTTAGCATCAGTAGGGATGGTTCTTTCGAATATGGTTCCATGTGTGATCTACAAATTATAGTTCTATGCTGGTCCTGTTAATATCTGCAAGAGTATTTACTTTCCTTTAACTTGAGAAGACTTTCCTTTGACTTGTGAAGAAATAATAAGCTAATGTGGATTTAGGGCCTGGAAAAATAAATGGTTGGTAAGGGAAGAATGCAGTTTGACAGCTCAGTGAGGAGTGTCATACAGAGTGTATAGAGATGTGATGAGAGGGGAGGAAGAATTGCCTCAAGTCCTCTGAAGAAATTATTTTTAAAGCTAAGTTAGTGGTTACACAGATGTGTTCTTAACTGAAAAAATGTTTCTTCCCACTTATGTTTAAGTGGGACAAGCAAGTCCCATGAATTCACCCATGACTTTCAGGAAAGACTTTCAGTAACTCTACATGGTTTTCATAGACGTGTATTGCAATGTACAGTGACACAAACAAATCTGTTATAGTAGGCAAGTAGCTTCTCATTTTAACATCCTCTAAGGACAAAATTGTGCATTTTGTTTTTCTTTGAATGTCATGGTTTAAGACAAATTGCCAGATAAATGATATTTCTCATTGCTGCCATCTGTGCTGTTTTGAGAACTATTTGGAAAAGTGCTGTTCTGAAAAAGATTCAGTAGCATTAAATGATGTGCTTAAAATACAAGTTTTTCTAATAGTGGTTACCTACTGCAGAAGATTAAAGCACGTGTCAGATCTAGTTCATGAGAAACTTTTAACTCATTCTTGTTTCTGTGGCAGGCTTGAGCATCAAAGACTGGTCTTTTGTTCTTCGAGCAGACTGGGTCAACTGAAACAGTGACAGCTCTGCGTTTGTTAGATGTTATACAGGAGCCTAATTAGCTTTGGTTATTCTTTACTTCTAATTATGGATACATTGGATTAATTTCCTTATGCTGGAAACCAAGCTGCATAGCATGTTTTTTGACTGTTGCATTCCCAGTGATTGACATCTGTTGGGGATGATGGATTCTTTTGCTGTTGGGTGTTTTTTGGTTTTCTTTTGTTTCATTTGGAATTCAATTTAAAATTAAATGTCTAATTTTGTGATTGAGGGAGACCCCACAATAAAATCTGTAGGAGCTTGTTTTGTTTCAAAGGCTTTGCTTAAGGTTAGGTGATAGAAGACTGACTTAATTAGGAGGTGAGAATGGTATCTTCTAGTTACTAACTGTGCAAACATCTGTTTAATCTCTGACAAATTCTGTGATTTAGCTGATGTGTATAAATCAAACTCCTAAGAGTGGTTTGGATTATCACTAAACCACTGCATTCTAAATGTTGTTCTTTTAGACAGAATGCTAGCTCACAGTAAAGACAAGAAAAAGGAGGGGGAAATTTGTTAAAGAAGGTGCTTTCTGCACCAGCTAGAAACAGGCTGTGTCAGTAGAGTTAAGGAAATAACATAGAAAGGAATAGATCTATAGGTAACAAAATCCTATTAAAATAATGCTTCTTAATGTTGTTAGGCTTTTATTGGTCTGTCTTTCTTTGTCTCTTGCTCAATTAATTATTGAATAAGGTGCCAGACTAGCTTGCAGAGTGCAAATGTAAAGCTGGAGATTACAATGAATAATAGGTTGCTGCTAACAGATTTTCTGTTCACTTGTCAGGTGTGGGATTATGAGACAGGAGACTTTGAACGAACCCTTAAGGGGCATACAGACTCTGTGCAAGATATTTCCTTTGACCACACTGGCAAACTATTGGCCTCCTGTTCTGCTGATATGACCATTAAGCTATGGGATTTCCAGGGCTTTGAGTGCATCAGAACTATGCATGGTAAGGTATAAAGGGAAAACTCATTTAGCAGTCTGTAAAGTGAAGAGATTTTCTTGATCCAGGGAAACTGCTGATGTGGAAAGAGAATATAAACCACAGTATTGTCCAAAAGAAAGAAAGGGATGTTATAATGCTTCGAGTGCTCTGTAAATGAAGTATATGTTCAGCATCTATGGAACGAAATAGCATCTCAGATCTGCTATGTGTGATGCTGTGGGTAACTCCCCATAACGATATTGAAATGGCAGTTGGAGCAGCTTAGTTCTGAAAATTAAATATTTACTAGATAACACTACTGATTTGAATGTACAGTTTTTGTTATCTTTGTCTACTACTTCCCTAATGTGCTGATGATTCAGGAAGGAAACAGTTAAGGTGAAAAGTGTTCTGTATGGACTGTGTGGTCTTTTGCTTCATATTTGTCTGATTTCAAATTCATGTGCCTAGTGCATTAGTCTCAAAACATGGAGAAAAAAACGGGAAAGTAAAGCAACCACAACATAGATCCAGGTATTGACAGTAACTCCTCGTTTTATAGTCTTGATATAAAAGCATTTTTATATTGCTGCTTGTCTCATATGCTTTTAATGTCATCTTGTAGAAGCGGTGAGTAGGAATAAAGAATGTTTGAGATTTGTGTAAGAATAAACACACCAAAGAAAAACAGAAAGCTGTTGACTTCTATGTGTACAGTTCTTCAAACACCACAGAACACTATTTTAGAGAAAGAACAGATGTTGCAGTGGAACATAGGACACAGCTGGGTGATAGTGAGAAAATAGTGTTCCAGTTCTTTTTTTTTTTTTGCAGTCCTTAAGCATCTCTGTATGAACATACATGCAGCAGGTATAATTCTATGAACTGGATGTTATAATGTGAGTGTGGGTGAAATAGTTCCACATGTGTTGCCACTTGTATTCCTTAAGGTCAATTTCAAGTAAAATGAGATAAATTCTAATTTCAAGGGGAAACTGTAGAGTACATGCACTGAAACTAATATTCTCTGACACTTTAGAACTTCAGATACTTGATTACCAGTGTAGCTGCTTTGTAGTCTGAGTCCAGCGGTCTCAAAAGTAGGGAAGTTGCTATCATGTATGTACAACTGGTTCTTGGCTCTGGAATCGGTGCAGTCTGGTATCTTACTAATATCTAATATCAGATGCTGGAAACATTTAGTCTTCTAGAATTACGCACATACAATGAGGTTGGGCATGCTTTCTTACTGAAGCCCTCTTTTCCCTTGAGACATCTTCTGCATAGTGCATCAGGATACTGCAAGCAGACCTAATTGATAATTTCAAATATGACTATAGCAGCTCTCTTCTAAACTGCCAGGCTTTGTAACAGTTACAAAGGAAGTTTTGCTTGTGGTGGTGAATGTCTATTTTTAAAATATCTTAAATTTTTTTTGAAACAATCCTAAAGGCTGCTCAATGGCTGGACTGTATGGTAAATTTACATTTAAAGATTATTCCTTAAAATGGGATAAAGGCTACTGCTGTAGCTGCTTGATCAAGATAAATGAATAGCAAGTCCTATATACTCTGTAAAAACAATATTACACTACCACTTAATAAAAGTGTTTTTTTTTTTTTTTTTAGGTCATGATCATAATGTTTCTTCAGTAGCTATCATGCCCAATGGAGATCATATAGTTTCTGCCTCAAGGGATAAAACTATCAAAATGTGGGAAGTCCAAACAGGGTAAGTGCAATTGTAGTTAAACATCACTACCTAAAGAAAACACAAACAAAAAGCACTTTTTAAAAGGAAGTGGGCCAACACCAACATGCATCTTGAATGTCAGCAAGACTTTTTTTTTTTAATTGAGATATGGTATTATGCTCTTTTCAGTTATAAATTGAAGGTTTCTTAAATCTTTTAAGTACAGGGTTTTCATAGCCACTAATTAAAGGTAACCGGTTTTATCTTTCTGGGAGCTATGAAGGTATAACACTAACTCAGGACCAGGTAGGAATATAAATATAGTGGCTAACTGCAAGTTTAAAGAATATGACAGGAGGGAGGAGAAGTCTGTTACATTCTTGCCACAGAGGAAGAATTTGAATTTTAAAAACTTTTAGCCCTATTGCTTGCTTCATTCTCAGTCTCTTTAATTCATCCATTTGCTCAAGGTTGTGGGTGAAGGCTATCTGAATGACTTGTAAATCTCTGTTCTTAAAGTACATATTTAATGCAAACAGGAGTGTCAGTTTTATTTTTAGCCCCTGAGCTTCCTGCTCTTTACCTTACTAAGTATTTGCTTGTTCTTAACTGTTGCTTCTTTCTCATATGAACTTGTTACCATAAACTGTTTTATGGCCTTCTACATCAGCCAGAACTGACATGCATGCTAAGATTGCTTAGCTTAACTTGTAAGAGTAGGTCAAGTGTCCTTAAATTTCAAAGGCATGTATATTGGTTTTACTGCAGCGTTAATTACTTTCTGTTTCTCTGTTTTAAATAGTTACTGTGTGAAGACTTTCACGGGTCACAGAGAATGGGTGCGCATGGTGCGGCCTAACCAGGATGGCACCTTAATTGCCAGTTGTTCTAATGACCAGACAGTGCGTGTTTGGGTGGTAGCGACAAAGGAATGCAAAGCTGAGCTCCGAGAACATGAGCATGTGGTAGAATGCATTTCCTGGGCTCCTGAGAGCTCATACTCCACCATATCAGAAGCTACGGGATCAGAGGTAGTGTTTCCAATGCTAATAAACGTGAAACTACGAAGCTTTGTTCTCAAAATACTTGGCAGGTACAGCAAGTATATGAGGGGTTTTTGCTGGTTATACTTGGTGTACGTTAATCCCCCCTCTTGGCTTCACAGGCTCAGTGCTTTTGTGCTTTGACAGTAAGAAGCACAAACGAAAGTGAAGTTTAGAGAGAGGCTATTTCCGAGGTTGAGAGTGTGACAATGTTCACATACTTCTGCCAAGAAATGGGGAAGGTAGCTTACCTAGCATAACATGAAGTTTATAAGGATCCTAGGCAAATGAAAGGTGTAGGGGGAGTAGTAGCAAGTTAGAAATGTTAGAAATGAAGCTACCTTGGAAGTAATTGAAAATGTTATTGCATTGGAATTAAGCTTTGACCTCAGTTTCCTAGTGTGCAGAGTTAATGATATGAGAAAATGTTCTTTTAAAAAAAACAACAGCATTTGTATGATCGTGGATACATATTCTCTCATTTGGCCATTAAATCTTTAAGAAAGGCTTACTAAAGGTCAGCAAAAATTTTCCTTTTAAGGATGACAAAGTGTAAAAGGAATTAACTTTTATTTCTAGTTTAAAGAACAGAACAAACGTTTCTACCCTGCCCATAAAGAACCTGAATACCACAGGAGAAAAGCAGATACACTGAAGGCAAGAACTTGTCTGCTGATGGATTTTACAGATTATTTCAGTTAAATTTTACTTGCATCCTTAAAAGATTCTTACAATCTTTTAATTAAGAGTAATTAAAGCTAAACTCCAAATGTTCACTTCCTCTTGCAGTGATAATTATCTCAGTGGTGTCTCCACTGCCCTCTGCTGGTCTGATCAGCTATATGCGTCACATTACGGTACTTGGCTTTGAGCAAGAAGCAAGATAATATGAAATTCACGATTGAAGCGTTTCAAGTTCTCAGAATTAAGTCTTTCATTCATACTTTGCTTGGTATCAAATGGCAATAAGCTCAGAGTAGGGACTTTCAAAAATTCTTAAACTTGCTTCATTACTTTTTATGAAGAATGAGGACACAGAGGTATGTCTGAACTTCATACTTGTTTGTCCAGAGATGTGCAACTCTACTTGAACTGCACCTGCCACTGTATTCAATGTCTTGCAGTAGGCAAGTTTAGATTAAAAGTATTTTTGGTATATGAGCAGGACATAAAATTAATTCTTTCAACAGATTAATTCCTTTCAATTTTTGTTTATTTCTGCTAGTATTAGCAACAAAATGCCTGCAAATCCTAGCTTTAGCATTGTGTGTTTATTAGTTGTAAGTTGTCGTATAATCTAATTTTTCTACTGAGAAACAGCACTCAAAGGATCTGCTTTCTCCCTCTTCTTTCTCCCCTGTATATGCCATAACTAAAACATAATTTTCTGCAGACTAAGAAGAGTGGCAAGCCTGGGCCTTTTCTGCTGTCTGGATCCAGAGACAAGACCATCAAGATGTGGGACATTAGCACTGGCATGTGCCTTATGACACTTGTAAGTTTATTGGTGTTTTTTGTGGTGGTGATAGCTGTGTACTTAATTCACTACATTGAAGTTGGAGTTATCTTCTTTTTTTGTAGAAAAGACAAAGTTGTTGTAATAAGGCACATGCTGGAAATAGACTTTTAATGGCTTTTGTATTTTAGCTCTTGTTGCTAAGAAATACTAAGAATTTCAAAATACGTAGTATAAATGCAGGAGCGTGGTGGTGTAGTTGTTATAATGAGTAGCTTGATTTGTCAGTGGAAATGCTGATAATCAGCTGAATTTTGTCTTCAGTAGAATGTCGTATTCTTTCAATGTGGTGGTCTTCCTGTGGGCTATGGGCTGTTGTTTTCCAGCCTGTGTTCAGGATGGACTAGATGTCAGCACAGGGGGTGGGGAGCAGGATCAGTGGAGATCACATGAGAACCGCTGTTTGTTTGCCTTCAAGGACAGGAACTCACATTGTTGATAGTGCTGATATAATAAATGTAATAATAGAAACTGAAGATAAACTTCAAATTCTAATAGGTTTTAGAAAAATAAATTATCTCCTTGCAGGAAGAGAGCAAAGAGTTGCTCAGTTTGCCATAGCATAAATTGTAGAGCATTCAGCCTTACAATATGCATCTGCTCACTAGTGGTTTTTTGTGCCTAAGGTGGGCCATGATAACTGGGTACGCGGCGTTCTGTTCCATTCTGGGGGAAAGTTTATTTTGAGCTGTGCTGATGACAAGACTCTACGTGTCTGGGACTTCAAGAACAAACGATGCATGAAAACCCTCAATGCGCACGAACACTTTGTTACCTCTTTGGGTATGTATTGTTCCACAGTATTTATTGAGACATTCAGAACCAGAGATACAAATTTTTCTACATCCTTACCAGCTGAAGTTTTAGAACCAAGCTAGACGTTCACATTTTGGGGTTCCAATGAAGTTTAGTGCTATATGTATATTAGCCATATAAGGACAGATAGGAATTCAGAGTGTTACAGGTTTTTCCACTTCTGCTGCCAGTGTTGCACGTTGGACGAAGACATTAACTGTCAAGGTGTTTGGGAACCCTTAATTGCTAGGTGTGCAGGGATTTGGGGCAGTGCTGTATTACAAATGCTTGCCAACAACAAAAAAAGGCAGGGGACGAGGTAAAAGTCAGGAAGTAATTAATTTTAATTACTGGGCATTCCGGTTTGGTATTACCAGTCTATTCCAAAACTTCACAACTCTTTCAGTGAAGAAAATTTTTCCAATTACCCAACCTAAACCTCCCCTGGTGCATTTCAAAGCCAATTCTTCCTGTCTTCCACTTAGTGCTTGGAAGAAGAGACCAATCCCCACCTTGCTTATAGTGCTTATAACTTGCTGTAAGGTAATCATAGAGTGTGATAAGGTTTCCCCTGAAACATCTCTCCAAGTTAAACAACCCCAGCTCCCTCCATCACTCCTCACAAGACTTGCTCTCTAGACCCTTCACCAGCTTCGTTGCCCTTCTTTGGGCACGCTCCAGGGCCTCGATGTCCTTCTTGTAGTGAGGGTCCCAGAACTGAACAGAGTACTCGAGGTGCAGCCTCACCGGAGCTGAGTACAGGGGAACAGGATGCTGTTGTCCTTCTTGGCCACCTGGGCACACTGCTGGCTCATGTTCAGCCGACTATCAACCAGTACCCCCAGGTCCCTTTCCAATGGGCAGCTTTCCAGCCACTCTTCCCCGGGCCTTTTGATTCTTCATAGATAAACTTGAGTACTGTCTGCTGACCCACCCAGTCCAAAACTTACTTGTATGACATATTTTGGGATCTCGTGAGCAACACTACACGTTTTTTTAAAGAAAACATCAGCTCTACTGTCTACAGCAAAAAGCAAAAGTTTCTTGACTTCTGATTCTAACCTTATATGTAAATCAATGATGTTGTCTTCTGGTAATGTTGAAGGGCTGTATCAGTTTGAGGTATTTCAGACTTGTCTCTGTTATAACTTGATCAGATTTCTTTCCCATGGAAGCTCCTTTCTAACTGAACTGAAAACAGATTTTTGTGCTTCACAAAACTTTATATTAGAGAATTTGCTTTCAAAACTACAGATGTGCAGAACTTTGAAATTTAGTCTTTGAAACTGTGTCATTTTTGGGGAAAAAGTAATGGCATTCAGTGAGAGAAGGAAATACTAAGTGGCATTCATTCTTAACATACACTTTTCTTTCCTCACAGATTTCCACAAGACGGCACCATATGTGGTTACTGGAAGTGTAGATCAAACAGTAAAAGTGTGGGAGTGCCGTTGATTGAATTCACATTTGACCCCTTTTTCCTCTGGATGCACTCAGATACCATGGTTACCCATTGAGCTCTGTTTAAATAAATATTGTCCTTTCATGTAAATTATTCTGGATGTAGATTGAGCTTATTAAATGTTACACACAAAGTATTCATGCATGGTGAATCCAAATTGTATACTGTAAATTTACATACGTTGTCTAGAAGTACCATAGGTTTAAGAACATGGGCTGGCATTGGTCACATCAGACCTAAGAAGGCAGAAGTTGGATAATTGAAATAGGGCACTTAACTGAATAGTTGACAGTGTCGTTCTTTGTCGGATAATTATACCTGTTTTTCTTTCTGCTGTCTGTTGGTGCCTGAATTGGTGACCTCATTTGGGAAAAGTTTTGTAGGGCTCTTTCAGAAATGTGTATCTATGTAACATCACTTAAGTGTGCTTAATAAATCTTCTCTAAGAATACTAGATAATATGGCTGCAATTCAGAATCTTCTGAACCTTATATGTAATTAATGGAAATTAATTAAACTTTGGAATATTTGTCATGAAACATTTGCCAAATCAACAGGATACACTTGTTTTGGCCTCCTATCACACAAGGTTGGTATATTTATATAACTGTAAACCTGAAATAAGACAACAAATCTTAGTAGCAGCTGATGTGATAAATGTATTTATTTTTTATTTGGTCATTCAATGGTTAAGCTGTGCTGTTAAACTAAGTTTAAATGTTTTTTTTTTTTTTTTTTTTTTTTTAATGCTAGACGAACTTCCAGGGGGAGTTGTCCATCCCACTAGAACTTAGTGATCTAATTTCCAATAGAGCTTAATCTCCCAAATGACTGCCATGGTACAACTTGCTGTTTGCTTTCAATGTTTGTTAGAGATGTGCAATTCCTATTACACAACAGTATCAAAGTACACTTCCCTTATATTCACGTGCAGGAGGTTGGGGTATGCAAAGGTTTCTTGTTTTCTTTAGTGCCTCCTTGGAAACCCTTTTGAATATGAGGTTATATTTACCTTGACAAGACAATGTGGCTTGAATAAAAACTTAGTGGTTCGCATATTGAGAAATCTTGGGGTACAGTATTTAAATGCTTTAAAGAAAGCACTAAATACCTTGAGGATCAGATTATAATGGCACATACAAATTGATACAGGCTTCTAAAAGAAAAAGAAAACACCATCAACGAAACAAAGTCCATCTGTTGGAATGATCCTACCAAGTAAACATTTAAAAACAAAAAAAAAAATCAACAAAACTAGCCCAACTTGGTTATTAGTATTTGCATTGTCTGCTGAATACAATTCTTAACTTGCATATCCCTAAAGTTACAGATTTTGACCTGCAGTGAATGAAAATATTATAAATTAATGTTTTAATCGCCATTTTGTGACAAACTTCATTATAGATGACTAAGAATTCCAATACTTACTGAACTAACCAGGTCTTTTTAAAAATCCACTTTAAAATTTCCAATATACTGAAGTACCAGTCTGATATTTTAACAGATGAAATTGTGCTTTTTTATTCATTTTGTTTAATACATGGCTTTTTAAACTGTCCCTTTTAAAAATAAAAATCCTTGACCAACATAGAGTTGGCTTAGGGTGTACACACTAAGGAATTGGTGAGGGGTGTAGTGGTTAATTTCCTACAGTTGCCCACAAAGAGGATCCTTTCTTCTGCATGGAGGAGATGGATTTCAGTATTGTTTCCCTGCATAGACTTGCCTTTGGGAAGGGGTGGAGGAAATGGAGTTCTGATGTGTGGGTTTTTTGAGCCAGTTTAAGATTCAGGCTAACTTCTTAAATCCAGTGGTTTACGTAATTTTCAGTGTGTGTTTCTGCACTTAAGCATGCACAGATAAAGTATTTCTTTCGTTGTTAGCTGCTTGGACTGGAAGAATTTGCTGCTCTTTGTCTAGTCAAGAATTCCAGATACACAAGTAGTGCATCTTAAAATTCCTCAGTGCATCTGCAATTGTTAAGTAATAAGTCCGTTTAATTCCTGATAGGACCTAGAACCTTTATTTAAGTATAACAAAAACCACACTCATGTACATAACTCGTAAACATGACTGAGAAATTAAAGGTACCTATTAAGTGGAAATTGTCTACTGCATTTTTTTCCCTGTAGCATACAACTATACACAAGGGCAAACAGCTAACTAAAGTCATGTAAGCAGCATCTAATTGCTTGTGTGAAACACCCTGCCAAGTACTTCTGCAATGCAGTTTGCAACCTTCTCCTTTAATAAGCAGTGAATAATCTCAGGGATGGTCCTGAATGGATCAAAAGTTAAAGCCCTGTTTAGACAAAAAGGTCAAAGCCACAACACAGGAGTTGGGTTTGTGAGGGTTTCCTGCAGTGTTGCTCCTTGATATTACGCTGTGTTGAACTTTTTCACTGTTTGCAACGTTTTCTGTCAGCTGTCTAATCCTGTGCCTTTCCTGTGATAACAAGTACAATAATGAGGTTACTGGTTTGGATAACAAAATAAATCCATTAGAGCATTTAAGAGGTTCACTGCTTTGTCACTTTCCGTACTAGAATTGGCATTTCTTAAAAAAAATAACTATATATAGAGTGTGTTACCAAATAGACAATACAGACTTTTTGGGGGTTAAAAACAGACAGACATTCCAGTGCCACGCTGACATCGTGCCCAGGAAGTCTTAGATGCATTATAAAAAAGTGCAACATTTATTGTGGTTTAGACATGATCTGGAAGTTGATGTTTTATAGCATCTTGCACTTTAGAAGATTAAAAAAAATACCGTCCTGCTTTTGTGTATGGTGTGACCAATGATGTGCCCGGGGCACTAATTAAAAAGAAAAAAAAAAAAAACTAGTTGCTAGCAAGTTGTCCAAGGGCTGTGGAGCACTGTAGTATTTTGAAAGCTTTGGCTATAGACTCACCAAGCCCAGTCTTACTGTCAGTACCCTGCTTCTCCTGTTTGCCTCCTCCCGTTTTTATGTGAACTGCCTGATAATATCACTCTTAAATGGCTTTTGACTCGTATGAAAGCTATTTAAAAGAAAAAGATACTTTTTTTTTTTTGTAGACAGTGGTGGCTTGATAATCCTTTTAATGATTTGAGTATAAAGAAAAAAAATACGAAGTTGAGTGAAGGAAAAACGCAGTTAGGATGAGTTATTTGCTGTCCAGCTGTACATAAAGTCCAGTGTATTTTTAAAAAGTCAATACCAAGAATCTTCTAGCAAAGAGTACGTGCATAAAACGGTAGGGATAAACACATTAGGAGTGGGAAAGGGTGGGTTGGATTTACAAGTCACGACTGGATTTAACTGGCCTTTATATCTTTCCACTGTGTCATGTAAGTAGCTGCTTTCTTGTCCTACCTATCCCTCAGGCTTCCCCAAGTTCATTCTGAAGATAAGTGAGCAAAATCTTCAAGTTTTAGAAGTTGATCCTGACATTGACGTGAAGGCAAATGTTGGGTTTTTCATAAGAACTATGTTAGAGGTTGCAATTGGAGAAAACAGTTCCCAGACTGTAGGAGTTAACTGAAGATATGACACAATTAAAAACAAAACAAAAAAAACAGTAAAGGAATGTATATAATACTGCTCTGTGTTTTACAGTAAGATTTGTTGCTCTCAGACTGTGTAAAACAAAATTTATTCATGTTTTCTGCATATTAAAAAAATCTTATTGTACCAATTGGTAAACTATTAAATGCATATAAAACTAGATGTGTTTTTGTTTCCTTGGATGCAAGAATTAAAACTATTTTGAAAACAAGTTACTGGTGTTCCACCCATCAGATTTTGCTCCACACTGCTTTTTCTTTTAACCTGGTTTTAATTCAAATTGTGCACATGAGTAAGGAAATGTAAGGCGTTTTTAAGGCAGTTGGTTGCAGTTAGGCTGTTCTGAGGTTTTGTTGATGAATATGGTAAAGTGAGATTTTATTAAAACGTATGCAAACTAAAAAAGCCAGTTTCCTCTGTGATGTGAAGGTTGTTTTTAATGCTGTTCCGAGTGGTTTTGTGCTCCCTAACGCCGCAGCGCTGAGCCTGCGGGAGGAGGCGTGCGCCGTGGGCACCGCGCTCAGAGGCCGCTCTGACTTTTCGGCATAGTAAGATTTTCTGTGAAGTATACATGAGCAGAATTTACTGAAGTTGTTGGGTAGAAATCCCCATGTCTGGTACTGCAGGTGTCAGGGAGGCGCAGCACAGCCTCCTGCAGCACGCCGCGCCTCACCACGCCTGGCCAAACGCGCTGCAGCGAGGCCCACGGTCAGAGCTGCTGCTGCTGCTGCTGCTGCTGCTGCTGCTGCTGCGTCCAAGTGTCTTCGGGTGCCCTTGCTGCCTTTCTGCATCTTGTTCAGCCGGCGGCCTCCTGCTGTCCTCCCACAGCACCAGATGGTGAGCCTTTGTTTTTTTTTCCTTACCTTGAGCCTTAATTTACTGTTGGCCTAATAGAACCACCTCTTGCTTTTTGCTAGCTCTTTGTTCACCGGGTGAAGCCCCTCGAGCATTTCGGTGTGGGAGCACTTTGCTCTCAGGCACCAGAAGCCTTGTGTGGTTGGAGGTGCGTGTACACAAAGCTGAGGCACCGAAGCAGGGTTTGTGTTATTTTGAGGTTGGTGTCTTGCAGTTGGTGTGTAGTTTTTTCCTTCTGCTCTGGCCTTCATTGCCTTGTGTGCTGTTTATAAATGGCTCGGTAACTAACGTGGAAATGCTCATTTCTTCAGAGGCAGAAGGACAAGGCTGTAACCTTGACCATGATGTGGGGAAAGAATGAAGCAAAGCCACCCTCCAGCTGTTTTTCCTGTAAGCTTCTTGCGTGGTGTTACCCAGCAGCAGACGGGCTGGGGCTGTTCTGTTGCTGATCTCTTGGAGATGTGCGTTTGTGACCCACTTAACCAAATGTCCAGCTCGAGTCCTGCTTCTGGCTGTGGTGAATGGCTGGGTGAGCCAGAAAAGACTTCTGAACTGATGAATTAAGATGCAGCTTTAGAAGAAAGCCATATAAAAACACAGCGTCTCAAAAGGAAAAGATAAGGCCTAGTAAAATGTGAGTCGCCCTGAGGCATCTCTGATGCTGAAGCACTTCCAGCCCCCAAACTGCTGCCGTAGTGACAGCAGCCGTGGCCTGGAGGAGGGTCACCTCCTTGGGTGTTTGCTTGCATGGCAAACCGAGTGGTGCTAAATGTTCCAGCAGCCAGGCTGAGTAGGAAGAGACATTACACAGCTAAGAGGAGGGGTTCAGCCGAGCGGGTGGCTCTGTGCAGGTAACGTGGCTGCTGCGCAGGGAGGTTGTGTCAGCGTGTAGCTGGCTGATGTCTAGTGCTGAAATCCCTTTGTCTGGAAAAGAAGCAGGGAGGCTAAAAATAGTGGGTTTCTTTCTATATGCTGATGGTTTCAATATGGCTCTTAATTTAATTCAGTGCAGTTACTTTTGCCAGGCAGGGGCACGCGGTTACTGCTGGCACCGGGGTGCTGCAGGGCCCACGTGTCCCTGCCAGGCAGGTGTTGGATGCAGCGCCTCAGAAGGCGCACCATGTGGCGTGGTGTATGTTAATAATAAAGTGGGCCTAGCAGCCATAAGCTGGGCTAGGTGCAGGTTCCTGAGCCTCTACCCTTGCCTTGGTCTGGTGTGTCCTCGGTTTGGGTCAGGGCTTCCAAGTTCATTTGTCTGCTCAAGACTTGTGAACTGAATGCCTGAGAACACCCAAAGCCAAAGAGAGGTAAAGAGGATTATGGAACGCTTGTTAAATGCAGTTATTGAACAAATCATAGCACTCAAGCTGCTTAGCTTTGTTAGTGAGACTTTGTCTGCTTCTGCTTCCTTTCCCTGGGTTACCAGGAGAGCAGCTGTGCCTCTGCTCAGCCCCTTCTTGCCCCAAGCAAGAAGTGGGCTCCTTGCCCCGGGGAGTGCTTCTGAGGCCTTTGTTAACAGCTGAGAAAGGCTCTTGCTTCTCTGTGGTTTTTGGCTTGCTGGGGTTATGACTCTGGTGTGTGTTAGTGTTATTACCGAGCTTTTGGAACCAAGTCCTGGGACCCTGGGGGGGGGCAGCCCCTTGTGGCACTTGGATAATGGGGGAGGCAGGGGGTACACAGAGCAGCAAGTATCAGGCTGCACCAACTCTTTAACAGTGCAATTTACTGCCATGTTCAAGCAGCCCCCACACCTCTAAAAAGGTGGTGGAGCCTCTGCCCTGCTGGAGGCACCCACCGCTGGGCCTGCCGAGCCCCCAGCTGGGAGCCCACCCCCAGCCCCCCTTGCCTTCTGAGCATCGCTGGGCCAAGCCCCGTGTGACGGCCGCAGCAGGCGCCTGGCTGCAGGCGGAGCAGTGCTGGAGGGGGGTTATTCCCCCACAGCAGGCTGCAGAGCTGCACGTTTTAAGGCTGCCACCTACCGTGACCGGTTCTGTCCTAGGGGCTTGTGCTCAGAACAGAAGAGGGGGCTCAGCTGAGTGTTATCCACCACCTTGGAGCAGTTGTTAAAGAAACTGATAAATAGTGTCTAAAATAGTTTCAAAAGCTTTTAATGGACTAAAAGACACTAGCAAAAGAAAGTTCTTATAGGAAAGATGCACTGTAGTCATTTATTGATTGCTTTCCATGAAATTCAGATTTTTTTTTCCACTAGGAGCAAGGTCTTTTACAGTAAAGACTCCTCCTGCTTTGCCACCTCTAACAACTCGGAGGCTGCTCCCCAGCTTCCCTTCCCCCCCACCAGAGTTACAAATACCTGTAATGTAGTACAGGAACCCAAGGGTACAGAGCACAGTGACAGCACTTGTTTCTCCAGAAGGTCAGTAAAAGCAGCAATGCAAATTAGCATAGGGTACTAGCCATGACAGACAAAATGAGAAAGAGACTGGACTCCTTTGTCAGCACAGGGTGTTTTGGACTAGCAATCAGAAGTTGCTCTACAGCTTGATCTGTTTGGGAAAAAAGGACATTCAACTCTGTCGGCACACCATGGCCTGCAGTGGCTACGTCTTACCTGCTTCGTGACTTGCACTACCAGGGGAGCCTGTGCTCGTCCTTTAAAGTGACGATGGGATGTGTGTGTGGTGGGAGAGGGGGAAAGACAGAGGCCGGTCGTGGCATCTGCCACATCAGTAACATCCATTGCCAGCAATGGAAGCTCCCCTGGGACCAATCTCTAACCCTGTGTGCAAAACGTTAGTTACGAAGACATCAGCCAGAGGTTTCAGTGCTGGGGGGAAGAGGGGTTTTACTTAACCCCCCTCCTTGCCCCAAAGCCTACTAATTTCACGTTGTATGAAACTCATGATTCCAATTCAGTTAAATTTGGCAACGAGGTTAACGTTGATCAGCTCTGTGGTGCAGCTGCTATTTCAGATGAGATCAAGTCCCTGTTTTCTTACTTTTCCTCCCCTCAGTTAAGTGGGCAACAGCCCAATAAATCATTTTAGTTCAGACCTTGTTTGATGCCATTACCAATCTCGTCTAGGCACTGGGGTTTCCATTGTAATGGAGGTTTGTGCGCTTTAATTATCAAGCCCTCACTCTTTGGATACAATATCCTAAGTTACTCAGCTACAAGCAGAGCAGAGGTGGAACTGTGAGTATCATATATATTTATATATATATTTCTCTATATCTTGAAAATTAGAACATGAATGTTACAAAAAAACTGACTTGCCAAACTGCCAAACAAAAGTAGAAAAAATGGTTAAAGGAATCCAATGGCTATATCCTGATGTAGAAAATGCTGTACATTTCCCCACTTACTTACATACACACATTACAGGCTTCAGTTATCTGAGCAATACAAATATGGCTGCTTAATTTTCCTTAGCACAGATTGGGATAGTGACTGGGGGGGTGGAGGGGGAATCAATCTTTTGGCTTGGAATCCACATCTTACAAGAATGCTGAGCAGTGGATAGGGGCTGTTTTTGTACTGGTTTTAGCAAAGCAGTGTCCTTAGTCAACATAAAAATGACCTGAGAAATGTTATATACCTCAAGACAATTCATTTGGAATTCATATGTACAAAGTAGAAATAACTGATGATATGTGCACACACACACACATACACACACACACAGGCACAACAGCCTCTGGCTGTGCTCACCTAGGATGGGTCTTTCATATGCTGCTGCATCCTGGCCGCCTTCCCCCTTCACGTGGCAGATACAAGCTCAGTCAGACAGATTACATTTCTCAGATTAGTTCTTTGCATTGTGTATTAATTGTACCAGTGCAATAACATTGTCAAAAAAAGGAGGAGCTGCTCCAGGGGAGTCCGAGACCCTGGTTCAGATTCAGAAAAGGGTGGTTTAACTTTTTTTTAAAGCGAGGTACACATTAAGCAGAGCTCTGTGTTAAGGGGATCGCAGCGGAAGGCATGCTTGGCTCAGCTTCTTTCTCCTCCACAGCTTTGTCCTCTGGTTCCAGCTGTTCACCACTTTTTATGCTTTCCTGGAGCTGCTGACGTCTCTGCACCTCTGCTTTAAGGTTCTCCAAGTCTTTTTGGCTGAGGGGGGAAAACCAGGAAGGGTAGCAAATATTAACAAATACAAAGAATGGAGTGAAGCAAAGGGCAGAGGTAGTCATCGCTGTTCTCTACAGTTAGGCCAGCACTACTCACTTCATTTCTTATGGGGAGAGACCACTGACTGTACTTCAGCTACCTCCTGCTCTTCCAAACAGAGCTAAAAAAACCCTTTGCTGCCAGGGGGACAGGCTGAGAACAGGAGACAATGGGAAATAGCAGCAATCTCAGAGCAATCCCTTTACAAGGGTTCAGGAATACTTTCAGGTGACTGCGGCACCTTCAAAAGCGTTTTTTTTTCTGCAGGAGTGACAGTTTGCTTGGTGCTGGCAGAAGAGAAGAAGCTCTGGAAACTGCACATTTTGGGTGAGAGTGACTCCATGTAAAGGGAAATGTGGGGCTCATGCTACCTCAGGAACAAAGCACGAGAGACTGCTTGACTTCTACAGCCATGAGTTAGGACACAAAGGTACAACAGACGTAGTTATCACTCTACCTTAGCGGAATGAAGAGAATTCCATTGATAATGTTGAGCTGCTCCAGGATGCTGGCCATACTGGGAGCTGTGAACTACAGCACAAGGTTAAGAGTCAAAATCCAGGCTGAACAACTGAGCAAATCCAGACCAGGCAATAATCCTCCTTCCCCCCACCTATAAAAGGGGCACTATTTACCAACAGGTGAAAAAAAGCTAGGCCTAGCAGCAGTGACTTTACAGCTCATATTTTTGCACCTCTACAGTGAAATATTCCAATGAGGCTGCAAATGAATTTCTAGGATAGACGGACTCTAATACTGCTGCTTCTGGGACTGTCCTGCTGGATCAGCTGTGACATCAAACCTCAACTTGCCTGCTTTCCCCTCTGCCCCCTCCAAGTGTTGTAACATGGGTAAACTCCTCATTACTCTTCAATGGGTTTTAGCCTCCTAGTGCAACACTTAGACTTGACCATTTACCTGAGTCAAGGTCCTTACACTCAGATTGCTCCTCCACAAACTCCTCAGTTCTGTGTCCAGTTCTTTGTAGTGAGAAGAAAACCCCAGCACTCCCACGGAGAGCTGTCCTCTGCCCTTCCTACCGGGAGCTGCCTGTGCAGCTGGAAGTCCCTTCCTCAGCCTGCTGGCTTGCAGTCCTGGGGCAGCCACTTGTGCACGGCAGAGCAGGGAGAACACCCAGCACAGAGGTGGCTGCACACTCGCCTAGATATGCCACAGACAGGCTGGTGGGACCTGCCAGGTGCACATGCAGATAACAGCAGTTGGTTCCTGCTGCGTGGAAGGCAAGGCAAGGCAGGCACCCACGCTCTGCTGTCCAGCCTTCCCAAAAGTCCTTGGATGGAGAACAAAGCACTTGGTGCCTTTTTTTAAAAAGGGATGAGGAAACTGAGGTGCTTTTGTATTGAGTCATGTGCCTACAGCCAGTGAGTCAGCAGCAGGGGCAGGTTTTTGCGTAGGTGTCCCAGTCTCCCACAGTACAGGCTCCCCAGAGTGGGCTCCCCAGTTCGAGCACCCAGCACAGCAGCCAGCTTGGCTTGCCTGCTTAAGCTCAAGAGAAAGAGTCCATGCCCAGAAGAGCTGTATGCAGAAGCAGCGGAGGCAAGTGCCCAGTCCACAGCAGTAACACCTTCCTGTGTCTACATGAGCCTCTGCCTTTCTCAGGGACCTCCTGTCGGTGTCTGCAACTGGCACAGCTGTTACTGCTTCCTGCACAGGGCTGCATGCTCATGCTCACATGGCCTTCAGTAGCAGCTGAGTACAAATGTCTGCATTCGTGGCAAGTACTCTCAACTGCTTTCGTCGCATAAGGTTACCTTAAGTGGCATGATGTTCGCGTTGGAGCCATTCTTGTAGATCTCATTCATTGTGCGTTGAAGAGCGACCGCTTGCTGAGTCAGGTATTTCAAGTACTCAGAGCTCTCTTTGGTCTTTTCGTGGTGTTCTCCAAGCTAACCAGAAAAGGAAAAAAAAGCTGTTACAAATCAGGGTGCACTCCTAGTCTTTGCCAGCTCAACATCCTTATAGAAAACCATCAGAATCGCATTTGACCTGCTTGGGCATTAAAAACCAAACAGAAATCATTCCTGCAGGAACCTTGTTGTCAAAAGTACAGCTTTCTATCAAGTAGAAGCATGTTTGCAGGGTGAGAGGCATTCCCTCCACCAGGCTGTGCTTTCAGCCAGTGAGATGGCACAGAATCAGCGTGCAACTGCAGACATGTTCAGGCAGACCCCAGGCTGCTGCAGAAGTTTCACTGTGCATCAGCAAGGGCTCCAAGCGAGAGGGTACTACCCACAGAACAGCTCAACTACCAAACTACTTCGGATCTGGCATTTGAAAGACAGGTGATGCACGAAGCAGAAAGAACAGACCAGCTCTTTCCATGCCCTACCAGAACATGAGGCTAGGGCACTAACACAAGTTTCTGCCCAATGGCAGGGGCACAGCAAGAACAAATTAGCAGGAAAGTCCATTCAAAGACTTTCAGAATAAAAACCAATCAACTACAGCACAGCAATTCTGTCCCATCCCTAGAAAGACAGCAGCTCCCTGGCATCTGCTCAGGGCTATTTACAAGAAGGGCCTCCCTGAGTTTAAGCTGCAGCGTCCCTTTGCAGTGGTAGTACTGGTTTGGGGCAGAAAAGCAACACAAGTTAGCAGCACGCACACTCGTTACCTGGTTTTTGTAGATCGTGTAGCCTTCCTTCTCGTGCTGCAGCGCCGACCGGAATTCTGCTTTGCTCTCATACACTCGGGCTACCAAGTGGTGGCTGAGGGAAACAAAAGGGTTTAGAGCTGACGTAATGAAGAAACGTTTCTGTGCTACAGAGAGCATGGCTTTAGCAAAGCAAAACATAGGCTAGAAGCAAAACATAGCAAAGCAAAAGCTATGCTTTTGCAAAGCAAAACATAGGCTAGAAGTTTTAACAGTCCTGTATTTGTCTTTGACATTGCTGCATACTGCACCTTGGTAGCTACTTGGCCCCACCTCAGCTGGGGTTTGGCACACTACACTGACATGGGCTTGTTACTGAAATGCTGAGAAGTGACCTACAGAAGACGGGACTGAACTTGGGATTTTTTTTCCTGCTGCACCCAAGAAAGCTGAAGGTTGCAGCAGTGCATTGAATAAAGGCAAGACATCTGCAAGAATATCTCATTAACTAGAGAAGGAGGAAGCAGCTATAAGCCCTTTCCCTTTCAAAAAGGGCTTTTTGTTTCTTGGAAAGCAAATCTGTTAATAACTTGATGAGTCCAGACAAAAAAATCAAGTCTGCCACAGAAACAACCAGCAAACAGTGGCAAAGCTGGGATCCAAGTCACCTGGTTTCTCTCCAGTCTGGAGAGTTGACTTGGCTTGGACTGCACTTCCTTAATGCTTCTGGAATGAAAAAAAGACTTCTATTTTTGGCAGTTTTACTCTGTGGGAAGTGATGGATCTCATCAAGCATCCCAGTGCTACCGAGGGAAGGAGAGTCTCTCCAGAATAACATCCATCAACTGCTAGAAAACAAATCAGATTCTTGTGGGTGCTTAGTAAGATTTATTTCCACGCTGATGTAGAACAGATGGGTTGCAATGTGGTAGTAATTAGGAGTGGGCCACTGCTTGGTTGTTTGTGAGCCAGTTCTGCATTCAAGGACGGAGCACGCAGCACTGACGAGCAGTGGGCATTTAGAATAGAATCTAAAGGTGCCAGCCACTCACAGCTCCCTTGGAAACAAAATGCTGCTCAGTATTTTACTCAAATGCAAGGGTTTAACGGTGAAGGACAAAAGCAAATGAAATATTTCCTCAAAGGTAGCTCCCTGAGGGCTGAAACAATTAACTACACGTGTTTACATTGCATCCCAGTCTCCCAGTATAATTACATGAGCCTTGCTCTCTAACTTTCAGTTCCCACGTGCTTTTTTTCCCCCCTCACTCCAGCCTGTGAGTACCAGGGTCATCCTGATGTATTTTGGGGGCAATCAGCATTAAGCAGATCCCACAATTAACTTCAAGAACAAGGGATCTCTATCCTTCTAGATCGACTTGGGTGTTGCAGCATTACCTTGACTGCACGCAGCTCACCAGTCCCAAGGAGTACGACAGCTGGGACTAGACTGACTAACCTAACAGCATGACCGGACGGAGACAGACCAGAGCCCTCCCATGTGAGCATACAGTGAGCGTACTCGCCCTTTACCAGCACGGTGACCCAGCCCAGCACTCCACCTGCCTCACCTCAGTGCAACTTTCAAAGACTTGGAGCCGTGATACTTGGAGCTGATGGCCAGCGCGTTCTCCAGGAACCGGAGGGACAGGTCATACTCCATAACCCCGTGGAGCACCAAGCCGATGTTGTTCTGCACAGACCCACCACACACGAGTAAAGTAGGCATTCGTTAAGGCCAAATCAAAATACACATTTACTGCTTCATGAATACCAGGACTGCACAGGTATTTGCTGCTTGAAAAGACTTGAGCAGACAGAGGTCCCCAGCGGACCCCACGTACGGCTGGAGACCACTCTCTCCCTCAGGGACTAAGCCCAAACAAGCCAGACAGAAGAAATATAAGGAGCCTCCCCATCCTTGGAAATATTAGAGAACTGCCTGGGCATGGCCCTGGGCACCCTGCTCGTGCAGGGGGGTTGGACCAGATGGAGCCAGCAGTCCCTTCTGATCTCAGCCATTCTGAGGTTCTGTGAACCCTCTCCATCATATGTAAGGGAAACAAGGAACGGGCCAAATTAGGCCAAGCATCACAGGTGCTCAAGTCCAAGTCTCCAGTGTCCCAGTAGAGAGCTCCAGCCTCAGAAGGCTGACCTCCCACCTCCCTAGCTAAATAATCCAACTCCTTTTTTTTTTCCCTTTCGTCTAATGGTACAAATGGCCTGTGACCCTGGGAGGAAAAAGTGCCTAAATGCACAATTCAGGTAGTCTGGGTGTTTGAAGTTCAAGAGGTTTCTTAAGGATTAGACTCAACGACATTGACTCTAGAAGATTACTTACATCTAAGAGTGCCATTTCTGGGTGATCCTCCCCAAATACCAATAGCATGAGGTAGCGTGCACGGTACAGTAAGTTTAATGCTGTAGAGAGTTGGCTGTTTGCAAAGCAGTACAAAGCGAGGTGCATCTACAACAAAAATAATACAGCATTAACGTTCTTCTATCAGTTTGTAAAACAAATTGATCTCTCCTTTCTACTCCTTTCCTCAGCTGCACACAAATATAAGTATTCTCCTTTATAGTTAAAAGGATTTCAACTATCCAGAAAAGTTGTAAGTCTACTGGTTGACTTACAGCTACACTAAGGGATCCACGTAAGATACAGCACTGAAAAACAGCTGAACAGTTTAACTGCAGTATTTCTTACGCACCTCAAAAATATTTCAAAGCTGACCTATAGTTATATGGTATTCTGATTGTGCTCTTTGGGAGGGTTCTTGCCTTTTTTTTTCTTTTAACAGAGGCCCAGGGTAAAAGCCAGCAGAATTAATAAATATATATATAAGCATTCAACAGACAAAATCCCTGAAGTCTGAACTGAGTAGGACAAGCACTGATCGTATGGGATGCTTATAAAGCAAGCAACTTCATATACACTTCAGAATCAAAATAATGAAACTTGTGATGAAAGTGGAGGATTCTGGTAAGAACAGGGCAGAAGGAACTGCAACTGTTTTCTAGATTCAGACATCAGTTAAGGCTCTGAGAATAAGCACATACCCAGGGTGCTGCTTCTCCCCCAGTATCCTGTGTACTTACGTATTCTTGAATCGTGTTGGGATGTTCGATACCCAGGACCCTCTCACTCATTAGCACCGCTTTCTGCTGATTACTTAAGGCCTAAACAGAAGAGCAGATCCAAAAGCAAGTCACACAGATGTCGTGCACTTGAGCAAGCAAGCACGTGGAAGGACCAGGAGGACCAACAGACCCTGTCTGAGACCTTTGCTTACCTCTGAATAATCTCCCATGATATAATTGAGACGAGCTAGCAGCCTCAGGCAGGCACAGATTTCTACATGCATAGCACCATACACATTGTTGAACAAGTTTAAGGCTTCATTGATGAGCTCACAGCCCTCCTTCAAGAAACCTGAAAAAACACATATCCATCTATGCACACAGAGTAAATAACCCCAAATACTACTGGAGAAGCCACGCGCGTGGAGCGAGAGACGCGTGGCCAGCAACAACAATAGTGGGCTATGGAGCTATAGGTCATTGCCCTGTGTAAGGGCTGAACCCTAGGAGAAAAACTGCTGTCCTACATCCATCCCTGCTCACAGTTGGTATCCTTATGGCAGCTGAGCGCTTCAGATGTTTTTGGAGACCGACTCAGCTAAAACAGGGTAGGTGGGGGACATACTGGTGGAGAGAAGCAGGCCACGCCACACATACCCCCCTGCTCCTTTTATCAGAGTGGCCTTAAGAGGCACAGGCACGCTGGGTCCGTACCTTGCTGAACCTTTGCTTGCCCGCTCTGGAAGAAGTGGAAAGCATCTGAGGCTTTGGGGTTTACGTGCTTCACTACAGGGAAGATGTTGAGAATGTCCTCCTCTGTGAAGGTGGGCTTGTGCCTGTTGTCGAAGTTGTACTCTTTCAGCAGTATCTGGAGGCACAAAAAAGACGGGAGGAGGTCACAGTCACCACTTCGTGGGCACTCAGCAAGAAGAAAGGAGAAGGAGTCTCGAATTCTGCATATGGATTTAGTCAAAACATCTCCTGCATCGCTACCTGGGGACAGTGTTGAAAGGTAACATAGGTGTGCACCACCACATGCTTGTGGTCAGAGTTCCACACTGCAAAGCCCCGGCCATGCCAGTACCAGGGGAAGCCCATCCAGCCTAGCTTACACACACCATTACACACCTCTCAGGGGAGGGAGAAGGCGCAGCTGCAGGGAGGGAAACACCCTGCCCTGCTCCTCAAGCGAGGACAACCCTGAAGCCCTGCTCTGCTCTTTGGATGGGGACAGCAGGGTGTGATGGCTTGGCTTGTTAGAGTTTGCTACAGGAATCGCGTGCACACCAGCCGATCTTCCAAGGGAGATGCATAACCAGTTCACCCTAAAAGGCAGCTGGATTTGAAGTCTCTTTTTGCAGGACTGGCCCCTGTATTCCAGCATTAATTCCACAAAGACCTTTAGGGGCTTGCACTGTCTGCCTTAAGGCTGTCCCCGCAGAGCTGTCTGCGCTTCATGCTTCTCAGTACAGAACACAACGGGAGGGGAGAAAATAAGCGATCTTACCTGGACTCCAGTTTTGAGGGAGATTTCACGAAGGAGGGTGATTTTCTGTAGATTATACACCTCAGCTGCTTGGTCAGCGTTCTCACTGCAAGAAGCACACACAGAGGCTTGAGCTCCCAGGGAAGTTGCTCCTCAAGACCTTCCCTGCGCTGCAGTGTGTCAAACATAGCTCCCTCTGCACCTAGCCGCTGAGACCAGCAGCACGGTATCGGATGCCAGTGGTCTGTTAAAGCTTACTGCACGTCACTGCTTCTGACTGAAACCCTCTGTCTTCTCCCCACAGCCCACTGCAGGGTCTGGGCGCAGCTCTGTACATCCTCAGCTCCTGGTAAACGCTAAGCTGTCGCTGACACGAAAGCCAGCTAGTCATGATTTCCCCGAGGACCCCGTTTACTTGCAACTTCAGTTGAACATTTCCTGTTCGCACCTGCCAGCAGCCTTACTGGCCTTCTCCATTTCAAGTCCAGGAGAGGCTGTCCTTGTTTTTTAGGAATAGAAGCTGCTTTCAACTTAAATTATCTTCCATATATACAAATATATTTTGCCTACACTCTTACCTTCTTGCTTTGTGCCCCCCTCTGCACTGCTCAGGAGAGCTTTCCCCTTCTCCCCGGGGTTTCCTAGCTGCCTTTGCCTCACAGGCAGCATCTCACTTCAGATTTCAGCTACGCTTCCCCCTGCTCTCTTTGGCTGATTTATTTCCATTTTAAGGCCACAGCATTTCCTCAAGAATACAAATTTATATTCAAACAGAAAACAAATCAAAAAGGCAGGTCTTATTAGAGAGCAGTAAGAGGTACCGACGTTTGGCAAGAGTTCAGGCACAAGTCAGTCAGGGCAGTTTGCTTTGCTTACCATTCAAGACTAAAATCGAAGTAGTTCTTTGCTTCTGAACAAATATTCTTCCAGAGCTCCTGAGGGGTCATGCTGGCCCAAGCAGTGTTATCAGCATTTCCAAGGTTCCTATTTTTCCTTTTCTTATTCTTTTTCTTGGAAACCAGCTCATCAGCTGGAAGATGGGCAATGGGATTTGGAAAGGAGCTTAGAAAGCAATTGAGGAAGTGGCTGATGGCTGCTGATAAACCCGACAGCTCCACGCCCTACAGCGAGACACTGAAGTCAGTCATGGAATACACCTGTCATCACAGAGGCACTACTCTGACCCTGAGCCTTGCACAAATTCAGTCCTGCCAGAAACAGGGAAATCTTCCAGGTGAGGAAGAGAAGAGAAGCAAGGAAGAGGCAAATATTTGCAAGGGGAACTAGCACAGACAGAATTATGCAGATGTAAAGGTACACACACACACACACACACACACAATATACAGTTCTACTTTGTGGTGCTACTTGGGAGAGAAAAACTAGAGAGTGTAAAGATTTGCCACTGGAATAAAACCAGGTGGACTGCTATGCCACATACGTATAGGTATAAAGATGTATTGCTGCCCATTTAATTAAGAAAAGCTTCTTAGAAGGGCAAAAGCAACAGAAAACGCATTACGAGGAAGACAAGCTGTGATTTCATATTTAAAAGCCTTCAACATAATGAGTGAGAATCTGGGGAAGAAAAGCATGAATGGTCTGGGAAAAGTATCTTCAAGTGGGAACTTGTTTTCCCTTGCACGCAGGCCTATGCCTATTTTAGCTCTAATGAGGTTGTACTTCCTGTTGCTAGGAGACACCCATGAACTCTCTAACGAGAGAAGAAACTCAAACAGCTCACCCTTTGTAAAAAAAGTCATTAGAGGGAACACACAAGGCAAGAGGTTAGACTGCAGGTCATACCTGGAGGTACGTCTTGAAGATGTGTTTAGCTGATCGGGTGATCAATTCACTGATGCCAATTTTCTACCCCAAGGAATACAAGAAACAGAGATTACGAGTCAGTCAACAGTAACAATGAAAAATCACACTTTTGCTTTGAAGTGGGCTTTTATCAAGATCTGCAGAAGGCACGTTCCTCAGTTCTTACACCACGGCAGGGAACTGCCCTGTGTTCAACAACGCTCCCACAGCAGAAGAGCCCTCTGCTCGCCCGTGGGCGAGGTGCCCACCAGCCACGTCTCAACACCACGTGCCACCTTGATCCAAACCCTTGCCAGGTATTAGAGGCTTAAAACAGTGCATGGCTTAAAAATCCAACTGCGTGCTGCCTGCTGTTACATTTGGGAATCCCCGAAGCATTTTTCTGTCCCAAGAGGACACTCAAACACCCTAACGTTATGAAAGCAACTAAGGAACTGGGAGTAAAACTCCCCATCCACCAGTTAAAGCACGTCTTCCTCCTCCTCTTACTGAAGCTGTTTGTTTTTCACAGAGAAAACCATTAGCCAAGTTGGCATCTACACAGAGCAAATTATGCCAGAGGCAGTTGGAAATGACAGCCCAAAGTTAAGCCTGATGCTTACAAAGATGTGATCCAGCTGAGCACGGCCAGGGGTCTTCGTGATGAAGTTGATCACTTTGCCTAGGTATCGCATGTTGATGCCCCTCTGGTGCATGGCCTCTGCTAAGGTAGCCCCATCCATCGGGAGCACCGTGTGGTCCAGGCAGTCTTTGACCTGCAGGGTACATGCAAGCTCTGGTTACAGGAACAAACATGAAGGGAAGAATTTCCATTTAAAAAACAAGAAGAAAGATTGGACTGGGGAGGGAAAAATATGTTCACTAACAGAGAAGGCAATTTCCAAAGGTGGTATTTAAGTTTAAAACAAGAGACAGCCATAGAGCACGAGCGAGGGGAAGGCTCGCAGCAGGCAGCCCAAAGCAGTCTGCACAAGCTCCTTGCCACTTTCAGCACCTTTACTCTCGCATCTCAGTGCTGAATGAGTGCTATACACTCCCAGTAAACACTGGGAAACTGAGGTGCAGAGATCACCGGCCATAGTGAAACAGCTCAGCCACCACCCAGCTCCCTGTGCAGACCCAGCAGAGCCGACCGCCCGGCAGGGCCCGGAGGACTAACAGCGTCCTCCCAGCATCTCAAGCAGCACGAGGAGACCCGTGGAGGCAGGGGCAGCCTTCAGCACACAGCTTCCAGCAGCGTGCCCAAGGCCACACAAGTGGAGCAGAGCAAGGATGCAGAGGACTCGTGTCTCAGGCGAGGACCTCTTTCCCTTTGGCACAGGCTATTTAACTGAGGTCTGTGGAACTAACAGGCTATCCCTTCTTTAAGGGCCGTACAGTCGCTAACTAAAACCATTTCAAATTAAAAGGCTACACAGAATTGTACACACTTTGATGATAAGGGGAAATGGCACTTGCTAAGTTGTGTTGCAGTGCTGATAAGTCTCATTTAATTCACGTCATGGAGTAACATCAGTTACTTTCTGATACGCTGAGCAAGGACTGCCTACTTAGAGCAGCTGGCCTGTAGCCTGCCCTCACATACATGTCTGTGAAGCATTTTGCATTTATAAACTTGTGTATCAAGAACCTTGTAAATCAACACTCATCAGGTCCTTTTCTGATTCATTCCCCCCTCCCTTTTTATTTAAAGGTTGAATAGCTGGCCTTAAAAGCTTATGCTGACTGCAGCACTAGTGGATTTGCAGGGAGGTACAGTTCAGAAGTTTTCCAGCAAGGAAAAGCCCCTCCTAGGTAACACCAACAACTCCTGGGCCTCTCGGAGTGAAGATAAGCGATTCCACCCTCCCACTTCCAATGCCAGCTGTAATATACATATTAGCAGTCACTTTAGAGAGCGTCTTAAGAAACACCAGCTGTTCCCTTCTTATCTAGCCAGGCACATGGGTTAGCACTCAAAACGCTTCAGACTTCGAGAAGGAGTTTTTAGAATAGATATGAGCAAGAACAGTTTCCCAGTTCACTCCAAATCATTCGTCACGCACTGAGTCACGATCGAGGTCAGATAATACACTAAGCTGTGTGTGATGCCCAGGGCTAGGGAGGATGACTTTTGTGATCTTTGCTGCCACAAACTCTCAGCAATAATGTTAATCACTAGTGCCAAAAATTCTTTGTTGGAGTGAAGTGGGAAAACTGTGCTGTGGTGCAAGACAGGAAATGGAAAACCCCTCTTGTGTTTGTACTGGAGATACTGGCGCTGATCACCGTACTTCACCCCACTGCCATAACTTGGCTGCCAGCAAGAGAGCGCAGCATTTGCTCGGGAGGTGATGTTGATGTACCACCACCTCAGTGCTTGCTCCAGGTGGCCAGACTTGAGGTGAGCTTTCAGAGAGGACGTTACTGCTGGCCCTCAGTTCCTTACCAAGCCTGGGATCTGGCATGAGAGCAAGAATGCAGCAGCGTCCTTCAGTAACTGCTTCTGATCCTGCACCTCCTCTTTGCTAGACTCAGGAAAACGAACACCTAGGAGAGAGAAGAGCAAAACGCAGAACATTAACTCAAAGGAAAGCTAACTCACATACAGAAGACGTACAGTAAGAACAAGTAACAAGCTAAAGACAGTCCGCATCGCTGGAAGCAGAAATGCTTTCTTCAGGACTCATCTACTCAGCAACATGTTGTGATAGGAAGAGCGTTACCTGCCCCACCTGGCTCCTGGCTGTGCTGCTCTGTGCCCAACTGTTCTTTTCTAATGCAGCTTTTAAAGGCCCCAGTCCTGCTCTTTATCTGGTCCATTTCACCTACCAACAAGTGCTGCGTACAGTTCCAGTGCAAGAAGAGAACTGGCTAGACCAGGGCGGCACATCTCAGAAGATGGGCCAGCACGTACTGCGGGCACTAGAAGCTCAGAGGCTTTTGCATTGGCACTCCAAAATTAAAACAAAGTTTTAAGTGCTAGCTGCACAGTCAGTGCCAGAACACTAATCTTCTCCGGCCTCAGAAGATGTTTGTGCATTTCAAAACGCATGCTCCTTCTGACACGTTTATTCCAAGATGAATTCAACTACATGACCATTCCCCTGCCATTTACATGCACACAGCCCCTGCGCTCACCCCCACAAACACAGTTTTACCGTATTTCCAATTAAAGCACACTGATTCCAGGCACTAAAAAATGCATCCAATACCTGCAATCCACGTATGCGTTTGAAAGAGCACTGTGACGTGCTGACCACACGTTGCTGAAACAGCCCCTGCCCTTCACTGTGGGTCCAACATCACTGATTCAACTACAATTGTTAACTGTTGTTTTTTGTGTTAACTACATTAGGATCAAATTTACTGCCATCCCCTCAGCCTCTTTTCATGTGGTCTAGCAGCTGGAATGATGGAGAATCACAAGATTCTTGGCAACACTCTGCAGGCTCCCCCAAGTGCAGCAGTGGGAGACAGCTTACTGCCTGCCTTTCATAGTTAGAGCATTACAATCAATTTAATTTTATTCTTCTCTGTATCTTTGTGCTGCATGGAGAACCCTACATTATGCCAACTAGCCAAAAGCCAGTAGCATTATTGGCTTTAGAACATCTTTCTGTCTGTAGCAGGCTGCACATAGCAATCCTCTGAAGAAAGACCAGAACAAACTGTGCACATACCTGGTGAGAAAATATCTGGGTTAAACCGAATGTCAAATGATGTGTCACTAATGGAGCCTACAGCCTTGCAAGCATTTCGAATCACTTCTCTGCTTTTCGGATCCACTGGAGCAGGAAGAAAAATAGAATAGAAATGAACGTGGATTTCAGCAAATGACAAGCCTAGCCATTAAAGAGAAAAGTTTTGTTACTAAAAGCAGTAATGATGGCACATTCTGCAGGAATCCGTTATAAAAACAGTCAAACGTAAGATACGTGGAAAGGGGAATAGTTGCAGAAGTGCAAAATCTGAGCAAAAGCACCTAAGATGACCTAGAAAACAGACCCTCTCCCCAGCCACAGATACTCAGAAATTCAAGGCTGAGATTTCTGAAGGTGTTTGAGCGTTGCACACATTCTGCTCTGACACAGCCCGTTCTGCTCAGCCTGCACTAAGGCTCTTAGGGCTCAGCCCTGGCTGCTGACCATGCAGACCAGCTTGCTGGCCAGGCTTCTTCCTGCGTCAGAGCTGATGGGCTTGCCCCATTTCAGAGCCACACAGTCCACCTACCCACCTGCCCCCAGGCAGCCAGGGTGATTAATGTATTAGTGTGTGAACAGCTCTATCAAAAGAGCTAAAACATCATTGACAACAGAAGCCAGTACTGCCCTGTTTAACAATGAATAATCACCCTGAGCACCCCCAGTTTGGCAGCGCTCCGACCAGAGACACAGCCCACCAGTAGAGCAGCAGGCCTGGGCTGCTTCTGGTGCAGAAGATTAAATACCTGTTCCATCATCAGATGCAATGGTCTCAGCAAGCTCTTTAACCTGATCAAGCCCAGTCACGTTGTCGTCTATTTTACCGTCATCTGACTCAGACTTCTCACTTTCTGCCGTACCATTCTCTGGAGAGGCACCATTTTCCAATGCACCTGAGCTCTCCTGCTTGTTGGCTTTCTGCTGCATCAGCTGCAGTGCAGCCAGCTTCATGAATAAGAGATACCTACAGCGAAGGAAGAGAGAAACTCAGCACAGCAGGAGAATCCCCTAGGACTGTCACTCCGCTACAAGGAAAAAAGCTCAGAGCTGAGGTAAGGGACCATCCAGCTTCCCAGTGCAAAGGCACGACGTAAGCCCCATACCAATGAGCTTTCTGGAATTGAAGGAGTTTACATTACTCTAGTATTTCTCATTAGCATATCAGAGGAAACAAAAAGGTGGGTCTTTGTTACCCATCACAATGGGAAACTCAGCTCCTTGCAGCGGTTACAAGTAGCTTTCCGGCACACAGCTCAGGAAGATTCTTACTGCCAGATGAACACAACTAGAGACAAACAAAAACCAGCAGCAACTCTGCCAGGACACCCGAGCACGGGGAGGCCCAACCTCTGCTAGCCATGGAGCAGCAGCAGCACCCTACGGCCACAGTCCTGCATGCTGCTGGTCTGGAAGCTCTCCCAGGGAGCAGCCAAGGAGCCTGCAGGCACGCAGCAGGACTGGGCAGGGCGCTGGCTGCAGAACTGGTTGCTCAGCGGGCAGGGCTCTGCTGCCAGCGACTGAGGGCTCATCTCTGCGAGCAGAGCACTCTGACCAGCGCTGGAAGCTGAGCGCCCTGCAGCCCTTCGCTCGGAAGCGGGAGCGTTAACGCCACCAGCCCCACATGACTCTGCCTGCCTGCTCCGAGCTCCCGCTTCCTCGCCTGCACTGAGCCAGCTCACACCAACACACCCCAACACAAAGTGCCTACAGCAGTTCCCACGGGTAGGTTTGTTTTTTTTTCTGATGTCTGGGAGTGGGGAAAAAGTAGCATTCAGGATGTCTGGAGAGCCTTAAAGATAAGCACAAATCCTTCCCATTCTCTAGATGGCAGGTGAATATATCTGCAGGGAAAGGACAGGAAACAACAAAGAGAGACCTTGAGACTGCAGACCGCACCTCTCCCTGGCTCCCTGTAACCCTGTTGGAGATCATATTTTCACCTCTTGTTAAATAAACTTCTATCATTGCACCTGCAGGGCCAAATGGTGGGGAAGCTAGCTGCCAGCCCTGGGAGCTGTGAGGCGACGTCCCCCGGACGGCACAGCGTGGTGCTGACTTGGCCATTACCAGTTGTGAGTGGAGGAAAGGGGGGAGCTCAGCTCACCTGTGCTCTACAAAGGCATCAACAAGCTCTTGCCGGAGACAGCAAAGCTTGTGTCTGTGCTGCTTGGGAAACCCCATTTTCTTACATTCCTCTGGCATCTCCTCCCCTTCAACAGGCAGGAAGTTTAGATCTGGAGGGAAAGTGCGGAGCAGGTCCAGGATGTAGTGACGCCCATCATTGCCAATAATGCCTTTGCACTCCACTGAGGAGCACAGCTCCACCTCCTCATTCTTGTCATTCAGGACTTTGTGCTTCTGGATCTTAAGCGGCCTGCTGGTCTTCTCCAGCAGCTCCAGATACTTGGGATGCGAGACAACCGTCTTGCCAAAGTCTATTGACCCATAGATGACACTCTGTTCCTGCTCCCGTTCCAAGATCCCAGGAATAATAGACTGAGCTGTCACCCTGTAACCTCTGTAATCCACCACTACAGTCCCCAGCGTGTACAGCCCTTCTACATCCACAGCATTATAGGTCCGCACACCATTGAGATCGTTGGTAGGTGCCACGTAAGCAGCAACATCCCCGCCAAAGTCCTTGTAGTGGTCACGGACGTCAAAGCCCAGACTGAAGAAAATGTTGTTCCAGATGAACATCTGCATCTTGGTCTCTTCACTGGGGTTGATGGCCATGACATTGCCATCAATGACAGCCATCGCACCTCTTGTTGCTGCTGCAGTGAAGTCGCTGTGAACCTGGAGACAGTTGGAGAGAAAGCTAGGTAAGGAAGGGATCACCCCCGCCCAGCACCTCGTTCTCAGAACTCTGCAAATTTCTCCTTCGCTCCTCACCTCCTGATGGCCTCCAGCAGGCAGGCAGGTCAGCTGGCTTTTGCTTTTGTGAGCCTGGCCAGTGGCTTAGATACAAGCTCCAGGAGCCAAAGCATTAGGGATCACCATGGCTCAGACTCATTAGCTCTCTGCAGAGGAGGTTTAGGTTAAAGCGCATCCACCCCTCCCACCCACTCAAGGAAGGCTGATCAAAAGAACAGCAGAGGACTGGGAGACACAAGGTCAAGGAGCACAATTCTTCCCTGCGAGGCTGGCAGCAGAAGGCAGACATTGGTCAAGCACTGGAACAGGCTCCCCAGGGAAGTGGTGGAGTGCCCATCCCTGGAGCTATTTAAGAGACGTGTGGACATGGTGCTAAGATACATGGTTTAGTGATGGGACTTGGTAGGCCAGGTTGATGGTTGGACTTGACATTGGAGGTCTTTTCCAACTTAGATGATTCTATGATACGCGACAGAAAACAAGACCCCTTAGCTCGCAAACAGGGACCCTCGGCTTGCAGTTTCTAAAAGGCAGGCCCAGGTGAAATGTCTAGATGTGACACGGGCAGCAGAGAAGGGTGTGTGTGAGTAGCTGCCTGCAGATCCCAAAGTTACCTTGAAAATGGCTCGTTCTCTCAGCAGCCTCTCAGGCAGGTTCTTGCGTGGTAGCTCTCGTGTGGTCTGCAGCTCCTCGTTCCAGTCTCTGGTCTGAAAGAGTCAAAAACTCATGGGAAGCACTACACTGTGTGGGCAGGGGCTGGCAAGCCCGCGTTTCTGATTTACAAGGCATTTGGTGACAGAAGGGAAGGGAGAAGGGAAGAACTCAAGGCTGTCATGACCTCCAGAGGAAGTGAATTAGCATCAGGATTGCTCCTTACGAGCTGACTTTATTCAGCAGACATTTGGAATAGAGCTTGTAGTAGTCCAGGTTACACACTGCAGTTTATCTGAAGTGCCAGACTGCTGGCCCCAGAGTAACTCAGTGCAGATCTGGTTAACCAGCACACTGTGACGTTGTCACTCTGCAGGCAGCCACCTGCAGGCAGCCCTTCCATGCATGGCCTGGAGCATTTTAGGTTATGAGGCTGTGACTGAAACCCTTAGAATAGTTTGTTGAGATGTTCCAGGCCAGGCCAGCAAGGAGGGACACTGTGCTGTCTGCACAGTACAGCACAGCTAGTCAGAGTAGACACAGCAGTTATAAATACTTGAGCAGAAATTGCTCCTCTCAGACCCTTAGGTACTCAGGGAAGCTGCAGCCTCAGCAGCTCAGCCTGCTGTACTTAAAGAGGCTGTAGAAAACAAGGACTAATGCAAGCGTTCCTCAGTGAGCAAAACCCCTCTGCAAACACCAAAGGTCTGCTTGTCAGTAAAGTCAGCTGGTTCCCAGCGCAACGGGTGGCAACTTATTGCCCAGGTTCCCACCCAAAGCGAGACCGCTACCTGTCCGGGGATGTGCTCTTCGTAGCCCAGCCTAGAGGTGTAGGCGTCTTCTGCCCGGACGCAGTCCATGGCGTGTTCTGCCTGTGGAGCTGTCCAGCTGTACACTTGGAAAGGAGTTGCTATCCTTTCAAAAGGATGTCTCTGAACCCTGATTTGGGAGTGAAAACAATTAGGCATTTTCCAGAGAAAGATTTCTAAGAGTTCTCCCTCTGCTGCAACACCAGCTTCCAACAAAGCACGGAACACGACCAGGTCTCACAGGCAGCGCAGTGGACTTGTGTTTTACCCAGTCTGACAGCCCTCACTGACCGACTGGGTTGGCCGTGCCTCTCAGCAGCAGTCCAGGGAATGCACTGGGCTCTCCGCATTCCTGTTTCCTCAGCTGCACCTCCAGAAATCCCCCCCCTGTTCTCCGCTCATCACAGAGCGGGAGCGGAGGCAGGCAATCGCCACTCCCAGTCAGCCACTGGGATGCTGGCCCTCAGCTCTCATTGCAGTCCCCAAGCACTGTATTGTAGCACACATCTGCTAATGAAGTGAAAAAGCAAGCTTCACCTAACGGCCTTTGGTGTGACCTGTCTGCTCTCAGCAGGTGCCGGAGTCTCATCTGTATTTACTTCTGGCCCAACAAGCAATACAATATAATCTTTTTTAAATGGCCAGATAGTTGCACTGGTGGCTGGGAGGCCACTGCTAATTTCCAGCCCTTGTATAGTGTCACTTTCATCTTCCTAATGAGAACAGAAGCAGCACTTTTGAAAGCCACACAATGTGCCTGTCAATTTGCATCCTGCTGAGCTAAGGCAGTTCATTAAGTGGACTCTAAAGAATGACAGGCTTTTGCACAGGATCCGCTGTCCTGGAGAAAAATAAATGGTCCCTCTGGCAAGGGCAGGAAAATAAAACAATCTATTATTGTTCCTTATTATTATTGTTAGAGGAACTAGAGGAAAGCGAGCGTGCATGAACATGTTTAAGATAATTATTCTTTCTCCACTGTAAGCCTGTGCAAAGCCCTCACGTGTTACTTTTCCCGATATTTTATGCTTCAGCTTTTTATTTTTGTATTCAGGGAGAAGCACCTGCTGACCAGGTCACCGGTCACACCCTGCTGCAGCTCGTGGGCTGCCTCCCATCAGCTCCTGGCTGCCTGGCTCGCCAGGAAGCCACCCGGTCCCCCACGAGGCAGCCAACACGCTGTCTGGGTGAGCAGGCCCGCTGCAGGAGCTGGTCACACCAGGGTCTGTCCTTGCACGAAGGCTGTGAGCGAGCAGCTGAAGCCCACCCACACACACCACAGCAACAAGCAGCTCTTACTGCTCAAGACGACTTGTACAGGAATTTTCCAGCAGCAGTTAGTGCACTGCATGTCCACACACTTCCGTAACTTCTACACAGAAGGCCTACGAGCACGGACCAAGTCCTACCAGCTCAGGCAGCTCCGCGGTTCGAGCAGGGGGAAGCCAGTGAGATCAGGGTGCTGCCACGAGGCCCCGCCAGGCACTGGGCAGCCCCTGCGGCACGGACTCGTGTTCCACCAAGCACCCCCGGCCACCACCCGCGTTACCAGCCCCGCTGTACGAGCGGCACCCAGCTCCACAGAACCAGCCAGGCACCGGGGCCTCCACAACCGCTTAACATCCCGCTACCCAGGGAGACAGAGAGGAAAACGTTTGCTACCGTTTCTTCTGCAGAGCGGAGAAGTTTTTTTTGAAGGTAGGGCTGATCTGGTTAAGTAGTTCCACCAAGGAATGACTGAGAAAGCTGGGGTTTGCAGGTTTGGGATTGAAGTTGTATGCAGTAGACCTGCAAGAGGAAAGAAACAAGCTGTTGGCATAGCTGAGACTTGCCACCCCCCAGGAACTTGCTGTATGAGTGAGAGCCTTCCCAGGTAAGCACCGCATGAAAGGCCTGCGTGACACGGTGCTGTGTGTAAAACGGAGCCCACGTGGCACGCAGGCACTGCAGGGCCCCCTCCCGCCCGGCTCTCACCAGCGGAGATGCAATCAGGAATTCAGCGGGGAACAAATTTCATTCAGACCTTTCTTCAGTCACCACTAGGCTTAAGAGAGGCTCATATTTTTATAAGAAGGACCGATTTCACAAAACTTATCACAAGGGCCTCTGCTTAATGGAGAACCCAACTGGAATGGCACCGACGACACCAAACAGCCAGACCCCCCTTAGGATTCCGAGTCTCCCTGCCGGAGCACCGAGCACTGCCCGGCCAGGGCCACAAGCAGACTGCCCTCCCCAGCTCACGTTCTGCCAAGCCCAAGCAGGCCTCTTATTCCATGTTCTTCGTGCCACTCGCTCTCCATGGACCCACACTTAGACGTGCATCTCTTGACTCGTTATTTTTGACACCCTTTACTTATTAACAGGTCTGGGAGGAAAGCGTAGAATACAAACTGTCTTCTACAAGGCAGCTCAACACAGAGCACTTTCATTTCATAATGGGGCAGAATGTAGAAATGTGCTTTATCTTCTTCTTTTCAAACACAGCCAGTTACGCTGCCAGGCACTGCACGGTCAGCTTTCACAGTCTCTCACAGACACTACAAAAAAATGGCTAGTCAAATCCGTGCCCAGGTTACGAAGTGCTGGCAGACTATACTTCTCCTTGAGGGCAAAATGAGCTGGTTACAATGGTCGGGAAGGAATTCCCTCCCGACTTGAAATACTTTGACTAGTTGATGACATTCTGGGATGTTTCAACTTTCCCTAAAGCATCAGGCATTTATCCACTGTGGCAAAATGGTACCGGGCATAACTAAAGAGCCCAATCCAGTATAACAGTTCCTACAAACCCCATGTGAGCAGTGAATTCAAATAGGCTATTTTCCACAGGGAAAAAAATAAAAGCAGCAGCATGTTTCTTTGCAGGTTCTTTTCCAGTTTGGTATTGCAAGCTCCCTCCTGCAGGGCCAGACAAAAGAAATCCTAGTTACTCACTGATTCAAGTAAAATCCTCTAGTGGATGCAGTGATACTGACGTGTCGATCCTCCACTGTGATCACGTATAAATACATGAGGTCCCCATGCATTTTCCTGTTGCCAGGTGGAGGGTTCCAGCCACTCATCGTCAATACCTTTAGGCACTGCAAAGGCTACAGAACACAACAGAAACAGCTCCTCTCAGTAGAAGTTAACACCCCTGTGTTACAGAGACATGTGGTATACAAGCCAGAGCCCTTTTGCCTGCTGCCCCCTTGGTTCCAGAAACTGAGCTTACAAAAAAAAACAGCCTCAAGAGCATAGCCTTCCCCAAGCTACCTGCAGTCCACTACCATGCTCCTGAGTGTGCTGCCTTTCACAAATAAGACAGGTAAAAACAGACATCCCAGGCCTTTGGGCTGCACAACACATGGATTTCTTGCTGTACTGGTTTTCAAATGGCAGCTTCTAAAACCGGAATCCAAGTGCAAGGGCATGGGAAACCTAAGGGTAATTCATAGCGATCTGTAGATTCTGCCTCCATGACTTCAGAGAGAAACACAGCCCTCCCTTCCCTGCCACCCCTCCCCAGCACGGCCACTTTGTGCTCTGCAGATGTCCAGACTGTCCAGCGCTTTGCACACAAGTCTTGGACTTTATTCTCTTGGCTATGCAGTGCTGCCCCAGCACTCATTAAGCATCAAGCAGAGCAAATCCCAAAGTCCACCTTCAGCGCAGCGCCCGATTCCTGAACACCAGTTTGCTGTTGATAGCCATTTCGAGCACACAACTCTACCTTCCAGTCTCTGTTCTGGGGCTGAAGGGCACACAGGGGTCTCTCTTTGCTACCTGGCAGGATATGTTCAGGAGGGGTGCAGTCAATTTGTTCCATTTCGGTACCTTTTTTCTTCCGTTTTCCACTGTCTGGAGCAGAGACACACAAAGTCAGTGCTGCAAGACAACACCTCATCCTCCAGTAATTATTCAAGCAGGAGTACAGAAGTACTCAGAGTTTCTCTGCACTCCTGAGTGAGGTGGGACAGCTCATCGTCACAACGTGTTTTAATGAAGCAAGGAGTCAGGGGAATGAAAACTGACCACACTAGAGAAGGCTTTTTGCCCCTTACCTCCCAGGTCTCCTTCAGTGAAGACGCTCAGGAATGACAGTGAATTACAGTCCACGCCATTGAAGGCATCTGATGGGTCAAGACTCTTCAGAAGGTCCCGAATGTGACGCACATGTATCCTGGCTTCTCGCACTGTGTACGGCTCTGATAAACAGAGAGGGAGGAAATAAACTGGAATTACACAGTTGCTTACTACTGTAGCAGACAAGCCTCAAAAAGGAACAACAAGAAAGCGCTGCCAGGTAGCCAAAGCCACTCCCTGCTTGTTCCCTCCTGAAGTCTGAAGGAACTTGCCTTCCACCACCTTTAGCAGCGAGCCCTCCTGCAGTCCTTCAATAGTTTTCAGCTCAGCGAAGTTATCGAGGACGTTGCCATCAAGCTGCAGAGAGAAGCAAGTCCGGTGGCAGGTATCTTCACGGTCCATCAACACTTGGTGGATCTCTTGCACCATCTCTTGAGGAGAGACCTTAAGAAGGCAACAACCCAGCCAGTTATTGTCAGCCAACTGTCAGAAGGCTGTTTCTGTCCCTGTGCAGGGTGAGCCGCCCCAGCTCCAACCCCCAGGCTGGGCACCCAGAGGCGTCGCAGCCCGGCGCTGCGCCGGGCGCAGGGCAGGGCTGGAGCGCAGCCAAGGAACCGAACGTGGGGGGAAGCCAGGGGCTCGTCCCTCAGCCATCCCCACGGCACGTTTGTGGCGAGGTTCTGAACGACACAAGCGGAGGACAGACCACTTCCTCCGCTCCGTCCGCCCCCGGGCACGCGGCTCCTGACGCGCGGGAACCGCCCCGGCTCACGTGCCAGGGCTGCGCTCCTGCCGCCCGCTCTGGCTCCAGCGCCACCGACGCTGCTCGTGAGCTGAGGACTCAGGGCAGTTTACATAAGCTGCTGTAAACAGCACGGGCTGCTATTATTAGCCTATTAAAACTAACAGCCAAAGAGATTTAGAGAAAGAAAAAAAAGCTGGGCTGAAATACAGCTAGTTCCACAGGGGACGTAACTGCACTGCACTCTCTGCTGGTCTTGGGGAGAGAAGGCTTCCCCCGGGTTTCAGCTCAAAATGCCTCCCCTCAGAATTAAAAGCGCTTCATCCAAATGGTTTTCAGTGCAGTATCGAGCTAAATCAGAGTATCGGCCAGGCATGTCAAAGCCTGTCCTCATCTGGCAGCACGTGTTGCCGCCCACGTGATGCCGTGCTGCATCCAGCAGAGCTCTCGGGGAGGGGACGGGGAGGGGAGGCTGCATCGCTCCGTGAGCCCCAGAGGTGCCCGAGCTCCCCGAGCAGCGTGAGAGCACGTCGCTGTGCCAAACCCAGCGCAGCCAGGAGGCGCATGGTGCCCAAACCTCTGAGCAGGCAAGAGGACACCCTTCCGGAGTCAGGCCCAGAAGCCATGTTTACACAGCCCTCCCAGAACATCCCAGCAGTGGCAACGCCACTTCCCTGTGCTCAGACCCCAGCCCCATGGAGACCGCCGAGGGGCAGCTCCCCCTTGCCGAGCTGCCCCTGCCCCATCGCCCCCCGTCCCCCCGGCCGGCCGCAGGTACCTGCAGCGAGAAGGGCTCTATCCCCGGCGCACAGATCTTGACGGTGAATCCCGTGTCCTGTATGACGATGACCTCCTGGTCGTTCCCATCTTCCCCCGCCTCAGCCTCCTCGTGGCCGTTCTGCCTGGCGTCCTTCTCGCCCCTGAGGCCCTCGTGTGACGCGCTGCCATTCATGAGTGCCGTGCCGGACGGGTGCTCTGCGGGGAGAGGGGGTTTGGAGCATGCGGGGGACACCGGTTCCAGTGACACCACCATCCTCCAGCCAAGCAAACCGGCGGTTACAGGGCAGCGAACATTTCATCCTGCAACTGGTGTTTACTAGAGGTAGGTGTGCCAGGCCCTGCCCTCCTGCCCCTCAGCGCAATTAGCCGCTCTCGCTCCCTGCAGGGTTTGCATCTTCCCCAAACCCTGCGCGGAGGGGAGGGAAGGAAAGCAGGAAGGATGGGTCAGTGTACAACGCGGTCGGCTTAGTCTTAAGAAGGCTCTTAATTAAAAGAAACGGGGGTGTGGCGCCCTGCAGCCCGCAGGCAGCTGTAACCTCTGCACCAACACGTTGCGCAGCTCCCAGCGCTCCTCCGGGTGTGCTGCTCGGCGGGGGGGGGCTGTCGGGCTGCTCCCCGGCACCGGGCGCCCCCGCACCCCTCGTGCCCCCAGAACACTTCGCAGCACCCCCACGGTGCCAGCCAGGCTGTGCCTCAGCAGGTGAGGACATTCCCAGCACACATTTACAGGGATGCATCCCCGGCACGGGGAGCACCCCGCACCTCCCTCCCCACTCCCACCGAGCCGGGCAGGGGACCAGCACGTCGCTGCACCGAGGCGTGCGCAGGGTGAGCTACAGCCCAGGGAGCAGGGCCCCTCCAACCTGCCTGGGTCTCAGCACAGCCACCCCACTGAGCACAGCCACAGGAACGGCCTCCAGAGGCTCCTGGGGTCAGCGCTGCCCGGAGCCAGGTGAATGCCCGAGGCCACGGGACGCGCCTCGCCGTCCTCCTGCCAGCTCTGACAGCCAGCGCTGCCCTGCGTCTGGAAACAAGAGGCTAAACCTGAACCCAAGGAAGAACGGTCGTCTGGCAGGCAAACCCTCTGGTCTAACACCAGTGATGCCTTTTCAGCTGGGCTTTACAGATCAGACACGTTTTGATGAAAACAGCCTGTTTTATTTCCACCCCGACTCACAGCAGCGAGGTGACGCTCGGTGCCCCTGCTTTCCCCACCCGTGCCGTGCCGAGAGGGGCCGGCAGCAGGGGCACCGCGCTGTAACGCCGTGTCCTCATCCTTGTGTTCTTGTCCCTGTGCTCTCATCCCTGCTCCCGAGCACAGCACACACCAGATTAAGGCGTCAGAACAGGCTAAGCCCACGAGGGGAGGAGGTGGCGCAGACACTGCTTCGTGGGGAGGAATAAGCGTGCACCCGCCTGAGCTGCATTCAGCCTGGTGCAAAGGCTGAGGAGGAGGATTACGTTTCATGCTTGCACCTGCACGGCGAGTACATGCCAAGGTGACAGGCACTATTTCAGCCACGCTTCCTATTTATAGCGGACCTACAGATGTGGTGGGCACCTCATGAGCCAGGCAGGCAGCCCTGGCACAAAACGGGACTTGCATCCGAGCCTGAATATTGCTGACTGCACACAACAGGAAGGGATCAATATGACGGACCGTGGGGAGTTTTCCTTAATAACTCATTAGTGGTCACACAAATCTTCTCAACCAAAGTCAGTCACTAGCTTGGTGACAGGATCAGAAGATGTTGCAGCCAAGTAGCCTGGCACAGAGGGTGGGAGAAGCGACAGTACCAACAGAATGCGTTTCTGACCGCGGGCTCCAGTTCCATTCAAGGGCACAGGTCCCATCGTTCCCTCCCCAGGTACTTCCAGGCGCTGAGCAGCACAGGCAGCCCCGCACGGCCTCCCTGCTGCGAGGTCTGAACGCCTCCAGCAGCACAGCAGAGGCACAAACAGGGAGCAAGGCACCGAAACGGCGACCGGGCAGCCCCACAGCAGCACCCCCGGCCGGCCACCAGCTACACCACGAGCCAGAGACCGAGACCCAGCTCAGCAGAGGGACTAACGGCACCGCAGTGCCACAGAGGCCAGGCGTGACCTTGAGACCCACGAAGCAGCAGCAAGCCGAGCTGCTCCCGAGAGGGGACAACAGCCGGCCCAGCTGGGTCCTGGCCCTGTCCCCGGCCACCTTCACCCTGCTGCGAGCTGACACAGAGCCCGTGTCCGCCCACCCTGCCCCATCCCACGACTGTACACGGCCACCCCGACACTGAGGGTACAGGGGCTCCAGCTACACGAAGCCCAACAGCGCACCACTCCACTGAGCACCTGCAGGCAGGAGCTTCCTCCTCTTCCTCCTCTTCTGGGGCTGCCTGGAGGGCAGCACGTGCACCACGGGGCCGGGGCCGCCGCTCAGCCTGGCACCAGGGCCTGCGGCACGGTCAGTCTGCACAGCGCCAGCGCTCACGTCCCTGCTCCCGGATGCCTTCTCCCCGCAGAGCCCGGGCGGTGTGACCGTCTGCTGGACGCGGGGGCTTCTCCCCCCGCCTGCTGGCTCCGCGCAGGGGCCGGGGCCATGCCGCGGGCCGGGGGGAAGCACATCACGGGCCGCCCCAGGTCCGGCAGCTGAGCCGCCGTCCTCAGGTTTCACGTGGCTCTGGCAGGCTTCAAGCAGCGCGGCGCGATCTAACGGCCCCGCCGGCCCTTCCTCAAGGTCGGCTGGAAGGACGGCTGCGGCACGCGACGCCCCTGCCCGCCCGAGCGGCCCGGCGGCACCACCGCCAGCTTTCCAGCAGCTGTTATCGCAGGCCGTCACTGCTGCTGCTTCGCCCTTGGCCTCGGGCGAGTCTTGGACGCATTCGGGGTGTTTCTGCAGGCTTCCCACCGCTGCCGCGCTGGGGATGACGTCGGGGTACGGCACGGCGCCCCGGGAGGCTTCCGGCACGTCGGGAGAGCCGGCGCGGCTCGTGGGAGGCTTTGGTAGGAGCGGGGACCGCTCATCAGGAGAGCTAAAGCTGCGTGTCTGGAAGAGGAGGTCGGTGACATGTCTGCAGCAGTTCACAAAAATGCTGTTCCCCATGATCATACGCAGCCTGGCTCACGCAACACTGGATTGGAAACGTTAGTTTTGTTCGCAAATCCTTTGCGCACACATATTTAAGTCCCCACACTGTGAACTTCTGCACCTCCCTGGTTCGGACCTGTTCACGTTTGCAGTCAGCCAGAATCTGCGAAGGAACTTCTTACGCGGTGAGAGGGCGCACAGGACCTCAGCGGGCTCAGCTCCTCATCCCGGGGGTGCTGGAGCACACACCCGCGCCTCCTCCGCAGGCTCTGCTGCTGGCCTGGCAGCAGCTCTCCCAGGGCCCGCTCAGTGACCTTCACCCGCCGCACATCTTCGCCTCGGCAGCGCCGCTGACCGCTCCCAGCGCTGCCCCGCGCCCCAGCAGCGAGCCCACGAACCTCGGTCCGGCCGCGTTCCTCCCGGGCGCTGCAGGCGCTCTCTAAGAGCAGACGCTCGCCCGAGTGCTTCGGTGCCCGAGCTCGTTATAAATAGACGGCCGGTGTCAAGTGCTGAACCAGTGCAGCATGGGACGAGCGTTAGAGCTCCCCAGCCCTGCCAAACTTGTAGGCAGGCGCGACGCGTTGAATTACAAGGAGGGCACTCTCTGTGGCTGCCTCGGCGGGGCACGGCGCATACTGAGCAGGCAGGCACAAAGGGCCTGGGCAGCCCAGGCGTTCCCAGACGCATTTTCTGTCCTCTCACGCTGCTGCGCTGCACCAAACAAGCCCAAACCCCCCCATACAGCTCCCCTCAAACCACTCCTCTCTGTTATTTCAGTAAATCCAACAACCGGTGCAGGGATTACAGAGCCCGAGCCTTGTGCAAGCGACAAGTGCTGGTGAAACCCGCGGCCCCTGCGTGCTCCCAGCCCTCGCCTTCCCCGCCAGCACCACCACCATCACGCACGAGCCTGCCGTGCGCCCGGCAGCGCTGCACGTAGGGGAAGGAGCCCACACCTCCACTGAGAGGAAGGAAAGCGCCACAGCCCAGGCAGAAAAAGAAAAAAAAACTCAAAACCAGAACGAAATCAGGACTACAGGGCCCGTGTAATCACCTGCCCAAGCCGACACCCAGCCAAGGAGACCGGTGTCCGAAGGAGGCCCTGGGGAGGCTGGAGGCTGCCCCAGAGCCTCGTGCTCCGGCAGCCAACCTGTGGGAAAGGCGGCCACAGGCTGAAAAGCTGAGCGAGAGCTCTAGTGCAAGTCAAACCCCTGGCTAGCTTCTGCTCTGCTTCTTAAAGAACAGAAAAAGGACACCAAAGAATCTCTCCCACTGGAACTCATGCGGGTACTGGGAGTTACCATCCCAGGAAGCAGCAGAGGCCTGGTTACGGCTGGCGCTGTCTCCTCCTTGGAGCTGCTCTCCTCGGGCAATTTCACAGCACAGAAGAGTAACCTTGAAATCCCTGGTAACAAGAGGTCCCTCCTGCCCTCGGGAGCGAGGACCGCGTGTCAGGTTACATCCGCATCTGAACCAAGAGTTTCTCCTGATGATTTCCTGATGATTTTTGGACGAGTTTAATGCTCTGACAGCTTCAACTCTCTCCTCACCTGGAGACCGCAGCACAACCCGGGTGCCTGCAGCCTCGGCTCCCCTTGGAGCAGCAGCTCAGGCTCAAGTGAAGACGAGCCCAGGTTCAGTTTCATTTTAAAGCAGAGCAACTCAAGTACAATTTGCTGCAATTAATTAGATCACTAAGTTTAATGGCGATATTTATGCTTCAACAAAGTTTACTTTTCCCTTTAATAGTCACATAAACCCAGCCTAACGAGGCAGCTATTGTGCTCATCAGCTGGAGACACCCGTTTCTCGGAGGAGGAGGCCAGGTCAGATGGGTGGCTGACGCCGTGCAATGGTTCACATGCGATGATCTGCAGCGATAAAAGAAATTAAGAAAAAGCAATACAGCACCAGCCTGTACTAGTGGCGCAATGGGATTTTAGGATGTAGAAATAAGACTGCCAGCATGTCCTGTGCTTGGGAGGCACACCAGGCAGGAAAGCTAAGCCACCCATACTCAAATGGGATTACACGCACCCCTCCCACTCCCAGCTTCCCACCTCCCGCAGAGTGCTGACCTCAGTGCGGGCTGGCACTACCAGGGGCGCCGAGCAGCGGCTGCAGGAGCGTGGCGAGGACAGGACAGGACGCGGGGCTTCTGCCGGGCAGCGCGGCGGGGCCCCGGCTGTGCCTGCAGCCAGAGGAAGCCCAGCGCAGCACGTGCTAGCTCCAGCACGCGAAGGCTGCTGCTGGTCTAGCAAATGCTAATTAGATTTTAGGCTAACAATAAATTAAACAAAACAAATGGCTTACTGAACCCAAATAAATTGACTAAATTAATAGCAGTTAGCATGGCAGACAGCCCTAGCGGGAAGGTTTCGGTAGGAGAGCCTGCCAGGGAGATGGGACACGGCGCAGATGTGCCTCCCACATCCCCGCAGAGGAAACCACAGCTTCCCAGAAACTTTCGGTGCTCCTTCAGCACAACAAGCACTTCTTTTAATAAGAGCCCACAGCGCAGCTTATAGCTGCTCTCCAGCCATCATTAAACTCGAATTGGTTTTAACCCACCTGTGGGAAGAGCTGTAAGCACTGCCCTTATTTTTCAGCAGCTTCCCAGCACCCAGGTTCGGCTGGCACAGGGACAGCAGCAGCCTGCACCTGGTGGCTGCCTTTGACAACAGCCCCAGCCCTGCTGCTGTGCGGGCCCACGGGGACCACCCGCCCCACAGGGAGCAAGCGGGCAGACTGCTCAGTGCTGTGTGCCCACAGCCAAGTCTGGCTGGAAAGACCTACACAACATAAGGCACGTTCCAGTCTGCTCAGAAGCCTGTGGCTTTTTGTATTCTCCTGATGCCAGGACATCTGCACTGCAGCTGCGCCCCAGGGCGCTGCCGGGGTCCCCCGCTGCTGGCTCAGGCGCTCCAAGCCACCAGGACCTCGCGCCCTGCATCTGCAGTACCCGCACTAGCTCTCCAGGCCTGGGAACTACGTGTAAGCCCATTCGCATGCTTTCTGTCCAGCCAAAGCTTTGGAAACTTCGTTCTGACACTAGCTGGTGAGGAGCCTGCTGCAGCAACGCGCAACTCGACCACCACAGGAACTGCGAGCAAAGACTGGACAAAGGGCAAAGATCGACACCGACCAAACCATCCGTAGCGCTGAGAAACCGCCTGCTGGATTCCCAGAGAGAAGAGCTGGCCGAAGCAATCCCATTTCAGACATAGCAGGAGCAAGTCAACATTTCCCTAAGCACGTGTATTTTATTCTGGCGTGTATCTCAGTTTCAGAAAACTTCTGAAACACCAGAAGCCCAGGGCAGGTAACTTCCCCAGACTCTGCACGCAGCTGACACCAGATCATCGGCTCTGAGAAGCGCCGAGCTGGGCAGCAAGGCTTTGTTTTAGCAAGGCAGCATTAACTTTTTACTGGGATGCATCCCATGGAACCACGGGCACTGCGCTGCCCCAGCGGCCCTTCCCCAGCCCGCAGGCAGCAGCAGCAGCAGCGAGCCAGCCGCTTCCAGGAGGCATCAGCACCGCCGCCCTGGGAACAGCCGCGCTCCGTGCGAGCCCTGCTCCCGTGGACTGGTTCTACTTCTCAAATGCAAATAGAAAAACACATGAACTTCAGACCTTTCAAAGCTTCTAGAAATAACAGCTTTCTAGTACAACCAACAGAGCGCAACGCGCGGAGGCAAACGGAGCGCTGCCAAGTTTAGTCACTTACAGACGGCTCAGACAAACAGTTCTCTGCGACGCAGAGTTGTTACTGGGCACGAGGCAGTTACGCGGCTGCATTTCTCTGCGTTCGTGTTCCTGACCTACTTCCACTCTTCAGCTAGGAAACCCAGGAGCAAGGCTGCTTGGGCAGAGCAGCGAGCTTCCAGGTCTGCAAGGGGCACCTCGACCGCCATCCGCGGGCAGAGCGGCTCCCTGGGGTCCCTCCCCAGCCTGCCGCTCGGGTGCCACGTTCGTCACGGGCATTTCCTTGCAGCGCTGAGCAGATTTCTCTTGCAGGAGACCCTTGCGGATTTCTTCCTCCGGTTCTCCCTCTGTCTGTTACGACCACGCGTCACAAAACCCCACCGCCAGCAGTTCGGTCCTCCCCAAAACACCAGCAAACCTCCAAGGTCAAGCGGCCTGACAGCCACAGCAGATCCCCAGATTAACAATCGGTGCTCTGACCTTGTCACCAATGGACAACCACACTCGCCTCCACAGCAGTTTTCGCATCCATACCTTCGTTCTCCACCCCTGCAACAGAAAAGGTGGACAAATACACGGGGGGACGGGAAAGAACAGAGACAGAGGGACCCAGTTAGAAACAGCAGATCTTCAGGCGAGGCAATGATGTAAAGGATTTTACGCCAAGCAGACACCGCTGAACCCGCACAAGACAAGCTTGTTCTCAGGCAATGACAACTGCAGAAACAGAAGTAATCCAAAAACGCTGCACACAACTGCTGCCTTTTGATCTTGTGCTAGTTAATAAGAAAGGAAACTTAACCCGTAACTGCCCTTGACAGCAGTCCCTACAGGCACCTGCAGCATTCACGCTGCTGTGTTTGTGCTCTCGGAAGGACAGAGCAGCCCCAGCACTGGCGTCTAGCTCGGAGCTGGAGAGAAGCAGCCGGCAGCCCTCTCGCCTTGTAAGAGCGGGGGGCACTCCTCGAGCCTCGATGCCTTCCTACACGGGACGCGTTTCCTCAGTGAGGAGCCCCCTCGGAGCCTGCCCACAGCGAAGGCACAGCGAGCGCCTGCTTCGGGCAGCGCAGCACGCCAGGACCGGAGCCACGGGCCGGCAGCAGTGGGCACACAGAGCCGGGCGCTGGCCTTGCCCTGCGGAGAGCCCTGGGCACCGCCAACAGCCCCCTGCACCGGGACAGGGACTGGCTGCGGGTCCCCGCGGGTCCTCCCTCCCCACGGACCCCCGGGCGCCTGCCAGCTTCATCGTGCTAACACGGGGAGGATTTTTCCGCCTCCCTCCCCCAGCCATCAGCTCACACTTTGAACAGCAGGGATTACGCGGCGTAACTTTTTAACCACGTTGCTGGAGCTGCACGCTTGGCACCCATTAAAAAACAAAAAAAACAGTGCGGGGGGGGGGGAGGGGGGAGGCTCTCAGCGCTGCGTTCCCCACACACTTGAATTACTGCCAGCCTGCTCAAACGCCAATGAACTTTGCTTTAGGTGACAAACTTCAAAAATTCACCTCGCCACCATAAAATCAGGAGAGGGAGGAAGCGGCAGGTCACTCGGCGGGTCACTCGCTCAGCCAGTGCGAGGGGCTTTCATGGCCACGACGAAGGGCAGCTCCGGGTTTTTGCCGTTTTCTTCTAAGTTATGGATCAGAGTAACAGGCTGATCCTGAGAGCAGAGCTCAGGACAGTAACTTCTTGGAGACAAAACGCACCACGCTCAGGAAAGCGCAGACCCCCAGGAGCCTGACACGTGCCCGCAGCCCACGCTGGGACAGGGCACAGGACCTGGGACAGGACCAAGGACACAGGACGGGGCCAAGAGGGCTGCACCTCGTCCTGCCCGCAGCCACCCAGCCTCCCTGCTGTAAAGCTACAGCAGCCTGCCAGAAGGAGCTAAAACACGTTGCTTTCAGGCAAAATCTCCCACGAGCCGTTTGTCCTTCCCAGGAAAAAACAAGCACTCGTGTCTGAGCACTTCCTGCAGCGCTGGCGGTTCTTACATCTTGCACGGGAATCCCCCTGCCCCTCGCCCACCACCAAAGCGGCTCCCAGTGCCTGGGCACGCGGGCACCGGAGACCAGGCCAGAAGCGCGCGCACCGTGCCCGTGGCCTGCAGACAGCCGCCCTGACAAGGTCCCTCCGGCAGCCTCCGCCGGCGGCCAGCACCACGCCAG
>CM021749.1:11154176-11197097 GCA_011075105.1 Heteronetta atricapilla
ACTGGGGCTCGCCGGGCCCGGCCGCGCCGCGCGGGGCCCACGGGGACCGGACCCAGCCCCGGGGCCGTTCCCCCGCGGCCGGGACCGGGCTCCGGGACCCCTCCGGGCCCCGCCGCGGCCCCGCTCCCGCCGCCGCTGTCCGCGGTGCTGACGGCGTCCGCCCGGCCGCGGCCCCGAGCACCCGGAGCCGCGGAGCCGGGGGACCTCGGAGCTCTGCCGAACACCGGCAGCGGCCGTGCCGCCCCCGGGCTGGGAATGGCGAGCGCGGGGCGGCCCGGCGGGGGGCCGGGGGCAGGAAGGCGCGGAGGAGCTCCCCGGGGCTGTGCTCACGGGGCCGCGCAGGGCCCGGCTGCTCGTGCGGCCGGTGACCGCTCCCGCCCGTCGTTGTGTGCTCGGAGCGGCCGGGGCTCCCCTGCGAGGACAGCTGAGCTCACGGTGCTTACAGCAGGGGGGCGAAGCGCGGCCTGTCCGTGTCACACGGCGGGGAAGGAGCAGGGACATGGCAGCGTCCTCCCCGTCAGCGGACGGTCTGCTGGTCGCAGGGCCCTCACTCCGAAATCCTCTGCGGGCAGGCAGTGCTCCGAGGCTGGGCCGTGCTGCCGCTGAACCCGCTGCCGTTCCGCACAGGTGAGCCCTCGGCGTGCCAGCAGCGCACAGCCAGCACCCAGCGTGCTGTAAGGCAGCCCGCAGCACGGGGGCTGGTGTCACTTTGTCATCCCACATCCCACCTCCTCCTTGGATGTCTCAGACCTCTGACCGAATGTCTGTGCCATACCCTGCGATCCGGGGTGTGCCGTAGGAAACAGTCCTGTTTTCTGCCATGGAAAATAGTCCTGTGTGCTGCCCGCAGGCAGAAAACGTGATAGCCCAGGTACAACACGGTGGGTTTGTGACATCCCCGTGCTGTAGCAGACAGAAGACTGGACCCTTACCTGATGCGAAGGGACGTGGCACAGCCTGGCTTGGTGCTAGCTGCTAGCAGAGGGAATCTGGGCTTGGAATTGGGACTCTTCTATGGAGAGTGAGCTTAATTCACACCAAGAGCAAAATCATCAATTCAGGAGAAAAGGCGACCGGGAAGGTCTGAAGGTCTGCACATGCAGACATTAATAGAAGCTTCTGGCTTCCATGAATTACTCAGACATCTCTGTTTAAGGCCTCCCAGCGGGTGCCAGTGAGAGCTTTGGTGCTTCCGAGCACTCCTCTGTTCACACTGACTGCTGTGGGCCTCCTCTAAATTTTTATTGTAAAAAAAAACTGAGTTATTCTGCAATGGCAGGTTGTTGTGGGGTGATGGATATTTGTGTGAATGAGGAGGGCAGACTTCCCTGCTCAGGGAGGTGCTGTCTCGCCGGGGTCATCTCGCACCCATTCGTAACCGCAGGTCAGTACTTGCCCCGGTGTCCTCGGTCCACCTCAGTGCGGTTTGCTCTGCGTGGCAGGGTTGCTTTGTGTATTTCACTGCGACTTCTCCTGGCTCCTGTGCTTGCGTTGCTAGTGCCGAGTTACAGACGGGGAGGCAGATTCTGCGCGCATCGTGTTGCACCAGATTTGTACGGCTTTCATCGATTTTCCACTGGATAAAACGCAAGCCTGCAAACGACCAAGGTCGGGCGCTCGGGGGCAGCCAGCTCGGTGCTGGGGGGGGGGGAGCGGGCAGCCGGGCTGCCCAGCGCCTCCCCGGCCACGCCGCGGGGATTTCTCCTCGCTCCGGGCCGCCCTCGGCGTCGCTGCCCGGGGCCGGGTGGCGCAGCCCCCGCTCGCGCCCCCACCGAGCCCCCGGCCCCGGCCCCGCGGCAGGGACGGACCCCGCGGGCGGCGGCAGCGCCGGGCCTGCACTGACCCCTAGCGGCCCCGGCCCCGGCAGCTCCCCGGCGGGCGGCAGCGGCTCGGCCCGGCGCCGTGGGAGAGCTTCGCCTCCCCCCCGAGGCGGAGCTGCCCTTGTCCCCAGCGCCGGTTACCTGCGGCCCCGTCGCAGTGCCGCCTGCGTGCGCCCTCGGGCCTGCTGCTGCTCTGAGCAACCCAGCAGGAGCTCCACAAAGGGGCGGAGGGCTGAAAGCCAGAGGGTTTCTATGCATTTAGAGCTAGCGTAACATTTCCACAGGGGCTTGGAAATATCTCACCTGCAGGGGTATTTGCTGGAGCTACGTAATGCGATTTGCTGTCTCCCAAGGAGCTCCTGCTCTGTACCGCTCGCTGAGGACGGGCACGGAGCTGAGCAGGGCTTCCTGGGGTGACCTCGGGCAGGGAAATAACAGGGCCGAATCCATCAGCCTCGCCTGGGTGTGCTGGCCCCAAGAGGAGGCCTGCCCGTGGCCAGCATGGTGCTGGCAGCACAAGGCAGCAAATGGGAGATGCCTGATTCATTAGTGTGTGGTTCCTGTGAGATTGTGCCATTTATTTATTTTTAAATCTAATCATTTCAGATTTTTTTTCCTAAAATAAAATTTGTTTTCATTCTGTAGATCTCCCAGGCCTGCAGAACCAGGTGTGCTGGACCAGGGCAGGCCGGTTCCCTGGCTCCAGAGCAGAAGGGAGAGCCTTGGCCTCTCCTGCACCCGTTCTGTTCCTGCATCGCCCCATCGCTGCTTCCCCGCCTGGCCCCTCCAGGGAGCGAGCGCTGGAGAGAAGCCGAGGGAGCACCAAGGGATCGGAGAAGGCTGCGGCCCTGCCCTGCTGGGGGCTGCGTAGGCCAAAGGGAGAGGGCTTGCTTGCTCCCGGGCTCATTAAAATCTGATGGTTTCAGTATAAACAATTGCCTTGTCATCATTTCAGCCAAAGCGTCCAGCTCAGGACAAAGTTATTGGCCCTGCCACAGATGCTGCTCCCTGCAGCCAGCAGGCTGCCAGCTGCCGAATGCTGTCCTGTCACTGCAGGTGGTGGACGCGGCCTGCTTGGGGGTGCTGCTGCTGGGCTCCCCCCGAGGGAGGGTCACTGCCCACATGCACAAGACCTCGGCTGAATCCTTGTGTGCGACCCTGAGGGAGCCACAGGCTGTGCAGCCACCAGTGCACCACACCGCTTTGGTGAGGGACAGCCGAGACACAGGTGTTGCTGTGTTCCAGGTGGGCTCAGCTCCTGCAGGAGTGGGACTCTGCAGTTGCCAATAAAAGGTACTTATTTGGGCTATTAATGTTACTTAATTTAAATGAAGCTGCTGGATCCTGGCAACACCTGGCAAATGATCACTTGCAAAATTTTGTTCTTACAAATCAGAAAAGTTAGGATTTAGGGCCAGAGCATCCCTTCTGTGAAACCACTCTTAGCGTGATTTGAATCTCCTTGAAATATCTGAAAATAGTTCCAATTTGTTTCCAAGCACCAGGGGCCATCCGTAACCACACACACCCCGCAGCTAGCAGGGACTTCAGAGAGCGCGTCAGGACCAGACACAGGGCAGGCTTTAGCCTTGATTCTATGGGAAGATAATTTTCACGTGACGTTCCCAGTCTGCACGCGTGCCGATTCTGTGGGTTATGTGTTGGTTTCCGAGGACGAACGAGGACAGGAACGGAGCCCCGTTCTCAGAGGGCTCGGGGCAGCCCCAGCCTGCCCCGGGGGGCCGCGAGGGGGGGCACAGCCGGGACCCCCGGGGCTTTGCAGCGCTCGGTGGGGACTCGCTGAGCACCGGGACGCTCCCGTTCCCTGGGGGCCACGGGTGGGTGCGCAGGGCAGGACCCGCGGCGGGACGCGTGCGCGCCCCCGCTGCCGGTACCGCGTGGTGCCCGCACGGCCCCGGGGCGGCCGGCGGGGAGCGGCCCTGCGGCTGCTTTACGTAACGGGGCCGCCCGCCGGGGCACCGGGCCGGGCGCGGGGAGCCGGGAGCGGCGCCAGGGGGAGCGCGCAGGGCCGGGCCGGGCCGCTCCGCACCGCTCCGCTCCGCACCGCTCCGCTCCGCACCGCTCCGCACCGCTCCGCACCGCACCGCCCAGCCCAGCCCAGCCCAGCCCCGGCGCTGCACCGCGCTGCCCGCAGCCGGGACCCGCAGCCGGGACCCGCACCGGGACCGCCCCGGGGCTCCGCTCCCCGCCCCGCCTCGCCGAGCCCCGCGAGGCGGCCCGGCAGCGGCATGGCCTCGGGCAAGGCGGGGGAGCGGCGGTGGGAGCTGGTGCGCTGGTGAGTGGGGGGCTGGGGGAGTCCCGGCGCTGGGGGCCGCGGGAGGTGTCCGGGGGTCCCCGCAGGGACGGGGCGGGGCGGGGGTCCCCGCGCACGGCGGGGGGGTCACTTTGCGCCGTGGTCCCAACTTGGGTGTGCGGGGCAGCTCCCGGTGCTGGGGCGGGCGGGGGCACGGCGGTGCTCCGCTGGGTGGGTGGGGGGCACCCAGCCCCTCCCGGCACGCCGAGGGGTCGCGGAGCAGCCCCGGGGGACACGGGCGGGGACGTGTCCCTGGGCAATGAAGGGGCGGCCCTGGGCTGCAGCTGCTGTGGGGGCGTTTGGCATTTGGGGTGCAGCGGAGGTAGAAGAGGGTCTGGGACCCAAAGAGGGTTGCTGTCCGGGGAAATGTCCCAGCCCGGCACGGGAGAGGTGGGGGACACCAGCAGCACCCTGGTCCCATGCACAGCGGGCTGTTGTGGCTGCCGCCAGGATGTCTCGGGACACACATGGGTGTTTGGGAAGCATCGCGGCTGCTGTTGTGGGGGTGAAGGGGTGCTGAGGCAGCTGTGGTGCGTGGGGACCCCCTCCTTCTGCTGGGGCTGGAGCGCTCGGAGCAGCTGGGACAGGCTGACATTGGAAACAAGCTTTCTCTGTATCTTTTTGTTTTTAATCGTGTAGTTTGTGACGTCCAAAGCGTGTGACTTTTGAGCAGGGCGCTGTAGCCATGCCAGGCTGTGAATGGAGTGGCTTCGGGTGACAATGCCCTGCTGGTGACGCAGGAGCTGGGAGCAGGCCCAGGGCTTGTCCCCACGTCCCAGCTGCGACTGGGAGCCCTGCGAGCCTGGGCAACAGCCAGAGTGGGAATCATTGCTGGGTTATTCTAAAGTGTTTTTTTTTCTTTTTTCTTTTTTTCTTTTTTCTTTCTCTCCTCCCCTTGGCAGTCCAGAACACCTTTTTTTGCACACTTAGACACAAGATGTTGTAATTGCTGCTTTGCTTGGCTGTTCTGCCATCCCTCTTTTTCTTCTCCTTCCTTCCCCCAGATCCCACTGGCTTGCCTGTCAGTGCTTTCTGCAGCACTATGACATGCAAGAGCTGTCAGGGAGCACTGGGACTGCACTGCCCTTGGTTCCTTACACCAAGAAACCTGGCAGGTCAGCTTGTCCTGGAGACTCACCAGGAGCCTCCCTGCCTTATTTCTGCTGGGGCTGCGCCCTCCTGATTGCCCTTCCCTCTCAGCTTCTGTTTGTCCCAATTAATGGGCACAGGAAGTGAAATTCCAAGTGTGTGTGTGTGTGTGTGTGTCTCCAACCAGTGCTACAGAGTTTTAAATAATTAATCACTCGCTGATGAAATTTCATATTCAGAGGCAGGCGTGTGAGGTGCAGCTGGCTGTGGGGAGGCAGGCAGCAAAGTTTCCCACTGAAAGATGGGAACAACTGCAGTTACAGACATCTTGCTCACGTAATGGAGAACCCACACCTCTTTAATCAAAATAATAACCATTGATTCATCGCTTGAATACTATTTAATAAGCTTCAACATCTGGCCTGACATTCAAAACAATGTTAGAAAGCCATTAGTCTGCTCTGGGAGCTGGTAACGGCGCTGGGGGCTCGGCGCGCCCGCGGGCAGGGCGGGGGGGACGCGTGGTGCTGGGGCTGCCGGCCGTGACCCCACACCGGGTGGTGCTGAGAGAGCTGAGACCACCTCGGCGCCCCAGGGCTTCCCAGCGAGATGTCCCGCACTGCTCTGGAGCTGTTTGCTCTCTGTTGTTCTGTGCGTGGCTGTTACGAGTGGCCCCCGGTTCCCTTGGGGCCACTGCTCCTGGTGGCAGCAGGGCCAGGAGCGAGGGCGGCCGGGGGGTCCCTGTCCCTGAAGGGGCTCAGAGGGAGAGCCCTGCCCGAGCCATGGCAGCGTGCCCGTGGGAACAGTGGCTGCTGGGCAGGGGGACCCCGCAGGGAGGTGGTCAAATGGGCAGTAATTTTGCTGCTTTCATTAAGGAACACAGTATTATTACTGTTATTGTCTCACTTGCGTCCTTAAACAGCGTTTCTGAGCCAGTTGCTCTCTGCGTCCTGCATCTCCCTCTCTCAGCCACCCCGCACTAATGAATATTTCAGTCTGTCTTGTTGTTATTTTTAGGTACGTGAGAGAGGGCCGGTTTCGGATCGAGGAGAGGACGCTGACGGCTTTCCAGTGGCTGTACTCGCCGCAGCAGCACCGCATCGTCAGCCGGGCGGACCTGGGCTCGCCCAGCAGGTAACGGGGGCGCGGGAAGCACGGGCACGGCCCCGGGGGGCTGGCCCCGGCCGCCCTCACCGCGAGCTCCCGCAGCGTGGCTGGAGGTCTCCTGGGTCTCAGCCTCTGTTCCGGGGCCCTGCAAGTGTCTGAGTGTGCTGGGGCCTGCTTCAAAACAAGGCTCTGGGAGCGGTGGTTGCAGGCAGGAACCGGGTGTGAGCACGCCTCTGGTTCAGAGCAGCGGGAAGGACAAACTGCTGCCTGCCTCCCCAGGCTCCCTCCTGCAAATCCCCTGCCTTTGGCTGGCACATCACCTTCTGAGGACCTGCTTTATGCTTATAACACACCTGGGTTTTACTGTACAAACAAACGGGGAGCCGGGGGCTCTGAACTGTAAGTGGTCCCTCTGAAAGGTATTGGTTCTGGTACCACAATTTCATTCAGTGCTTAAACTTTTTCCTTCAAAACTCATTGCAGATATGGCTTGGAGCCACGTTCTGGGGATGTGCCATGGCTTTTTCTGCCTCGGATGTGTATGCATTGCTGTCATTTTAGATCCGAGTGTTTGGTGATAAAATGTCATTAACATAAAAGCCTCGTGGGCCTCCAGACACGTATAGTGCAGCGCCTATTTTCCTGCTTGTTGAGAGCACTGGAAAACACACACACAAATCCAAACCACCTCCCTGGGTGGCTACGTGGCTGAAAGCTTTTCCCTCTGTATTGCAGCAGCAGTTCTGCCACGAGAGCCCTTAAGAGCCCTGAAGCACTTACCTGCCCAGAACAGCCGGGGGGAGCAGGGGGGCCGTGGGTGCCCCCGGGGCTCCTCTCCCACGGCCCCTCGCAGGGCTGGGCCCTTCCGTAGCAGGGCGCGGGGTGCAGGGGGTGCCTGGCTCTCAGCGCGAGCTGCTGCCGCCAGCTGGCTCCTGGGATGGTGATTCCTTTGCTTTGTGAAAAAAATCCAAATTACCGTGCTGGCTATTGATTTTTATCTGTTTTTTGCAAATTGCTGTCAAAGTTCGCATTAATCTCACCACTGAGGTGTGTGTATCACACGGAACTTAAATGCATGTAATGTGATTTATAATTCATGTTAGGTGCCACTGGAGATGATTCCACCGGCTCCGTTTCATTTTCCCAGTGGGCTTGGAACTCACCTGGAGAGCTCGGGAGGTGCAGGAGGGGCAGGTGCTGAGCTCTGCTCTCTGGGGACAGGACCCGAGGGGACGGCATTGAGCTGGGACAGGGGAGGGTCAGGCTGCTGTTGGGGGAGGTTCTGCACCCAGAGGTGGTGGGTCCGGGACAGACTCCCCCTGGCACCAGCCCTGGCACCAGCGTGACCCGGCTGTGGGGCTCGGGCTCGCTGTCACCTTCTCCTCTGCCACGTCTGTTGGAAGGCAAAGACACGCAGGAGGCGGCGGCTGCCACGGTGAGCAGGGTAACCACACACAGTGCGTCCAGCGCTCCTCCCTTAGAGCAGTGTTTTAGGCAGGTTCCCACCAGCGATATGCAGTTAATGAACAATTACACTTACAATTAAAATACCCGTCCCATTGGCATGAGCTCCCATGGTGGCTGAGGCAACGTATCGAAGTGTTTGTGCCAGACTGCCCCGCACCCGCACTCCTCCACGGCCACCCCGAGCCTGCTTCGGGGCAGTGCTTACGGTGTGGCCGCAGCGAGCCTGCTCTGGGACAAGAGCAAGGAGTCAGCTGCCTGCTGGGGATGTCTTTAGTGTGCTACTGATCAGAGCTGCCTCTGGCAGGATGAAACAGAAGTTCTGTTTGGGACTACGCAGTCAGCAGTGCGATGCAAAGCGCCCTGAAGGGGACGGGGGCTGTAACACGGCTGAAGCCTGATGGCACCGCCGTCCTCTTTGGTGGGCAGGAGCGAGATGCTCACCTCGGTGCACCACGCACTGCTGTGGGGGAGTCGCTCAGGGACTGGGTTAGTGCCCCGGGTGGCACGGCGGTGCCGGGGTGCTCAGCCGCATTGCAGCCTGTCACATTAGTTATCGTCACGTCAATTGGATCCGGTTCTTTATGTCGCGTTTGCTTCTTTTTCTGTTCATGGTGGTAGTGGCACAGCTGAACGACAGGATGGGTGATCCATTGGGAGGCTTAATGTAACAGGTGTTTCATTATTTTTATTATTTATACAAATTAATGGTCTCACTCGAGCAGCCCTTAAAGAAGGATGAGAGCATGCTGCCCGTTCCCTGCTGGCTTTTTCCTTGTCCTGGTACCACAGATGCTCTGCCGTGCGGGGCAGCAGCACAGCGCCCTGCAGGCAGTTCCTGTGGGACACTGCTGTAACAGCGCGCTGCGGGACGCCCACGCTGTGCTTTGATATCACGCTCTGGTGTCTTTTGCACTCATTTGGGCCGGGATGCTGGAAGTGTTCCTGCACCGGCTGCTGGGGAGCACCACGCCGGGCATGGGGCTCACAACGGGGAGCAGAGCTGGGTGGCAGAGGCCGCTGTGATTTTCACGAGCGGCGTGGTTCTCACTGACCTGGTGCCAGCAGGGGCCTCCCCCCACTTCACTGCTGCACCCCGCTGGGAACCGGCACATCTGGGGGCAGGGGACATGGACAGGACTGCTGCCTCAGTAGCTGAAATCACTTCCTTGGGATTTATTGCTGTTAAACAGACATCAGTGGTGCCAAAAACGGGACTTCCATTGGTTTCTCTCAATCTCTTCAGAACCCAGTGGTACCAAAGTGGCACAGCGTGTGATGATGGTCCAGGGGCATCCCATGGGTGGTGCTGGATAACAGGAATGTGGTGCTGTGGCAAGTGCCCTGTGAAGCAGGAAGGGTGGCCCTAAACCTGTCCCCATTGGCTGGAATAGGAATTCTGCCTTCCAGTTCAGTGGATCCAGATTTTAGCCCTAGAAACTCTTGCCTGGTCCCAGCCTGCGTCTGTCTTCAATTCAGCCATAACAGATGAAAGGGCTCACACGTAAAGGCTGGGGTCTGTTTTGCAATTGACTCCAAAGATTTTTTTCTCCATTTTTTTTTTTTTTCCTCTCCAAATGCCTCCCCTGCCTCCCCCCCGACAGCCCTTTTGCCCTGAAAGCCCCAGGGAGGTTTGATACGATCCCCAGCTTTCGCTGGTGGCCGTCACCCCGGTGAGCGCCAGCTGCAAACCCTGCCGAGAGCCCCGCTGCCTCCGGACCCGTCCTCCCCTTGGGCAGGGACGCGGCCCCAGCCCCGAGCTCGCTGCTGCGGGGGCGAGGCGGGCGGCAGCGGGGGGCTGCGGGCGCGCAGCCGTGCCCCGCACCGCTCTGCGCAGCCCCTCCTGGTCGTGGTGGCGGCCGAGCCCCGCCGCGAGGTGAGCGGAGCCGGGCGCGGTGCTCGGGAACGGCGCGGCGAGAGCTGCAGCTGCGCCTCGGGGCTGCCGTGGGGTGGAGAAATTCCCCGTCCCTGCGTTTATCCGGCGCTGATGCTTGCCGTGTTAATCTTGCACAGGGAGACCAGCCAGAAAATCAAGGTAAGATGCTTCTGAATCTCTCTGAATCTGGACTGTCATCACGATGTACAGCAATATTTAAATAGCATGTGGGGACTAGAATATAGGCAGGCATGGTGAGCCTTTAGCAGAAGATATTTAAATCTGTATTTGTCTGTTTTTACCCTGGATGGGCTTGCCTGGATGTAAATGTGAGGCACAGCTGGGAGATCTATTGTTGAAATGCCTTACAGTTCTTGGTTTCTGTTTGCATTTAAATATGTAAGGACTACTTCAGGCATGCAGACTTTCTGTGTCAGGCATGGGGATGGGGAATATCCTGCTCGTCAGGAACGTGTGAGCTGTGTGCCCGTGTGTGGCAGCGTCTCGGCGGGGTGACTGCCAGTGCTTTTGTTAAATACTGAAAATTCAAAGGAGGCAACTCCAGAGAGCTTTTCAGTGCTCTGCTTGTATCTGTCTCCGGGGGATGGCGATGGCTGGTGTTTGCCCCACTGCTGGTGGGGCTGGGGGGAAGGTTGCACTCCTGCCTTCAGCAGGGCACCTCATTTGCCAAGGAGCCCACGATATTCTGTACATTTGACAGAAATAGGACACGGGAGGAGATTGTTCTCATCGCGTCCCTTTGCTAGCCTAGGGCACCCTTTGCTGGGGTAACCCTCCTCCCCTCTGCTTTTGAGCAAGATCTCTTGCTTATCTCCGCCAGACAAGAAAGCTCCATGTCTGCTCAGCAGGCAGGGGCAGAGCACCGCGTTTCTCACTGCGTTTCTCTTTATCCTGCTCATCTCTGCAGGCAGAGCGCGAGTGGCAGCCCAGGGTGGGAGCTGACAGCGGGGCTGATAAGGGCTGCGCGAGCCTGTCGTTTGCATCCCTGGTGTACGCAGGACATGAGATGAATCCTGCTGGCTGCTGTCTTATTTCCTCATCTTTTGCGTGCTCCAGCCTCTGCTGTTTTATTTAAGATTGCTTGTTGCTTTAGCAGCACAAGGGACATAATATCTGTCCACACGGAGTGATGTATTGAGGGTTGGAAACGAGCCACTGAGTCTAAATTCAGATGCAACAAGAAGTGTGATTCCAGACGGCAGGCTCACTCTCGGCGTGCACCAGCTTTAACAAGTATTTCTTTCTCCCCTTGCAGCTGATTCTTCCCAAAGGGCGGTTCATGATGCCCATAGCAGCAAAGCTGCTCCCCTCTGCTGATATCTGTTTTATCATCCTTCCTTCCTTCCTCCTTCACCGCTAAGCCTGTCTGTGTGGTAGCAGGGTCCTGGGGGCTGCTCAGAGTCCATCTGCTTCTGCTGCCTCTCTTCTACCTGGCGTCGGGCTGCTCTGTTTGTCATTAGTGGCTGCTGTGGAAACAGGAACAGGACTTCAACAGCAACACTACCAGGAGGAATTTTTTCCAGGAGCTAAAAACAGCTCCTTCTCCCAGGCCTCTCCGCAGTTTCATGGGGGTAGATGAATCCCTGCTCAGACTTCACATCTGCCTCCAAGTTGGATGCCAAGCCAGAAAGAGCTGTTTCTTGGTTCTGATTTGAATCTAGCCCAGATATTGCAAAACGCACCCATAATGGTGGAAAAATACAGGTGATGTTGGCAAGATCTAGCAAGGTTTTGACAAGCTTGTGTCCAAATCTGGAGTGTGTTGTTTGCAGTATTTAGATGGAGCCCTGCACAAGTTTGGCCTTGAATCTGGGTGCTGATTGCTGCCTACGGCTGACCCGGTGCCAGCACGTCTTGGCTCCAGGCTCCTTAACCATCTGCTCCGGGGGCTCGGGGAGGGGGCAGGCGTGGGGCTGCTGCGAGGGCACCCACGGACTCCTCGCTCCCGTGGCAGCGCCCCGTGGGACGGCTTCACAAGGGTGCTGAGCATCGCTGCGGGCTGTTCCCTTAGTTCTGTCAGCAGGGAGCTGTTCCAGGGGTTCTTTGTATTAAAGCTCATAAACCTCCTCGTTCCTAGCCGAAACACGCTCGGGTCTATCTAGGCCTGTGCTTTCCTCCCACCCCGCATTTTGCCAGTCCTGGATTTCAGTGTAAGCAGTTCTTTTTCTGTCGTGCCACAGTTTCTTCACAGACTGGTGGCGTCGCCCTGCCAGCCGGCTGTGTCAGCTGGGCCGGACGCTCCTGCCTTCCCTTGGCCGCCTCTCGCGCAGCCCCTCTGGGTGGCAGGGTGGCGGGCTCCTCCCCGTGCTATGGGCACCAGGACAATTTGGGGGAGCACAGCAGGAGCTGGGGTCTGCCAGGTTTTGCCCTAACACGTCCTCCCTCAGCGAGGCCACGGTCGCTGGGCGAGCAGATGAGCTCTGCTCCTCGTGGCACCAGGGCCACGGCACAGCCGCATGGCAGGCGTTGGGGTGGCTGCGGGGGTGGCACCGGGCACGGGGCTGCACGGCGGGGATGCGGTGCCTGCGGTGCCTGCCCGGCCCTGCCCTGCCCTGCACGGGGACCCGCGGGTGCCAGCAGCAGCCTGCACGTGGGCTTCCCTCGCACGATGCTGGTGTGTGTGTGGGCACAGAAAGCTTCGTGCTGGGTGCCCTGGGGAGGCGCTGCCCCCGGGTGCAGGGGGCTGCTGCTTGTCTGAGGCTGAAATGGGCAGGGGCTGCTGCAGCTGGGGGTAGGGACAGACAGGCAGCACGTCCATGTGCTTGAACCGGTTCTTCCTAAAGAGAGAGTTTCTGTGGGGAATTTCACCTCCTCGCTAGCAAGATGGAGATTTGAAATGCATGAGCCTGAGAAAACCAGCTGCTCTGTGCGCCAAGAGGTTCAAGTTCGTAGTGGGCCAGGAATAATTACTGAGAGACCGAAGGTCTGTGCGATGGCCTGGGTCTCAGCCGATCACAGTGCTGTGAGCAGCGCCCGTCTGCAGTGAAGAGCTGGGCAGGGCGATGCTGGGACACACCAGCTGCTGCTGTGTGCAGTGGTGGCTGCTTGGAGGAGCACTTCAAAGCCACTTTGGTAGAATTGACAACAGGCAATCGCATCGCTTGGGGTGCAGGGACGAGCCTCTGAGCTGTCAGCTGCAGTGAATGGCCTCAAAACCGTGGAAGCTGTGCTGGAGCATGGGCTGTGCTGAGTTGTGTGGGGCCTCAGTGCCTGCAGGGACCCGTGGGCCTCACCCTGCACTCCATCTGCTGTCCACATGGGAATGATGCAGGTGGAAAACCAGTTCCCGAACCCAGCCCTTGATACCTCCATCCCTGACGCTGGTGCCCTGTGCCACGCCGCTCGCACGCCCACGCGGCCCCAGCTGCACGGCCGGGGGCTGCCCGCACGGCCTCCCTCTGCCCCTCCGGGCACTTGCAGTGGGTGTTTTCTCCCTGTTGTCTATTCCTTAGGCTGGGGGTACTGAAACAGAGCGGCCTTTTAAGCGTGCGAGAAGGGCAGCCGCTAATTTACATGCTGAACTTCCTCTTTGTTTTCTGGCCAGTTGAGCATTTTGCTGGGAATCAGCTCTCCATTTCTGCGTGCGTGCGTGTGCAATTGTTGCTCCGTTTTGCAGGCTGGTCCTCCCAGTTAAACCCCAGATGTAATGAGCCTTCTCTAATGAGTTTAACAAACGGGTTTTAGATAAACAGGCTGCGCGGCTCCGTCCCTCCCCGGTCGCTGCCTGCTGTTCCTGGTGAGCACAGCGTCAGCTCCGCCTGACCGCCGCAGCGAGCGGCCCTGTGCTGCCGCAGCTCCCGTGCACCCCGGGGGGCTCGGTGCCTGGCTGCCCCGGGGGGCTCGGTGCCTGGCTGCCCCGGGGGGCTCGGTGCCTGGCTGCCCTCTGCCTGGTAGCAGAGGTCGCCTCGGGGGGATGAGCAGCGCTCCCCCCCTGCTTGCCGTTGGTTTCAGCAGCAGTGAGAGCGCCGTGGCAGCTGGTTGATGGTGCAGACCTGTGGGCTATTGAGCAGGAAATAGCCACCTTGGAAAGCAAGGTTTAAAACCCTGGCTTGTGGGAAGCTGCTGGTCTCGGCTTTGAGTTCCCCTCTTCATTTTACTTTACCACAAAGGAGAGAAAACGCTGTTAAATATACTCCATGTACTGAGGCAGAATTAATTCGGACTCTGTTTTCCTTTGCTGTGTATGTCGAGGCTGATGATATGCACAGCGTGTTCTTCCTGCCAGGACAAAATCTAATATTTCTGGGTGCCCACAACCTTCCTTAGAATCATAATGGAAAGATGAATACCCTCAGTGCACCGCATACAATATTAAAACACTAATGATGCAATCAGTCTCTCTTAGCCCGAACAACAAAGGAAAGAATTATGCTGCCCTTCCTGGGCAGAACTCATCTCTGGCTGCGTGGGCTGTTTGCTGCCGAGACGATGCCTGCAGGGACATGGTGCCAGCCCTGCCCTGCCCGCGCCGGGTGCTCGTCCCTCGCCTGGGTAGCGCTGTCTGTGCTGAGGAGCCGTACGAGCACCCCGTGCCTGCTCCTGAGCATCTCACCAGCGGTTGCAGTTCCTATTTTTCTGTTTTTTGTATCTAAAATCTGATCTGCCCCTAGCCTGCAGCAGCCGCTAGATCACCTCTCTGTGGGCCTGGAGCGGCTGGTGGGGTTTGTGCCCCACGCTGCAAAGCGCCCTGCAGGCTGCAGCCCCGCCGCGAGCAGTGCTCAGCCACGCTGGAACCAGGCGGCCTGGCTGCTGCACCCCCGTGCTGCTGTCCCCAGGCCCTCGGACCCAGGCTGTCCATCCTGATGACGGTTTTTTGGCTGGTGCTGCTCTGAGCTGCCCCCTCCACGCGGCTCAGCCTTGACAGCGCAGCTGCTGCACATCACCCGCAGCTCCATGGCCCCGGGAGGGCTGCCTGCTACGGCCATAGGCTCCAGCACGCGCTGGCAGCGGACTGCCTCTTGTAAACAGCACCACAACCCCGCAGTTTGTGCTCATAAAGCTTTAATGCCACGCTCTTGTCAGCATGCTGTTATTACCGCAGCCTCTTCACCCTCCCCTGTCTTGCTCCTTTGTTGTGCACGCTTGGTGTGCGCGACGGAGCCACGCAGAGCTCGGGCACCTCCTGCCTGCGAGGCCCCCGCGGCTCCGAGCAGATGGCAGCGGCTCCAGGGGGCAGGACGGGGAGCGTGCCAGGTAGCTGCGATGCCTGGTGCGCCAGGAGAGCTTGGCTTTATTCGTGTGCTTGTTAACAACTTGATTCACTGCTGCCAGCTGCACGGCACCTCCCTTGTCCTCTCCAAAGGCAGGGGGCAGGGACGCGGCGCTCACGGCCTCAAGCGGAGCGGAGCGGATCTGGGCCTCGGTGGTGAGTCAGGCGCGATGTGCTCTCCTGGTTTTGTCAGAGACCCCTTGGGAAATTTTAATTTTGTCTCATGCAGATGGTACCAAGGAGGCATCTTCCCCCAGGCTTTTGTTTCCTAGATTTGGCTGATCAATTATGATTTGGCTGCATCTGCTCTGAAAGGAGGAGTTTTCTTTTTTTTTTTTTTCCTCTGGTTTTTGAGCCCAACTGTGTAAAATACCTCCGAGGGAAGAGGCAAAGCAAGAGAGTGAGTGTCACTGCAGACAAACTGCTCTGGCCGTGCTCCAGCAGGCGACACGGCGCTGGCAGGTGCCTCGTGGCCTCCTGCCTGGGGCAGGCGCTGCTGCGGTCCCGCTCCGTGGCTCCGTGAGCGGGCGCCGTGCCGTGGGGACGCAGGATGCTCGCGGCTCCGATGGGAGGTGGCTGGAACAGGGCGGCTTGTTGGGATGATGCTGAGCTCTGCTTGGCCCAAATGCCCATTTCCGTGTATCTGCCGGAGTTGGTTTCACTGCTGAATGTAGAGGTCTCTAAACTAATATTCCAAAAAATTGACGTGTGTCTGCTGCACCTCCCTGGGCTGCCCGACGCTCGCTGCGCCGCTTCCCTGCAGCCCTCGCTGTTTACGCGATGCCTCCTACGGCTCTGAGCCAGCGAGTTCACACAGGGACTGAAGTGGCAGGACGAGATGCACTAATTGGTGCTTACAGCACTGCAAGAGCATGCTTTTAAATGAAGAGCTGCCTGCTTTCCCTTGCTTTCCAAGCTGTTTGTGGTGTGACGTGGCTGTAGGTTGATGCTTCCTATCGCTGCTGTCGCTACCTGCCGCTGCACCGGTATTTGCAGGGCGTGCTGGAGCTGCTGCAGCTGTGTTGTGATGCACTGCAGAGCTCAGCCATGCGGGAAGCTCCCTGCTGTTATATTCAGGCGTGGAAACTGTGAGCAGCTCAGGAGAGCTGTGCCGAAATCCACTGGTGTATGTGTAAGCGATGTGACCTAGGGGAAGCTGAAGGGAGCAGATAACGTTGTGCTGCTGCGCTTGCAAAGCTTTAACGTGGAGTATGAGGCTGGAAGCGAATGTGCTCCCCACAAATGTGTTCTCCAAATGCTTCATGGTACCTAAATTGCAGCATTCAAGCAAGCAGCATATTTTGGATTTTTTCTTTTATTTTTGTAAACGTCTTTAAGAGCTCTAAAATGCAAAGGATTTCCATCATATTTCATCCCTTTCAGGAGAGATTGATGTGGGCAGGAAAGTGGGAGTTGGAATGGCTGGATTTCAATCCCAGCTTTTTCCCTGGATGTTATTTCTCTCTCCAGCCCTCTCGTTCCCCCCTCCTTTCACACATCAGACAGAATCCAAATGCCTCTCGATGTAACGCTCTCGGGTGCTCGGAGGAGAGCCTGGCTGCCGGCAGTCCCAGGCCGAGGGGCTGCTCCCTGTGAGTGTCGGGGGCGTGCTGCCTCACTGCAGTGCAGGACGGGGGCTCATGTCAACGAGCCTTTGTGCTGAGGATGGGGAGCAGGCTGACAGGGGCTCGCCGCAGGGGCTGTGGGTGCCCAGGGGCCGTGGCACTGCCCCCCGTCTCGCCTCCAGCATGGGCTGTGCTGCGCCCACCATGCCCGAGTGCTGTCGCAGGACAGCCGCTTGTTTTCTTGGGACTTTGTAATTTATGGAAGCTCCGACCCAGCTAGAGGTCAGCATTTGCATTTAAATGGCTTTTCCGAAGCCTGGTTGTTCAAGGACTGTGTGTGTTTGGTAGTGGTGAGGCTGCAGATGCACGCTGCGGTTGTACCGGAGCTGGTGAGCAGCCCACGGAGAGAGAACCCAGGTGGCAGCTGCCTGGAGGCCAGGTGGGATGGGGTGGGACAGCCCCCACGGGCGGTGCTGCCGTCTTGGGCTGGGCGGTGGGAGCTGGAGCAGAATCTGCCAGGGAGCTCTTGTCTGCAAGAGGAGAGGAGAGGCAGAGGGGTTTTCGGTTCCTTCAGTGCTTTTGGTGGGATTTCCCATGAGCTGCACGGGTGGGTCAGGGTGCCCTAGTGAGACAGCCCTGCAGCTCCAGGGGCAGCAGGTGCGAAAGCCGCCTGTGGTCGGGAGGCGTTGGCTGCTGCTGGTGAGCGGGACGCCCTGCACCGGGGCCCGCCGGGTGACGCTGTGCAGCTCCTGCCGTGAGGAGAAATACGATATTTGCAGCGTAAGGTTGTGAAAAGCCTCAGGCCAAAACCAAAAACAACAACAACAAAAAAAAAGGAAATGACTTTCTCTGGTGTGTGTGTGCATGCGCCTCCGTGCGAGGCGGCTGACCTGGAGGCGTTGGGGTCCCCCGCCCTGGCGCAGCAAGCGCTGCCGGGAAGCGCCGCGGTGGCCGTGCCGTGCGGGCGTGCTGCCGGCCCTGCTGCGTCCCCCTGCCCGCAGCGCCGAGCAGCCACCATGTTCCACAGAAAGCGCAGCGTCTCCTTCGGCGGCTATGGCTGGTGGGTGGCTTTCGCTTCAGCACCCTGCTCGCTCGCGGCTTTTCTTCCCTCTTTGGCTTCTCCGGGGCCGTTCGGGTGAGGAAGCACCATGGGGCCCTGCCGGCACAGCCATGCTCGCTGTGTGGGGCTGAGCACACCGCGTGAACGCCGGGCAGGACACGCTTCTGGTGCTCTCCCCAGTGTGGCACCCATGGGAGCGTGCTGCGGTGCCCAGGGGAGCACCCATGGGGCTCGTGGTGGGTGAGCACCGGTGGGCACGGCACACACAAGGGCACCGGGGGCTCTTCCTCTCCTCCTGCCTTGCTGCACGGGACGTGTTGCCCGCCCTGCCCTGCCCAGGCAGCGGTGCTTGCAGCCACCTCCGGCCCCTTGCAGCCCATGGAGCGCTCTCACACGGCGTGTGGAAGGTGCCAGGGCTGTCGGTGCCTCCCTGCACTTTCTGTCCTTGCAGAGCACCGCGGCACCCTGAGCTCAGCGGGGCTGTTTGGTTTTTGTGTCCCTTTTTCTCAGAGATGTGTTGATCTACAGGGAAAGATTTTAAGAAAATGGCTCTGTTCTTCCTCTGCCCTTCCTTCACTTTCCCTAAGATACTTTATGCCTGCCCCAAGTTTGTGCTGCGTGGTTAGGAACTGAAGGATGCACTAACGTGGAGGTTGTTCAGCTGTTTGCACTCGGCAGGACGTTCCTGTGCCCGGCGGCTCTGCGGGCTGCGTTTGGCGGCTGCCTGCTGCCGCTGGCTCTGGGGCTGGGCAGCCCGATAGGCTCCGGTGGTTTTGGGAGGAGCGCTGGTGCCGGTGGCTTTTGAGCTGAGCTGCTCGAAACGTTCTGGGGGAAATGCTGAGTAACTGAGATGGATGTGGGACGGCAGCAAGGCTGTCAAGTGTCGGCAAAGTCTTCTGGCGATGCGTGTGCCTTACTGAAGTCAAGCATTTTGCTCGTTTTTTTTCCTTGATATAAAGATTGGCAGAAAGCACTCCAATTAACTTGTTTGTAAACCTGTTTTGTGAAACTTGGGCTCGTTTTGTGGTGCAAAGAAATGGCAGCTTCTGGGACGCCTGGCCCCCCGCCTTTTGGAGGGCTGGCTCTGGGGCCCTGACCACGCTGGGCTCATCCCTCGAGCTGCTGTTTGCTGGCCACTTCCCAGCTGCGACCAAGTGGCACAAGCGCAGACTGGAGCCCTTGGCTTCACCTTTGCAGGGTGTTTGGGGTAATCCAGGCTTCGCTTATTTGTTCTCCTTCTCTGCTTTGGCAGTTGCAGGGAAGAGATAACAGCTAACCAGAGAGTAACAGGAAAAGTGTCATCTGCTGGCTGTTACACGGCTGTGCTGCCGCTGGAGTGCTGAGTGCTGGCTGGTGGGGGAAGCAGGGTGCTGACTTTTTTTTAAAAAAAATATCAGGATCAGGTTCTGCATAGTGAGAAATTAAGGCAATGGGTATGGGAGAAGCCGTATTCCCCATGTGCTGCTGGGAAGGTCCCAGGTGAGGTGGGCAAACAAATTCCCAGGGCTCCCCTCAGGAAGATGCCCCTCGCAGTTGTGCCCGTGCCGTGCCTGGAGCTGGGCAGCTGGGGCTCGGCTGGCTCGGAGCACAGGCAATGCTGCTGTCTGCAGCGTGTGCAGGGCCCGCGGCCGCGGCAGGGGGCTGCTGTGTGCCTGTGCCAGCCTCTCCTTGCAGCGTCCCCCAGCTCTGCGCCATCCCGCAGCCCCTCTGGAGGTTTACTGGCGAGGCAGCAGCCTGCCGCAGCCGTGTACCTGCATCTCTTCATCTTCTCACAGTCGTTTCGGGTTTGCGGCCGACACGCCCTTCCTGTGGAAACCTGGGGAATAAGCACGAGAGGTGGCCGGGCACACCCAGGCACCTCTCTCTATGGGCTGTAGCTGCTATTTCCAGCCCCGAGCTGTGTGTGAGCTGTTGTTATTTTTCTCTCTGACGGCTGCATCCGTTCCCACGGGGCCTCTGGAGCAGCGTGCCCATCCCCGCAGCGCGGACGTGGCTTTGGGCATCCAGGGCTGCGGTGCCGCGGGCGGTGTCGCCCTGGCAGGTGCCGGGCCTCTGGCTGGGGCTGCTGCTGGGGAGCGCAGAGCCTCGGGGGGCTGCAGCAGGGCTCTGCGCACAGCCAGGGCACGGCCCCAGCCCCTCTGCGGGGAGGCCGAGCTGTGTCGGCTGCTCCGTCCTCCCGGGCACCGCTCCTGGGTCCGGGGGGGCAGAGGCGCCCCCAGTTCCGTGCTGTGGGGAGCAGAGCCGGGGGCGTGCGCTGTTTCACATTGCCCCACCTCGGGAGGGGAGCGCCGCGAAGGGCCTGACCACGCTGCTCGCTCAGTTTAGTCATCTCGCAACTGCGGTTTCCCCAGCTGAGGGTTTTCTTTCTTGTGTTCTTTCTACTTCTTCTTCTTTTTTTTTTTTTTTTTTTTTTTTTCCTTCTCTCTCCATGAGGCAAAATAACAGCAACTGATTTTTCTTCTCATGCTTCCTTCCTGAGGGAACCCAAACCGCTGGGCACAGCAGGAGCCGTCCCCGCTCCCCCCGTCCCCCAGCTCGCTGGCCCCGTTACAGAGCTCAGCAGCAGATATCTCACAGCAGCGTGCTCAGTGTTCAGCCCGACTTAATGTTCAACAGGGTCCGTAGGCAGGCTGGTTAAATATTAAGCACTAGTAGCAGCTGACCTGGGTCCGTGTGTACGAGCAGCAACGTGCCCACTCTGTGGAAGCTGTGAGCACGGGCAGACATCCGTGGGGGGCCTACAGGGATGGAAGGGGCGACAGCTTCAGTCTGTGCTGCGGGCCGGGAGCCTCCCGCTGACCCGTGTGCCTCCGGGCTCACCCGGTGCTCCTCAGCCTCAGGGGAGCCCCTGCAGGCTTGGGGCTCTGCCCCTGCAGCCGACGGAGCAGGGCAGGGGCCAGGAGGCGCGGGGAGCGCGGGGGCTTTGCCCTCGGGCAGCAGGGACGTGCCACGCGGGACCCCCGGTGCCGGCACAGTGCAGCCTGTGGCAGGGTGCGGGGGACCTGGCCCCACCGTGCCACCCGCCCAGCCCGGGAGCAGGGGGAGGTACGGCTGCTGGTGGAGGGGAAAATGCGTTTCTGTGGCCTTGCAGCATCGTCTGTGATCGCAAGGCAGAAACCAGCAGTGGTTGGTTTGGTTTGGTTTGTGTTCTTTTGGTGCAGCGTGTAGCAGACAACACAGAACTTGCACTTACTGCCAAAAGACGTAATTTTGCATTTTGAGACATTACTATGATTTGCATTAATTAATATTAGTACGGTTTTAAACCATGATAATTCTGTGGAGACAGGCGCTTATTTCCAGTGCTAAACGCAGAAGCGATGTGGCTCGGGATCCCAGCCCTGCGGCAGCCGGCCGGGCTGCCCTGTGCCGCTCCAGGGCTCGGGGCGGCTGCGGGCAGCTGGGCTGGGCGAGGTGGAGGGGGCAGCGCGGCGGGGACAGGGACAGGGCAGCGCCGACGCAGCGGGGCAGCCCAGCCAGCTCCACAGGCCGTGTGCCTTGCTGCACCTGGAGTCCTCACTCGTGGGACCGCGCTTCTTGTCAGGCTGCAGGGCTGAGCCGCGGGGTCTGCAGCGATGTTCTGGTGCTCCTGTGTTGTCTCAGGTCTGTCGTCATTAAGCCCGTGCTTCCTGGGAGGCGTGGGATCAGGGCCACGGGGAGAGCTTGGATGTGGATAAATGAATTTGGGAGTGCAATGGGAGAGCCAGACCTTGAGCAGAGCTAAGGGGGAAATACAGGAACAAGCTGCCGGGGAGGCAAGGGGACGGGCTTCGTTCCTTGGGTCCTCAGGTGAACGTGGGCACCTGAGGATGGGTCCCAAGGACAGCCTGTGTCTCTGTTCCATCACCAGTAACATGCTGCTCTACTCTCTCCCCAGGATCGACAAGACGATGCTCGCCAGCCTGAAGATGAAGTGAGTACCACACTTTTCTCTTACCAAGCCACTCTCCTGTGAAACACATGGTGGCCAGCGATGGCTTAGAGCAGAGGGAGGATGTCCTTAAAACCCTGTCCTTAAAAACCAAGCGGCCAGCCAAACCCACCCCATACGCAGGGCAGGTTGGGGTGGCTGTGCCACAGCCAGGATCGGGGTGCCAGCCCCGCGCTGTGCCTGTCCCCGTGGCACCGGGCAGGGCGGTGTGTCTGTCCCCTCCGTCTGCCTGCTCGTGGAGCTGCTTCTGTGCGCGTCACACAGCCCCTGCTCCTTGAAGTCTGAGCTGATGCATACAGCGAGTGGTTATGGCGAACAGGATGACGTGAACGCTGTATTTGTAGCGGGTTTAAGGCACGCATGGTGGAATTCACAGGACGTTGGACTTGGAGGGATGGGAATGGGAGCTGGCAGGGCAGCCTGCTGGCTGTAACGTCAGCAAGGTCTGGGTTCGCTCTGGTTGGGATTTGGATCTTGCAGTCCTGGGAGGGGGCAGCTCCCGGTCAGATATAAGGTGTGTGGTGCCCCTTACCCTGCTGTCCCCGTGGGCTGCTGGGGGAGCGCCGGCTGTCCCTGCAGGGGGCTGCTGCCCGTCCCCTCGGCTGGTGTGGGGGCACTGGGCAACGTGGCTGCGAAAGCTGTGCTTGTTCCAGAAAATAAGCTTGAACATGGAATTTGTTCGGAGCAAGGGGCCTGGGCCAGCTCCACCCAGACAGCCCCCGAGCATCCCAGTGACTTGTTGCTTTGTCAGGGAATCGTCTTCTATCAGTGCAGCCGTGGCTCTCCTGGAGCTTTCGGCATTAAAGGAACAACCTCCTCCCGCGGCACCAGGGATGCCTCTCACGCCGTGCCCTGCCCGTGCTGTGCCTCCCTCCTGCTTCCCGAGCCAGGGATTTTCCATTGCAAGCACTCCTGTGGCTCCCAGCACTGTTAACGCTACTGTGTGCTAATATAGAAATATTCTGGCCAAGCCTCCCTTGAGTTCAAGGTAATACGTGTGGGTAACTGCTCATGCAGTTTCCCTTTATAATCATTACTTGTGCAAATTATTCATTAATGGAAAAGTATACAGAAGGCCTTCGGGGAACCTGCTGCTTGAATAAGCCTGTAAAATGCCCTTTGTAAATAGCACAACAGAAATGCTGTTACTAAGCTCATTGCTCAGGTTTCCACTGAACTAATGAGAAGTTTAAATCGAGTTTACAGCTTTCAGGAGCATGGGGGGGGGGCATCTTGGTGAGTTTACTTTTTCCCGTGGTGCTGGGAAGGATTTAGCTGTGCCACGCACACTGCTGCCATGGTTTTTTATTTTTATTTTTTTTCAAGGCCTGTGCAGCATTTCTGCTGCAGAAATATATTTAAACTTCTTTCCAAATGTGCAATTACTGCCCATGCATGGCTGCCTGCTCAGACTGTGGTGCCAGTGCCCATGGTGTGCACCGCAGCTCCTGCCTGCACCGGGTGCTGGGGTCCATCCCTGGGAGCGGTGCTGAGGTGTGGGGTGCTGGGGGGCACCCGTGGCTCTGGGGGGCTGCAGTGGGGGGGCTGCAGGGCTGGGGCTGTGCCTGGACAGCTCGCCGTGAGCTCGGTGATGCTCAGCCCCGGCTGCTCCCCGCTGGCATTGTTCCTGCCTGAGGACAGCAGGTATCTGGGGCAGCTGCTGATGCTGTGGTGTGTTTTTTTTTTTTCCCTACATAATGCATTTTTGGCGATAGCAAAAGATCTTTGCTGCTGAAAATGTGTCACCTGCCCCCAAATGTGGGTATGACGTAACACAAGGCTGTGCGGGCTCGAGCACTGGCTTTGTTTTCCACGCTCGGCAATGCGACATCTGCCCGGTGTCCCCTCTCCCGGTGCCTTCAGTTACGGCCGGGGTCACATCAGCTCCTGCCGTCGGCTGGGAGAGGGCCTGGGAGCTGTGCTTCTCTCCTCCCCCAGGGGCGCGGGGAGATGAATTTCTCACGGGGAAATTGAATTTTGCATGTCTGCAAAGCCTCTCGGAGCACGATAGAGGAATTAAAACGCTTACTTCAAAGGCAGGGCTGAGAGATGATTTTAAACGCTCAGGAAATGCTGCCAGAGCCTGGCTGGGCTGCAGCTCCTGGGCAGCTGGGGGTGCCTGCGGCTGCAGGGGGAGCCTCAGCGCGGCTCGGGCTGGCCTCCTGCAAGGGTGAGTTTGCAGCAGGGAGCCGTGCCCTGGGCTGCTGTTTTCCCTTCTGGTCCCGGTGCTGTCACTTACACAAAACCAGTGACCGCTCCAAGCGATAAGCCTTTCCGTGGAGCAGGAGCTCCTTTCCCCCATGCCCGGTCCCCGTTGCGAGCGGGGCCGCCAGCTGCCCGGCCTCGCCTGCCAGCGAGCCGTTTGCTCAGCTGAGCGTCCCCTGGAGTTGTTCCATCCCCGGCATTTGCAGCTGATGCTTTCCACAACCTCTTAACGCTTCTGCTTTGTGGACAGATTGCATCATTAAATGTTTCTGTAATTGGGGCCCAGCCAGAGCCACATTAGATATTTGTAAAAGCCCTTAAAATAAAATAAAAAAAAGTAGTTTTGGTTTTCTAACGCCCTCTTCTTATTACTTCAGCCTTCTGGCTAGGATACCAGGCGTAGGCAATTTTCTCTGCTCTATAACTTGTTAACAAAAAGACAAGCTGCTTCCCACAAGCCAAGGAGCACTTCAAGAAGCCTCTTGCGTGCTGCAGACATCAATATTGACTCGTGGAAGGCTGGCGGAGGCGGAACAGCGAGTGGCTGCTGAGGGTGGCCCGGAGCCTTTGGCTGCAGAGGGGACCCTGCTGCATTGGGGCGCTGCAGGGTCCCCACCGTGGCCGCCTCACTGCTGGCTCCCAGGCAGCCTTCCTGGGGCAGCGAGCCCACCGAGCCCCCCTGGGGAGCACCAGGGCGGCTGCGTGTCCCTGCGTCCCCACAGCGCTGGCACCTGGTTAAACCGAGCGGGGCTGCGGGGCTGCTGCCTGCGTGCTGTCTGCTGGTTGTGAACTCAAACGCACAGGTGGCACTGCAGCTTCAAAGCAGTTCTTCCCTCTATCTCTCCCCTTTTTATTTTTTTTAATTTGGTTTTCATTAGTTCCTATGGCAACCATGAATATGTCTGAGGTTGAAACTGGAGAGAATGAGTAGACATTGCAGAGGGGGAGCATCGGAGGAGGAGGGAGACGGATAGCCCTGGCATCTCGGCCAGGGATCCGGTCCTCCTAATTCTGCTGAAGGGAGCGCCGGGACGTACCTGCAGGTACAACTGGCGAGCAAACGCGCCGCAGAAGACCGAGCATCTCTGTGCAGGGGGGGGCTCTGAGCTGCCGCCTTTGCTGCTCGGCCCCTGCCATGCCCAGGAAGCTCTGGTGAGTCCGGCTCTTGCCCTCCTGGCCGGCAGCTCAGCTCGCGCCGTGCTCCCGCCTCGTGCCGCAGTCCCGCTGCAAAGCGCATGTGGCCGCGGGGCCCCGGCTCTGCAAAGGCTGCTCGGCGTGGTGGGGAAGGGCAGCGCGGGGTTTGTGGCTGCGTGGCGAGCCGGGGGCTGCTCTGGGGGGACCTCAGGTGCGTTCCCACCATGCGTGGCCAGGGGCTGCTCTCGGGAAGTGTCTGCAAAGTGCCGCGATGCCTGCGCGGGAGCAAGGCGGCCCTGGCGGTGGGCTGGAGGGGCGGTGGGGTGTTGGGGTGTGGGTTGGGGGGCTTGTCCCCAGGGAGCGTGGGGAGGGCTGCGCTGCTGGGAGCCTGAGACCGGGCCTGGGGCTGCCAACAGCGGCACCAGCACCAAGGAGCTGCGAAATGGAGACTGGGAGCAGGATTTGATGTGTGCGGGCGTGGGATTCTGGCACAGGCCAATTCCATCACACTCTTTTTTTCTTTTCCTTTTTTTTTTTTTTTTCTCTTTACCTACTCCATGTAAAAGCTCAGAAGGGGTGTTGAGCCCAGAAGAAGCGCTCTATGTGCCAGCTCACTGCTGCTGTGTTTTCTCGTGCCACCTGCGGTACCTGCAGAGGGCTGGCAGCAGCTCCCGGACCCGCGGTGCTGCTGGTGCCCCTCGGGGTACAGCTGCCAGCAGAGCTCGTAGGACACGCTCAGGCTCCATGGCGCAGGTCGTGCTTCCCAGGAAGGGGAGAGCGGAGCCAGACTGCAGATAAATGCACTTCTGAAGCCTGAATGTAACCCCAGGCAAAAAAAAAAAAAGAATTGTATCAAAGGAACCATGCATATCCTAAAGCAGCCCTGGGCCAGATGAGCTTACTCAGCTGATTTGCACTCTCACCCGAGGTGCAGGTTAAATGCAGGGTTCCCAGGGGCCAGGCAGGTTCCTGCGGATGCTCCCGAGCCCCAGGGTCCCAAGCTCCTTGTCTGGGTGCTCCCCTGGACCAGGACATCCTGGGGCCGGCACAGGGTGGGGAGCTGCAGTGGGACGAGGATGAGCATCAGTTCTTCCCGAGGCTGCAGCAATGAGCTGCTCAGGGGCTGTCCTTCACTCAGAAACCCTTCGTCTGCTGGTTCCTCCTCAGCCCTCTGGGTCCTGGTTGTTTTCTCTTTGGTATCATCAGTAGGGTGTAAGGAGAAACCAGCGAGTATTTAAAAAAATCTGTAAAATAAGTTACACCGTCAGGCAAAGATTCACTTCTTGCTTTATCCTTATAAAGCAAAAATCACAATGCAATCACGCTGCGTGGAACAGAGGAGCCTTGTACACCAATCACTGCAAGTTAGCACGTGCACAGCTAAAACGCACGTGAAAGAGCACGTGATGCTCATCTGGTAACGGGAACGGCGGCAGGACAGGAAGGCGCGAAGAGATGAGATTGCCCTGACCTTCGTAAAATGAGCTGTGTCCAGGCTTGAGGCTCTTTAATATTTGATGGGCCAGAGCTGTGTTAATGGGGAGATGTGGCAATGATTTAGTTTCTTGGCAGGAGCTGCACAGATGATTGCAATGATCTTCTAGGTACGTGCTCAGGTCCTGTGAGGACAAGGTCTGGAGAGCAGGTTGTGTCCAAGTAAATTCCTTTGATTTTACTACCCTCTTTAAGATGGGTAATTGCATGCAAATGTGTGCTTTGCAATTATACCCTGGCTGTAGTAGTACATGCGTTACAGCTGGCCTCAGCTCCGCTGCAAAAAACCACTCCCAGCAGTGCCTGAAGAGCAGCTGTCTCCAGCAGACAGAGGCAGGCTTTGTTTTTCATTTTGTTTTGTAACTGCGTATCTTCTGGGCTGCAGAATCTGCCAAGCGAAGCTTCCAGAGGTGATCCCCTCACCAGCCTGGCTGCTGGGGAAATTATTAAAGCTGTGGTGCGGAAATGAAAGAGAAAAACCGACCACGTGGGGCTGGCGCACGAAGAGTTTCTGCAGCTCTCGGGGTGAGCACTTGTGGAAGGCGCTGGGTGAGCTCCGTGCTGCTCCTCTGGGCTCTGCCTGGGGTCCCACGTCTGCCTGGGGTCCCACGTCTGCCTGGGGTCCCACGTCTTTGGAAGCCGGGGCCGCGTCCCAGCTGCGGGAAGCTGGTATTGCTGCGGCTCTGGGGCTGACGGTGCCTCGGGACTTGCAGCAGACTTTAAAGGGTGCCGGTGATTTCTGTTCTGCATTTTGCTGTTCCTTCCGTCCCCTTCCCCACACGTTGCTGTCCCTGCTCACGGGACCGAGGTCTCGCGCTGGCCGTGCGGAGCCAGCTGCTGGGCTCCTGGCAGGAGGTGACGGCCCCGCCGGGTGTCCCCAGGGGTGGCCACAGGGGGACCCTGCCCCGAGGGCGTGCAGCTGGGGCCAGCAGCAGCCGTCAGGGCTGGCGACGAGGGCTTGGCTTTGCTGCCCTCCTCTCCTCTGCAACTTGTCAGTTGTCCTTTTACCCCTTCTCTGCCTTAAGGTAAAAGGGGACATGTCCCCGACTCGCCGTGTTTGCGCAGCACCTGCCGGGGCTCGTGGCACGCTGTGGGATGGGCGCCTCGGTCCCACCAGCTGGGGGAGAGCAGCTGGGGGGCTCCGCACATGGACGTGCTGCCAAGGGGGTGCATTTGCTGCAGCTTCTGGTTCTGTTGTGGCCTTCCGAGAGGAGAGGGGCCGTGCTGGGAGCAGCACGAGCGGGTCCGTGCTGGCGGTGCTGGGGCGGCGCAGCCTGGGCCACTCGGGGCAGGTGCCCGTGCGTCGTGGGGCGGCTGCAGCCATCCCGGAGGCCTCCCAGGCGCTTCATCTGGATCTGCAGTTTGAAAAGTCCGTCCTCCTCAGCACCACCTCGCTAGGATTTCCACGGGAATCTCACGAGGCGCGCTCTTCGGCCTCGCCCCGGGCCCGGCCGGGGGCGCTCAGCCGCTGCCGTCCCGCGGCGCTGCCCGCAGCGGCCGCCAGGTGGCGCCGGGCCCCGCTCCGCCGGGCCGGGGGAGGCGGGGGGCGGGGGTCGTTGTGCGCCGCCCCATCCCGCTGGGGCGCTCCCCTCGCCCCCAGCGACCCCGCCGCGCTGCTGACGGCTCCGTAGCGGTTATATTAATTTTTATTGATGTGCGCGTGGCTCATCTAATCACAGCGAGTTTTTCTGAGCTCTTTTATTTTTTCAGTGTTTTTTTTTTTGTTTTTTCCCCTGTGCCGTCTTTTTTTGGTCACCTGACTGTAATCTTGCCCCCTGATTTTTTTGTAAAGTCTTACTGGAAACTTAAACCATCTGCGGCAGAGTCATAAATCATCTGTGTTTTCCCTTGCAATTGTTTGGTTTGGTTCTTGCAGCGTTTCATGTGCTCTCATATGGCAGTGAGGGGTGAGGAAGCAGATTTCACTCCGAAATGGAGCAATCCCTTAAAAATGTCAGCGTAAACCTTGAGGGGAATGCAGCATCCCTGCTGCCCATTGCTGCTGCTGAATGTGAGGAACCCGGCGGAGGGGCCGCAGCCTGCCCTTGGGGGGGGACGAGACACCTGCCCGTCCCCTCGCCCACCCCGGGGCTGTGGCTGCAGGGGGTCGGGGCAGGGCCAGCCCCTGCCTGCTCCTTGTGTGTCGCTGTCCTCTGCTGCGAGCAGGTCTGGCCCCTGCGGGACCAACGGCAGCTGACAAGTGAGGTCTGGGACCCTCGGGGATGGGGTCTGGTCGCTGGGAACCAAATGTTTGGGATTGTGGCATCTGAATGAATCTTTTTCTAATGAGGACCGTGGAAAAAGGGTGGAGCTGGTTTCCGAGGCGGATGCTTTCTGTCAAGCTTTCTGCTTCCCCTCCCCTCCTGCACCTTTCCTCAGGCCACAGCGTGAGGTGCTGGCACCGAGTCCAGCCCCAGCCCGTGGCTGCCTGGGGGGCAGCGGGGGCAACGTGCGCCGAGCGTCCTGGCTGTCGGTGCCTGATGTAACACTGCCCTGGAGGAGCTGCTGCTCCGCCTTTGCTCCTGGGAGGCTGCGTTGGGGTCAGGGTTCTTTGCTGAATCAAAATGATTTCAAAAAAAAAACCCACCGAAACGTTAAAGAGAAAAAAAAAAAAGCTCCCCTCTGAACAGGTTTGGGCTTGTATCCAAAACCAGGCAATATGATTCAATCCTCTTATTCTGGGGGGAGACAGGCATGTGTGGAAACGTTTGCATGTCCTTCTTTACTTGCCCAGCGCGTGGTGCATGCAGAGCCAGATGCAGCGGTTGCTGCGGCCGAGTTGTTAGCAGGGGGCGGGTGGGTTTGAGCACCCCGGCCTCCAGAAGAGAAGCCAGGTGGGGGCTTTGCTCCGGTTCCTGCTGCGGGTCCTGCCCGTCCTTCTGGCCGGCGCTGCCAGCCCGTATCTGTGTGCGCAGAGCCCTGCACAACCTCCGAGGGTGAGGAGTGCTCATGTAGCACCAGGAAGCGAAGATGGGAGTTGGTAATCTAAAGGGAGGAATGCAGAAAGCAGTGAAAATGGGGTGAAAGTAGGACAGAGCGTCTGGTGGCTCGAATGAATCATCAGTCAACTCTCACTTCTGCTGCTTTATTTGCTTTTCATGCAAAGAAATTAGTGTTGGCTGCGTTTTCTGTGCCAGTTTGGGTGCCCTGAGCTGTGGAAAGGGAAAGGGCAGCGCCGTGCCTGGGTGGGTGCAGGTCCCGTGCTGTGCGGGACAGTTGGAAATGGCCCGTCCCAGCCGCCCCTCGCTTCTCTGAAATCTGGGCTTTGCCCTCGCGGCAGCGCTGGCTGCGGGGCTGAGATAGGGACGGCCCCGTCCCACTGCAGGGCGCTGCGGCTCCCCGGGGCCGTGCTGGGGCCGTGCTGGGGCCGTGCTGGGTGCTGCAGCCAAGCCCACGCCACGCACGGCACCGGGTGGGATGGCGAGGAGGTGCCCCAGGTGGGGTCCGAGCACCAGCAGTGCTTGGGGTTGCTCAGGATGTCCTTAGCCAGAAATAGATTTGGATTGTGTGTGTGTTTGTTTCTTTGCTATCTCTCTTTTGTGCCTAAAGATACGGCAGAGCAGGGCCCGTGCTGGAGCAGGCAGTGTCTGCCCTCACCCCTGGCTCTGGGGCAGGCAGGGGCAGCTCAGCGTGGCAGCCCCGGCCACAGCCCAGCACGCGGCGGCACGGAGCACGGGGAGGGCGTGGGCGCGTTGGCTGACACCGTGTTTGAGAGCAGATCCACTGTCAAAAATCACATCCATTTTCTAAAGCGGAAAAACAACCTGGGAGATGGGAGCCTTAATGATATCCTATTTTCTTTATGGACAGAAATGACTCCTAATGGGCACAAGAGCTGATTTTTTGCTGAGGTACCATATAATTTAAGAAAAGCCGAGACGGGTCTGAGGGGCTTTGGAGAGGCACAGCTCGGCGGAGGTCGGTGCTCCCCTTGTCCTCCTTGCCCCTGCGGTGAGGACGGGGCAAGGCTGCGGGAGCTGCCCCTGGGCTAGGGGCACCAACTTTGTGTGCAGGAGCAATGCGTTTGCAGGCGGGGAGCTGCACCCTTGGCCCCAGGGCTGCCGCCACTGCTTGGTAGCCGGAGTGGTCCCACTGCGCCAGCCAGAGACCAGCAGTGCGGTGCCAGCCGCTGCTGTGTGGGTGCCGCGGGGCAGGACGGGCTGGAGGGGTCGGTCACTGCTCATCGCCTCTCTGCGGGCTGGGTGCTTGACTGAGGGTCCTCTGCCTCGAGCGGCATCGCGGAGCCGCGGGCTGTGTGTCGTGTTGCACAACACGTCCTGTGCGGGTGGCACCGCCGAGCCTGGGAGGTGGCGAGCCACAGGGGTGGGTGGGCAGCGAGGGGGTGCAGCCGAGCCAGGGGTCACTGCAGGGACATCCCGGGGGGGCGGCAGCGGGGCACGAGCCAGCCGGGCCGGGCTGGTCCCAGAGCTGGCAGCGGATTTACCAAATCCAGCCGGCCCCAGCGCCGCTCCCTATCTGTGGAGCACACGTGGCTCCGCGCGCCCCTTCGGGGAAGGGCGGTTATCGCTGCCGGCCTCCCCCAGAGACACCCAGCCCTGCGCCCGCGCGGCAATCCTCCCAGCACGTTTCAGAGTGTGCTGAGGACAGAGGAGCCTTTCCCATGCAGAGAGAGGTGCCGTCAGCACTAAGGACTTGGGGGTTTTCAGCCGTTCAATCTGGTAAGCTGAATTTGTATAAACGTTAGGGGCAGGTCTTCTGTGGGGAAACCAGCGCAGCTCCACTGATGCTCCTGAGACTTGGCTCGGTGTTTGGTTTGATGCTTTCCTGTCGGTGGCTTGCCATAGATATTTGGGTTTATTTTGGGGTTTATTAATGCAAAAACCCAAGCTATATTGCGGAGGCAGTCAGCTGGGAGTCTGCGATGTGAGCGCTGCTTGCAGGAGACATGGGACGTGGTGCAGCAGCGTGCTCTGCTGCTGCGTGCTGCCGAGTCCCATATGTTAAAATGTTGTTGTTGCTATCAAAACAACCTTCACATATTTAAAGCTAGATTATCCACAATTACATCTGCCCAGAGGACTTAGCAACCCCACGTGGGTCTATTTTTAGCTCTGCTTCAGAAGTAATAAACCATGCTGGTTTATATATCTCTTTCCTCCTGCTATATTTATAACTTGTCAAAATAGGAGCTGTTTGCAGACAATCAAAAGGATTGAAAGAGTATCAGCCTTTTAAAAGCAAATATTGTCGTAACGGGGGGAGGGATGTTTAATGGCTGGAGCGATAAAGGCACCATCTGGCTACGGATGTGTGCTCCCGGGCGTCCTGGTTTGCACAAGGACAGGGTGTTCTGCAGGAGCTGAGCATCCCGCCCAGCGCACTGTGGGGACCCTCGCCCTGCCTCTGCACCCATGGCTGCTTCCTCGCACCACTGCCGGTGTCCCCATGCCCCCGTGGCCGTGTCCCCACGCCCGCTTGGCTGCTGGGGTGGGCGCACTTTGGGAACCCTGGTGCCCTCCCGTGTCCAGAGCAGCATTAGGGCAGCACTGGGTGTGCGAACTCAGGTGTGGCTTATTCCTGATTATTATTTTGTTAATTGCTGCACCGCTCCCACCGGTCATTGCTTTTCCCTCTGCTGAGTGGGATCTCAGCCTCTGGCAGCCCGTGGGGCCTGGTCCTGAGGCCACCAGGCTGGGGAAATGTCCCTCTCCATCTCGGGAGCTTTATTTCCAGCTCATAATATGCGGCGTTATCCGCAGTCAGCAAACAGGCAACAGCCAGCTGAGCCCATACGATATTCGAGATGCTCACATCTTTAAAGCCTGTTGTAAAAGGCTGGGGCATCTCAGGCTCCTACTTAGAAGAGATGTAGAGGCTTGGCAGGTACTTGAATAGGTTAGGGTTGTATTATGAAACCTCTGTGAAGACTCAAAGGTCACTCCTTTCAAACACAGTCCTCTCTTACTCCTCTCAAATGTTACCGGTGTCACACACCAAGGACTACGACAGCTCCTTCCTCATAGAAGCAATTTGGTGTTAATCCTCTCCAATTCGGAAAGCTGAGCTCGATGTTCTTTTCACTGAGATGACGTGGGTTGTTCTTCTTGGTGACGTGTTAATAATGACCAGCAGTCTCGGCTTGACTGGGAGCTCGGGAGTGGGAAGATCGTCCATCAGACCTTCAGCAGCGCTCCGCAAATGGAGTGCAGCTGCACCAGCTGCGTGGTTTGCTGCTCTCCTGCGTGTTAAGCAAGAGGACAGGGAGGTTTGCTGCCAGGCAGGAGAAATGGGGGTGCGGTGATAAGAAGTCCAGGATCAAACCAGGGGTCTGTGTCCGTTTTCCTCTCCCTGGCAGTGCTTGGGATGGGAAATGGTGTACCGCAGTCGTGCTCCTTCCTTTGGGAAAGGGAAGTGGAAAGGGCAGCTCCTGCCACGTGTGGCTGTGCCCGGGGCTGCCCCCGGTGCTCCGGGCATGCCTCCTCCTGGCCTCTTGTTCCTGTTTGATGAGGTCGAGCAGTGTGAGGGCATTTAATGAGGAAAATGGTAGTTTTCTAGCTACTACCTGCAACGTACTCTATTTTTTTTTGCTCCAGAGCAAGAGGCAAGGAAAAAGCCGTAGAGCAACAGAGACCATGAACATGATTGACTCGAGCGCACTCCCTGTTGTGGGGATGTTTCATCGAGATAATACCCGTGTTTTAACTCCACAAATTGTCTTTTCACTTGCTCACATCAAACAACGTGTCAGATGGAGACAGTAACTGGGTTTCTGGGATCCTTGGGGGGTGCAGAGGAGTGGGGAGTGCTGCTCGGGCTGGCTGCGTTACCCTGGTGCAATGCCCCCACACCAAGCACCCCCACGTCTCCCAGGGTCCCCCGTGGGCTGCGGGATGGGGCTGCAAAATGACTCCAGGGCGGGTGTGTGTCCTGCGCAGAGGGCGAGGGCTGACGGGGTGCTGGCGGCTCTGGAAGCGCTGGGCACGTTACTGGTGTTTGTTTGCTGTGCATCCTGAATCTGGCTTTATTAATGATGTTAACGATAAATGATGGCATTTAGTTCACTGATTTGCTAGTGAAATTCAAAGGAACTGCTCGTACTGTAAAGACTTATTTCCTCTGCTAATCTGATCTAATTTAATTTAATGCTGAAATCTTGAAAGTTGTTTACTCAGAAAGCCTTCATTCATAGCAAAAAACACCCCAAATTATCAAGAATATGATTTCCACTTAATTGTGTTGCTGTTGTGGGGATGACTACGCTGTGTTGCATTTCACCGACCCCAGGCAGCGCGCTCACGTGGGACTGCAGCGGGCAGGGGCTGGCGCTGCCCCGGGGTCTCGGCTGCTGTGCCCCCAGCAGCCCGGCGTTGTGCACCTGGTCCTTCTCCTCTCTGCAGCTGATCCTCTGCCTGGCCCTCGGCAATTCGCTTTGTCGCTCTGTGCTGCCGTTTCCCTGTCCACTAAGTGGCTTTGATTGATGATGTGCTGGTTGGCGCTGCAACGTGCCGAGGAGTCAGCGCCAGCGCTCGGCTCCGCTCGCAGAGGCTGGAAGGCGGCCTTGGCATCAGAACACAGGTCCTGGGACGTGTGCTGGGAAGGTGCCCTCTGAAAGCTTCTTAGCAAAGCTGTGTCTTTCTGGAGGCTACTGAAGAAGGAATGGTTACAAAAATAGTGTCATGAGAACCTGCAGACATATAAAAATATATAGGTATCTGCAGATATATGAAGTTATCTATAGATCTTCTCACACAAAAGCAGACGCTGCTGTCAGCCCCTGGACTCTGAGGGATGGTTTTATCCTGAAGGCAGACTGCAGAACTGAATGCTCCCATCCAGCCCTGAGGTGTTCGGATCTGGAGAGTGTCGCTGCAGCAATGGATGAAGAGTTCTGCCCCCGTTGGCTTGGCCTTGCTCAGGCTGCAAGGCCGTCTTTGCAAGTCATGACTGTAATTTGGGTAATCTTCCCGGGCCGCATAAACCTGTCACACCACAGGCCACTGAGGCTCCCGGGGCAGAGACAACAGCTGCGTGTGACTAATGAGTCCCCAGAAAGGTGAAATGTGTGCCTGGGGTGACGCTCCGTCCTGCGCAGGACTAATTGCGTGTGCCGTGGCTGCTCAGGGGGGCTTGGACACGGCCATCCGCTGTGTCCAAGCGGGGCGATCAGAGCACGACACCGAGTGGGGTGCATTTGCTCATGGCCTGGCACATGTCCCTGGAGGCGTGGTGCCAGCGGGTGGCACGGCGGGAGGTGGCACGTCGTGGCTGGCACTGGAGCAGCGGGCGCAGAACCGACCTCGGTGCTTGGGCAAATAGCCACCGAGTCGACCTCCTGCCGGCTCTGGTATGGGCTGTGTTACGTGGGCACGGGTAGCCACACGCTGTGAAATCCACTTCCCGTCCTTTGTGCTCAAAGTTTATTCCAAGGTGATAAGACAAATCCATTTTTTATCACTGTGCTAACACAGATATATCTTAGTTTGTATTTTGCATGCCTCTGCGATATGCAGCAGCCATACAGGGCTCATGGGATCACCCCTGTGGAAGGGCATCCAGCGGGGTTCTGTAACTGCTGATCCCCCTTCCAGCCGGCCCGGCGCTGGCAGTCGGACCCCATCCTGGCATGCAGGCTCATGTTCCAGCAGTTCTGATTATCTCAGTTTGAGTGCTCCCGCAGATGACAGCCCATTTCAGGTGCATTTTAAAGTCAGATTAATAGCGCAGTGTCGCAGCAGTGGCACGGTGCTGCTAATCTTCTGCGCACTGCAGCGATTATCCGCTTCCTCGTGATGCGCTGGGGCTCTACAGGCGTGAGCAGGGATGGGGCAGGGCAGAGGTGCTGCTGACACCGTTGTCAGCTGCCGCTCCTCCGTGCCTGCTCTGCTCACATGGAAATGGCTACATGATTTGCTGGGATCTGTTTGCAAGCAGCAGAAAACAGCTAATTGCCTTGAGTAACGCACCAAGGAGTGACTTGCCTGGCTCTCTGTGTGGAGCAGAAACAAAGACAAAGCAGCACTTCCAGGAGGGCTGAACGTCTGGGTTCCCAGAAAGGACCAATTTGCACCCCTGTGGTTAATCAAGTGCCATTTCCTGTCCTTTGCTGAAGCTTAAATTGCTTCTTGACTCTGCTCCGCAGGGCACAAAGGGGCTGTGCGTGTGTTCGGGTGTCTGCCAGCATGGCAACGCACTGTGCCCGGCCGAGAGCAGCACCCACCGTTGTGGTGCTCTGCTCACCGTTGTGGTGCTCGGCTCACCGTTGTGGTGCTGTGCCCACCTCCGCGGTGCTGTGCCCACCTCCATGGGCTGGCTGCTGCACAGCTGTGGGACAGGCAGGCACTGCTGGGGCCCGGCCAGCCCACGTGGCGGGTCGGGGCAGGGAAATGCAGGTGTTGCAGTCCTCTGGGGGCTGGCCATTGCTATGTCTATTATTATTATTGTTGCTGTTGTTATATTTATTTAGCTGATGCCTGATCTGGGGTGTTAGGAAGGTGTTTTCAGTGCTGCCAACCGTTCATCTCACCTGTTTGTCCTGCAGATACAGAGAGGGGTCTCATGAGATGCTCTGAAAGAAGTACACCACCTCTAGAGAAACTGTGGCTTGTGTGCAGAGGTGTGTGGGCAAAGTGATGCCAGCTCTGGGTCCTCCTACTTCCCACCTTGGTTTAGGTCTTCTGCGATTGCTTTTCCCACTGAGGCCTCTTCTCTCCAAGCCTCTGCAACCACCAAACGGGTGCCCGTGTGCACCAGCGTCGCTATCTGCCCATCTAGCCTCCTGTCTGCTTCCTAGCACTTATGCACAGCTTATCTGAAGTTCTGTTGATCTTCAAACACCGCCGCTGCTCTCATGCGAGTCCTGTTCTATTTTTAATGGGTACCGATATCTGACCGGGCTGTGGCTTCCCTGTGAGATGAGAGGTCGTTCGTTTGTAATGAATTTTTGTTCTTTCACTGCAGCTTTGATTGCTTTCCCTGTTTATTTCCTGGGAAGGCTGATAATTGCGCTGGGGAGATGAAACACCGTGGGTCCCGCTCAGCTGAAGTCAGGCAAAGGTCACCGCGTGTGCGTGTGACGGGGGGATGCTGGGCTGCCCGCGGGCCTCGGCTCCCGCTGCAGCCAGGCGGGTGCGTTGGGTTTTCGCTCTGGTGCCCTGGCACAGGAGCTGTAGAGCTGGGGGGGACGGCTGGCATCTCAGCCCCTCGGGCAGGGGCTGTGGCTGGTGCCACGGGCTGTCCCTGCTCTGAGCTGGGCAAACGCTTGCTTGCACCGCACGTGCTGAAACGCTGAGGCCGCCTTGTCTTCACCAGCAGTAGTGGAGGGCACGGAGGCTGTGGTCCCCCCCTCAGCTTTGTTTGCTTGCTTTTAACCAGGTGACCTTGTGTCAAGAAAACAACTGAATTGTGTTTTCTGCTTTTATTAAATCTGTCCATTCGGAGAGGGCTCTCGGCTGGGCGTTGGGCACAGCAGCCTCCCCCCGGGAGCCGAGGAGCTGTGCAGACTTGGCAGTGTTTCGATGCGCCTGGTGCACGCCGACCCGGCCGGTGTGTGGTGGTGCAGGCCTCGCCCCAAGCCTCAGCAGTGGCTCCCGGATGGCAGAGCCTCCATCTCCGGTGCAGGCTGCCGTGAGCAGGGGGTGCCGGGACCCCCTGTGGGGCTGGGTGGGTGCTGGTCACACTCGCGGGCAGGCTGCACTGCGGCCCTGGGCTCCGTCAGCGGGCACGAGCCAAAGGGGAGCTCCTTGCCTTCGCCGGGGCCGCACACACCTGCACCTGCTCCGGGGACTGGGGCAGATCTTTCCCTTCGTGGTGGAAAATCGCAGTAAGAGCCGCGCGGTGCCCCGTGCAATGCCCTGCGGCTGCCCCAGTCCCGAGGGCTGCTGCGCAGATCCTGCAGCTCTGCTTTTACAGCCATGGGGTCTAGGTGAGATGCACCAGCCAGCCTAAGACTGCAGCAGCAAAAGTCTTGATCTTCGATGACCTTGATCCTGGTGTAACAATGCGTGTCTGGTTTTTGAAGAGGGTATTGAGCATCGGAATGGCAGGGACTGTACCCAGAACAAAAACAGGTTGGAAGTTTTCTTGTCTAATTGGTGGGTTTTCTGTATCCAGCTGTAATTTGAAAAGTAATTAAGCTTTCCCAAAGTCACCTTTTACTGCTCTCGATGCATATGTCAGTGCCTGAATGGTTGCTCTGCGGATTTGTTAGCTCCGGATGCATAGGGATGCTTCATCTGAAGGGAAAAACACATATATCTCTGCCTCCTGTTTTCTTGGTATTTTCCCTATGTCTTTCTAACTGAAGCCATAAAATAAATCTCTAATCAGATTACTTAGGGCTGGATGTAACGTAATCTAAAGCTCTGTTTCTCATGATACTTCTCTTAAACCTGCATGCACTCTTATCCTCTTTCTGCAGCACATTTTGAAATGCTATAATCGCCTTCCCCCTAGTTTGCAAAATCTTTTCTTCTTATGCCAGGAAAATAGGAATGTGACTGCCCCTTCTGCAGAAAATTGATTACTATTCCTGTCTTTCGGTCTGCGCTGCTGGTGCTCTCCTTTTGTCCCTCTCCTCCATGGCGCGGGCAGGGCAGGGGCAGTGCATGGTCCCCGGCCTCGCCAGCGCCCCGGCTGTGTGGCTGTGCTCCGGGGCAGGGCTGGTGGGGGGCTCTGGTGGGGGGGTGTTTGTAGGGTCCGGCCGGGATGCTGAGGGCTTTGCTTGTGGAGGATGTGCTTTGCATGTGAGGAAGGGAAGGCTCTGACACCACGATGTGAAATGAATCCGCCTTGTTTGCTGAGGGGTAGCAGCTGCGTGGCAGTGGGGATCGCAGGCATCTGCTGCTGCTGCGCCGCTCCCCCCAGCCCCCCTGCTCAGCTCCCTGCGGTGGGCAGGGGTGAGCACCCACCCGGGGGCTCAGCGGGTGCTGGGGAGGGCCCGGGACCCCCAGCCCTCCTGCGGCACCACCACCGCTTGGCACATCTCGTGTATTTATGGCGCTGCCCCTCGCGAGCGAGGCGGCCGTAAATCCATCGGCAGGGGAGGTGCAGAGGGCTCCAGGCCGCATCCTGCATCGCCTGGCGGGGCAGTGCCTGGCCACAGGCCTGGCTGCAGAAGCCCTGAGTCACCGGGCTGGGCTGCTCCGGCCGCCAGTGCCGGGGCTCTGGCCGGCGTCCCCCGCTGGAAGTGTGCTCGTCAGCAGCTGCGGGAGGTCGATAGGCGGCTCTGGGCAGCCTGGGCAATTCCATCTCACTGAAGAACTTACACAAAAGCCAAAGCTATTCTGTAAATGTACAGCTTTTCAATAATATTAATCATATAACTTATTCAGGGGGAGGTTCTGTAATATTGGGAATGAAGGCTTGATCTTGTCGCAGTCTGGTATTTTCAGATCCTTCTTTCCTAGCAAAGTGTCCAGAATAAAATGCCAAGCGTTGCGTAAATGATCCGGCCACCCAGGTGGTTTATTAATCATGGCGTATAATTGTTCCAACCTGAAATGAGTTCTCTCCAGCCCCTTGGGATTCAGTTTTGTAGTTAGCTGCAAAGCTGTTTTCTCTGAAGCAAAAACGTCAGGGCAATTTTAGAGAGAGATTTATTTCTTCATAAAACAGTGGCAGCTGCTTAACTCAAAGGTTATTTAGTTGCTGTCGAGGTAACATTGAATGCTTACAGGAAGGACAAAGACTCAGGGGAGCCCAGAATGGCCGGCTGGGGCTGGGAGGCATCCCCGAGCTCCCTGGTCCAAGCTCCAGCACCAGGTCAGCTCGGCCGTGGCTGGCAGCCTCCCTGAGGACTGCTCCAGGGCTGAAGCAACCTCCCCACTTTTCCTAATTTCCAGTCTAAGCCTCTCAAGCTGCAGCGTCCCGTTTTGTAGGATGTCTGTTCATCGTGGTGTAGACACCAGCTGGAGGGTATTCTCTGGGTGCTGGCCCCGACTGGGTGCCCCAGACCCTCAGGGGGGTGATGCTCTCTGCATCAGCACATAAAGCAGAGGTGTCCGGAGTCAGCCCGGTCCCACAGAGCCCCCAGCTGCAGGCAGTGCTTCTGCCTCCCACTGGATGCAGGCAGAGCACTTGCCTCTTGCAGCAGCCCTGGCACCATCGGGGCGGTTTGGTAGGATCCTCTCTTAAAAAGAGTAAAGGATGAACTGAGGAAACGCAGCACATCCATATACTGCAGGAGCCTATGCTCCTGCTTTGGAGGCAGCGGGAGACTTGGCTTGGCTCCCAGGTCAGGGTGCCTCGGGGCTCCTGTGCCCTAGAGCTCACCGTGCTCGTGGCTCACCGTGGTCTGCAGCTCACCGTGCCGGTCCTGCCGCTGCTCCCCCATTTGCCAAGCAGAACCCGTTCTCTGGGTGCATGATGTGCCATTCCTTCACAAGGACAACCTGCCGGGTGTGATGGGTGAGGGCAGCAGGCGCTAGAGAAGGAAGGCGTCCCTGCCATCCTGCTCTCATCTGTCCTGAAGCCTTTTAGCAGACAGCAGAATGTAAGACCTATAGGGCAGCTTTGCAGCCACCACAGGGACAAGCGATGTTCTTGGGGGAAGTTCCCCAGTGCCCATTTACCTGCACTGTCCATGTGGCTGAGCAGCACTGAGGGCGCATCAGTCTCACTTTCCTGGCCATCACTGCCAAGGACGTGTATCTCAGGCGCTGTGCAGGTGAAGTGCTGTGTACTGCCTGGGGGCATGACTGGAAGTCCTCTGGGGGAATGGAGCTGGAGTTAAATTGGAGCCCAGGGGCTGTGCCCAGCTCCCTTGCTGCCTGGCTCCTGTCAGGAGCCTGTGCTGCCACTTTTTTCTTGCTAATGTTTTGCCCCTGGCTGTGGTCACAAGGACGCATCCTAAAGATGCTTACTGTGGCATTTGCTTACTCAGCCTTGTAAAAGAAGCTGTTCTGGGAATTAAATCAGCTGGCCGGGGGGTGCCTTTGCCTCCTGGTACGGGGGCTGCCCTGGCTGGAGCTGTGCTCCTTGCTGCGGGCACAGGGGAAGGGGCTTTGTGGCACCTCCTGCTCCCTGATCGGGTCCTTTGCTGCTCTTAGGGTAGAACCAGTTAGACAAAAAATGTTTAATCTTTTTTGACCTTTTAACTGGCAGCTTGTTTTGCCTGGGGTAGCAGGGCAGCAAGGGGGGCTCCAGGGTCTCCACCCCAGCTGCTGCTGCACGAGGAAGTGCAAGTCCCCGGCACGGCCGAAGCTGTGGTGTGAGCTGCTTGATGCGAGCTGCTGCCTCCCTGCCCGAGCCTGTGCCCCAGGCAGCCCCGTCTAGCCCCTTGCCATTAATTATCCTGCCCTTTTCCTATAAATTACGGATCAGATGCAAACAAAGTCCAGAAGAAATTGATTACGACAAAGACTCATTTGCAGTATTTGGGTGGAGAAGAAAATATGGCTAAGTGTGTCTACTTAAAGTGATTCTCTATTTCCAAATATGAGAGAATTGAACATCTTTAAAAATCAATACAAAGCCATTTCAGCATAAAACAAGAGAAGATTAATACTTAACTTGTCTGGAAGTGGGGAAGAGAGACAGTGGAAGATGTCTCCAGAGACAGAGAGAGACTCAATGAAATTTGAAGCTGCTTGTTTAATGCGAGGGGTAAAAGGTTTAAAATTAAAACCCCTCCCCCTCCATTAAATGAAAGCTAATGAGGTGCAGCAGAATTGATATAATTTGGCACGGGAAACGGGTTCTATTTTCTTTTCTTTCTTTTTTTTTTTTTTACTATGTCTCAGAAATTTGTCAGACTGATGATTCTGCTTGAAAGGAAGCAGACAGATATTTTCTGCAAGAACAAAGGGATTTGTTGGTCCAACAAAAACTTTTATTAAAAGGCTTCACAGAGTGAGTTAAGTGCTCTTTCAGTGAGAATGAAGGTAGCATCCTGGTTCAATGTACCTTTTTCCCCCTATCCACGCACATCCTCTCACCCACTGCATGTGGTTTGGCATCATCTGATGCTGTCCCAAGGAGGTGCACATTCTGGGGTGCTTTGAGAACTGGTTGGGTTTTTCATTTTGGGAAAGTGGGCAACTCTACGCCTGGTGAAATCGCTGTGTCTCCAGCTGCTGCAGGAGAGGCTGTTCTGCTGCCCCAGGCTTCCCAGAGACCCACCCAAGATCTGTTAAAATATTCAAATATTAATCTTAGCTATAGGTTTAGATCTCAGTGCTTTGCAGAGCTACACAGCACGTAGCTGAATACAGATGGGGTGGCCGTGACTGTACTCAGTCAGGTTGTTCTGGGGTTGAATTGATGTAGCATACTGACAAAAATATCATTCTACGTACTTTTTATCTGACTTAGAGTGGATTGCATAAAGAAATGGCAATGAAGGTGTTGGGGTTTTTGTTGAATTTAAAGAACACATCTGATTAGAGATTGTGCAGAAACATTTAGATAGAAAAGGCCAGAGCTAAGGTGGTATTGATCACCTCGAGCATGGCGGCAGGGAGGTGGCAGGCAGGAGGAGGCGGTGAGAGTGGCAGATGTGCTCCATGGCCTTTGCGAGCTGTTTGATCCCGAGCAAACACATTTGTCAGGGGCTCTTCCAGGAGAGCCCCACGTGCTGTTAATAATTGACTGCCCATCCGAGAGGGTTTGCAGGCAGCTCGTGCTCCGTGTCCTGGTCGAGGTGGCCATCGGATGCTGTGCCTGCCCGCAGCAGGGCCCCGCAGAAGTGCTGACCTGTGCTGGGGACAATTTGCTGGACTCCTCTCTGGGGGTCCGGGTCTCCCTGGTACCAGGAGATTTGTGCTCTCCCTGCTTTAAGGCCAGGCTGAGGAACATGCAGAGGAATGATTTCATGGGCTTGGCCAGTTGTGCAATAGGATCATTATGACTTCTCTGAGGCTGGCTGCAGAGATGCAGAGCATGGGTAGGTTTGGGGCAGATGCTGATATTTCAGTCCTGTGGAGGACTGGAGTTTTGTGTCCGTGTTCTCATGCCCTATATGCCTGAAGCATGGACTGCATTTTCATCCCTCTCAGAAGGAACACGTTCAGAATACTGTGGCAGGTCCTGCATCTAATTCCCGTGAAAATCCCACTAGCGAGGAGGAAGGTGAGGCGGGAGGTGAAGGGGAGGAGGGCAGAGAGACCCGGCTGCTTCATCACCATGGCGACAGAGACTTCCAGGGAAAGGTGCTGAGCTTGTGAAGTAGATCATCGACAGTTTACTTTAAAAAAAAATATACGTGTGTATTGCCTGGAAGAAGTGATGTGCCGGCTCCCCCATGTAGGAGACCAGCTGGAGGGCTCGTGCTCTGTCGCACTGCTCCCAGCCCTGGCTCTGAGCAGCTCTGCAGCAGAGGGACACAAGCACGGCTGGAGCCTGGCTTGGGCCAGCCTGGAGCTGTCCCATATGGGAAAGGCTAAATAACGTCTGCAAAAGGCAGAAGGAAAAGTTGTTAAGGCAGGAAAAAAAAATCCTTTGCACAATTCAGATTTTAAAGGGGCTGTAACATAACTCCGTCCCCCTGCATTCTGAGGAACCCGCGGTACGGGTGACCACACGGGCTGTTTCCAGCAGAACCTCAGCAGCAGCATAATCCAGCCTGAGCTGTGACAGTAGAGCTCAGCCCCAGGAAAACAGCTCCCCGCTCCCCGCGTGCTCCCCGAGCCCCGCTGCGCCCGGCAGCGATCCCCGAGCGCCGTCCCTCGGGGCATC